>CM059438.1:45750741-46208848 GCA_030390025.1 Squalus acanthias
CTCTCCATTCGCCGACGGCCGATCGGATCCTATCCGCCGAGAGTCCCGACTCTCCGGGACAGGCCGCTGCTCGGCCGCCGCCGCCTCAAATCCATGGACGCTCCCCGCCCCCGGAGCCTCGCGCTTCCGCGTCCCGCCCGCTCCCGCCCCGGCCCAGGCCGCGCGCCGCCCGGAACTGACGCAGCCGCGCGTCCGCACACTCAGCCAACGTGGGCTGCAGGAATGCCGCCTGTGCAAAGTGCAAGGACTGCACATGGGTCAGCCTGGGCTGGAGCAATGATGGTTGTGCAAAGTGCAAGGACTGCACATGGGTCAGCCTGGGGTGGAGCAATGATCACAGAATTCCCACAGTGCAGATATCCCTCCCTATCCCCTTAACCCCACGTATTTAATCCCCCTAACACTAAGGGTCAATTTATCATAGCTAAATCAACCTAACCCTCACATCTTTGGACTGTGGGAGGAAACCAGAGCACCCGGAGGAAACCCACGCAGACACGGGGAGAATGTGCAAACTCCACACAGACAGTCACCCGAGGCCGGATTCGAACCCGGGTCCCTGGCGCTGTGAGGCAACAGTGCTAACCACTATGCCACTGTGCTGTCCTATGGTTGTGCAAAGTGCAAGGACTGCACATGGGTCAGCCTGGGGTGGCGCAATGATGGTTGTGCAAAGTGCAAGGACTGCACATGGGTCAGCCTGGGCTGGAGCAATGATGGTTGTGCAAAGTGCAAGGACTGCACATGGGTCAGCCTGGGCTGGAGCAATGATGGTTGTGCAAAGTGCAAGGACTGCACATGGGCTAGCATGATGTGGAGCAATGCAGCCTGTGCAAAGATGCAGGGACTGCACATGGGTCAGCATGGGGTGGAGAAGTGCAGCCTGTGAAAAGACAGCACATGGGTCGTCATGGGGTGGGGGGCGGAGCAGTGAAGCCTGAGAAAGATGCAGGGACTGCACATAGGTTATGGTGGAGCAATGCAGTCTGTCCCAAGTGCAAGGACTGCACATGGTTCATCATGGGGTGGGGGGTGGAGCAATGCAGCCTGTGAAAGATACAGGGACTGCACTTGGGTTCGGGTGGAGCAATGCAGGCTGTGCAAAGTGCAAGGGCTGCACATGGGTCAGCGTGGGGGTGGAGCAATACAGCCTGTGAAAGATGCAGGGACTGCACTTGGGTCATCATGGGGTAGAGGTGGAACTGGATCTTGTACTGCCACCTGTTCCACTGCAATGACCGGGCACAAGCACACTGCACACCGGGGAAGTGCTTAAATCATTCTGCCAGGTGCAGCTGGATGTCCACCAACAAGAAAGAATGAACTTGCATTTCTATAGCACCTTTCTTGACCATAGGACATCTCAAAGCACTTGTCTAAAAGGACTGTGCAGGAGTCTCCTGGAATGGGACATTAATCTCCTGGGCACTGCTGCTAGCAGCCCGGGAGATCTTTGCGCTTTAAATTTCCTGCCGCAGTAGCACCCCCACTCCCTGACATCACCGGCTGTCGCCACAGAGCACCAGGTCCAGCTGGTGTTTAGCAAACAGTTTGGGTGGTGGGTGGGCGGAGGGAGTCAGGAATGGTGGGGGAAGAGGGGGAGACTGCGGATTGGGACAAGGAGCATAGAAGTTCCTCTGCGGTGCAGGCCGAAGAGCCAGAAGATGTAAAACTGCAGAACTGCAGTGCCACCAATGGCAGGATAGTGTGACAAGCTTACATAGGCAGATTTTATTTTAAATGCAAACATTGGAATTTCTATGGGCAAAGTTGACACAAAAGTGTGACAACAGGAAGTAGGTTCTGTTGACAGCAAGTGCATGCAGACATAAGATTTTTAATACATTAAATATAGATAGCTGGTTGTAATTCCTGAAAAGTACAATTTGCACAAATGGTGAATTTAGAAATGATTGAAAGGGAATGTGAGTCCTGAAGGCAGGAAAGTTATTTTCTACTAAGATCTGAGGGGATGCCAACCCCTAAAAAAATGTGATTTTAATGCTTCATTTGCTGCATTTTCTGTCATTTTTTAGAGCTTACTATAATTCTGCCTCTCAAATCAAAAATAATGTCTCTTGGAATGATTACAGATATTTTAAATATGAAAATAAAACTTCAATACAACTTTACAGGATCCAGTTCTTTTCATTGAGAATTATAACTTCACATAGAACACCTCCCAAATCCGTGCCCATCTTTCCCCAACTGCACGTTTAAATCTCTCCAATCAGGTTTCCGCCCAGCCACAATAATGAAACAGCCCCAATCAATTGTCACAAATGACATCCTCTGTGACTGTAACCATGGTGCATTTTCCCTTCTCCTTTTCAGACACTATGCAGCTTTTGAAACAGGCAACCACACTATCCTCCTCCAACGCCTCTCCTCCAATGCCCAGCTCAGTGAGAATGCCCTTGC
Organism: Squalus acanthias; assembly: GCA_030390025.1. Lineage (NCBI taxonomy): Eukaryota > Metazoa > Chordata > Chondrichthyes > Squaliformes > Squalidae > Squalus > Squalus acanthias. The sequence continues at coordinate 45,753,163 of CM059438.1, forward strand.
TTGGTTCTGCTATTAGCTACGTTTCTTCTGGAGGCCCCCAAAAATCTCTTCATCTCTTTCTGAGCTACATGCCACCTCTTGGCAACATCATCCGAAGACGTGGTCAGCTTCCACGGGTACGCTGATGATACCTAGCTCTACCTCTCCACCACCTCTCTCGATACTTCCACTGTCTCTGTGCTGTCAGACATCAGGGGTGCGATCTTGCCAGCCCTGGGGAGGCGGGTCTGCCGGGAAAATGGCAGATTTTGGGGGCGGGTGCCCAACCCGCCTCCGTGCCATCTTGCCAGGAGGCGGGTAGCCGCCCCGCGCCGGGTCCCGTCTCCTTGGAGGCGGGAAGGGATTACAGCCACTTAACTGCCTGTTAACAGGTAGTTAACAGGCAGAAAATAGGCTTATCACCATTTTACCCACATAAGTGCGGGCTTCCCGAAGGCTCCAAACCCCACCAGGGTCACCGAGGCGAGTAGAGGGTCTGCGGGGGTCGGAGGGGTGCCAAAGTGCGCTGTGGAGGTGAGTAAAGGGTGCAAGTGTGGAGAGGTGAGTATCTGAGGTAAGTGGAAAGTGTTAGAAAAAGTGTACTTACCTTTGTTTCTTCCTGCAGGCTTCAATCGGGTATGCGGAGAGTCTTGCACCTCCGCGGTAGAGATGACAGATGGCCGTTGCATTCTCCAATGCAGCAACCATCTCATTTCTGCAAAAGAAAGAGGTTTGATGAGGTCTTGAATTCAAGACCTCATCAAACTACAGAGAATGTCAGTGTTTGACAGCTTCACAGAGCTGTCAAACGATGACAATTCATCTGTCAAAAATTTTTGACAGATGAAACGCCATACGTTGACGTTCTCTGCAACTGGCTTTCCCTTAATTGGCCTGCTAAGCCCGCTGGGCGGGCTTAACAAGGTCAATCAAGGGAAAATAGCGTGGGTTGGCCAGAAGTTGGTGGAGGCGGGACTTAAACCCGACAAGTGGGAGTCCCGCCTCCAAAAGCTCCCCATTGGCAAAATCACCCCCCAAGCCTTGGATGAGCTACAATTTCCTCCAGTTAAACATTGGGAAGACTGAAATCATCATCTTCAGGCCTCCCCCACCACCACAAACTCTAAACCCTCGCCAACATTTCCATCCCCCACGTTGAACAAGACTGTTTGCAACCTCAGTGCCCTATTTGACCCTGAGCTGAACTTCCGACCCCATAATTGTCTCCATCACAAAGACCACATAATTCCACCTCCATGGTATCGCCCACCTCCACCCCTGCCCCACCATTGGATCTGAAAGCCTCCAGTCCTGCCTTCCAATTGTCTGATTGGATCCAGTAACCTTCATTCCTGCCACCTCTGACCAATCTGATTGGTTCTAATTTGAGTGGGGCCAGGAGGGCTACTTTGAACCCCATAAAAATGGTTTGGGCCACTGCTGCCCCAAGCTACCCCTCTTTCCGCGTTCCTGAAACCCTCTCTCCTCCTTTAAGACGCTCTTTCAAACCTACCTCTTTGACCAAGTTGAGTCACCTGTCCCAATGCCTCCTTCTTTGGCTCGGTGGCAGATTTTGTTTGATAATCGCTCCTGTGAAGCACCTTGGGATGTTTTACGACATTAAAGGCGCTATATAAATGCAAGTTGTTGTTGTTACCTTGCTGCAATCCGGGCGGCTTCCAGGGCACCCAATATTGCACCAGCCTGGACCCAGCAAGCTGCCTCTGGCCATCCATTTTTTGGGCAGGGAGCTCATCAGCACCATTTAAATGAAGCCCGGCCATTCCAATGGACTGGACCTCCCGCTGCACCTCCTGGTCGATCTGCCCGCCCATTCTGCTGGCCGACCACCGGGGAGTGAAAATCCCCGTTATGAGTCTTTACAAGGGTTCAAAGAGGATTTAAACCACTTTGCGAGCCACAGGAGGCAGCACTCGGTGAGGCTGAGTGAACAGGTGATGATAGGAAAACGAAAGACTTCCGAGGCCCCGTTTGCACTCTCAGGTGGGCGTAAAAGATTCCATGAGACTATTTCGAAGAAGAGCAGGGGAGTTCTCCCCGGTGTCCTGACCGATATTTACAGTCAACCGACACCTAAAAACAGTTTATCTGGTCATTATCATATTGCTGTTTGTGGGAGCTTGCTGTGTGTAAATTGGCTGCCGTGTTTCCTACATTACAACAGTGACTACACTTCAAAAGTACTTAATGGGCTGTAAAGCACTTTGGAACATCCTGAGGTCATGAAAGGCGCTATATAAATGCACGTCTTTCTTTTATGACGGAGGTGGAGCACTCCTTATGTTTCATGCTTTAATCATGTTACTAGTTTTCGCTGGTCCCTCCAGCAACTTCTGGCCACTCACTTCACACCCACTTTTATACTGAAGAAAGTGAGGATTGGCAAAATATTGTTGCATATTTTTTAAATAACATGAACTAAAAAAAACTTGAATTAGGTGGTGGGCAATTCAACTTTAAATATTATTGCCTAAACAACAATCACAGCACTCATTTTTTTCAATTATGTAAGGTCTTTTTGGAGATGTTTCGCCATGAGAAGGTGTTATATAAATGCAAGTATCTCTTAAATATAAGTCACCTCTAATGTTTCTTTAAGCAGCACATCTTTAGCCAGCAATGCTGGTTCCTTCCAGCTGGTGTCAATCTAACTCCTTTAGAACTTGAATCAGCTCAGTTATTATCGTCGGGGGTAATTTCATTCGCAGATCTGTTCCAGACACTAGAGGGCACTCGGATGCAGCACTCCTGTCCAGCAGCACAGTTCAGATCACTGGGGATGATCTCCTCCAGATACTGGGTGCAGCAAAATTGTACCCTACATTACAACAGTGACTACACTTCCTCCTTGAAAAAGTGCAACATCCCCACCGACACCTGGGAATCCCTGGCCCAAGACCGCACAAAGTGGAGGAGAAGCATCCGGGAAGGCGCCGAACACCTCGAGTCTCTTCGCCGGGAGCAAGCGGAAGCCAAGCGCAAGCAGCACACGTCAACCCAAGCACCCCACCCACCCGCCCCTTCAACCACCGTCTGCCCCACCTGTGACAGAGACTGTAGGTCCCGCATTGGACTCATCAGTCACCTGAGAACTCATCTTTAATGTGGAAGCAAGTCATCCTTGGTTCTGAGGGACTGCCTAAGAAGAGAAGACACTTCAAAAGTACTTCACTGGTTGTGAAGTGCTGAGGTTGTGAAAGGCGCTATATAAATGCAAGTTCTTTCGTTTCTTTACTCAAATGCAGGCAGGCTTCCTCCAGTCAGTACTAAAACCGTGACTGTCTTCCTAAGGAATCAGAGGAACTCTTCCCTCATTTGATTGTTGTTACACAGGGCGACTGACAGATATCATCACCACAGTATCTCATTAGAGTCATAGAGTTATACAGCACAGAAAGAGGCCCTTTGGCCCATCGTGTCTGCGCCGGCCATCAAGCCCTGTCTATTCTAATCCCATTTTCCAGCACTTGGTCCGTAGCCTTGTATGCTATGGCATTTCAAGTGCTCATCTAAATGCTTCTTGAATGTTGTGAGGGTTCCTGCCTCTACCACCCTTTCAGGCAGTGAGTTCCAGATTCCAACCACCCTCTGGGTGAAAAAGTTTTTCCTCAAATCCCCTCTAAACCTCCTGCCCCTTACCTTGAAACTATGCCCCCTGGTTATTGACCACTCTACTAAGGGGAAAAGTTCCTTTCTATCTACCCTATCTATGCCCCTCATAATTTTGTACACCTCAATCAGGTCCCCCCTCAGCCTTCTCTGCTCCAAGGAAAATAACCCCAGCCTGTCCAGTCTCTCTTCATAGCTGAAACGCTCCAGCCCAGGTAACATCCTGGTGAATCTCCTCTGCACCCTCTCCAATGCAATCACATCCTTCCTATAGTGTGGCGACCAGAACTGCACACAGTATTCCAGCTGTGGCCTAACTAGCATTTTGTACAGCTCCATCATAACCTCCCTGCTCTTATATTCTATGCCTCGGCTAATGAAGGCAAGTATCCCATATGCCTTCTTAACCACCTTATCTACCTGTCCTGCTGCCTTCAGGGATCTATGTACATGCACACCAAGGTCCCTCTGATCCTCTGTCCTTCCTAGGGTCCTACCATTCATTGTGTATTCCCTTGCCTTGTTAGTCCTCCCAAAATGCATCACCTCACACTTTTCAGGGTTAAATTCCATTTGCCACTGTTCTGCCCATCTGACCAACCTGTCTATATCGTCCTGTAGCCTGAGGCTTCCCTCCTCGCTATTTACCACTCCACCAATTTTCGTGTCATCTGCGAACTTACTGATCATACCTCTTACCTTCATATCGAAATCATTTATGTACACTACAAACAGCAAGGGACCCAGCACTGATCCCTGCGGTACACCACTGGACACAGGCTTCCAGTCACAAAAACAACTTTCAACCATCACCCTCTGCCTCCTGCCACTAAGCCAATTTTGGACCCAATGTGCCAAATTGCCCTGGATCCCATGGGCTCTTACCTTCTTGACCAGTCTCCCATGCGGGACTTTGTCAAAAGCCTTACTGAAGTCCATGTAGACCACATCAACTGCACTCCCCTCATCCACACATCTAGTCACCCCCTCGAAAAATTCAATCAAATTGGTTAGACATGATCTCCCCCTGACAAAGCCATGCTGACTATCCTTCATTAATCCTTGCTTCTCCAAGTGGAGACTAATTCTGTCCCTCAGAATTTTTTCCAATAATTTCCCTACCACTGATGTTAGGCTCACTGGCCTGTAATTCCCTGGTTTATCCCTACTACCCTTCTTGAATAATGGTACTACGTTAGCTGTCCTCCAGTCCTCTGGCACCTCCACTGTGGCCAGAGAGGTTCTGAAAATTTGTGTCAGAACGCCTGCAATCTCCTCACTTGCCTCACACAGCAGCCTGGGATACATCTCGTCTCGGCCTGGGGATTTATCCACTTTTAAGCCCGCTAAAACCGCTAGTACCTCCTCCCTCTCAATACTAATTTGTTCAAGTATATCACAATCCTCCCTGCCTGATTTCTATGCCTACATCGTCCTTCTCCATAGTGAACACAGATGCAAAATATTCATTTAAAACCTCACCTACATCTTCCGGCTCTACACACAGATTGCTACTTTGGTCCCTAATGGGCCCTACTCTTTCCCTGGTTATCCTCTTGCCCTTAATATACTTATAAAACACCTTGGGATTTTCCTTTATTTTGCCCGCCAGTGTTTTTTCATGCCCCCTCTTCGCCCTCCTAATTTCTTTTTTAAGTACCCCCCTGCACTTTCTACACTCCTCTAGGGCTTCCACTGTTTTTAGTGCTTTGTATCTGCCAAAGGCCTCCATTATCTTGCGATTTTTGTTTTTAACTTTGGGTTTGAATGTGGTCCCTGCATTAAACTGAATTTGATTCCCCTGGAGACAGACTAACCTCAGAAAAGTTTACTTCAAGGTGACAATTTACATTTTTATTGTCTCGTGCCGTACTTCAGGTCTTCCCCTGCACACGAGGTTTCGCAAGCGAACCGGGGCCCGCAAGAGCAGCTCGAGTTAACAAGCCCACTATTGTGTTTTGCTCCCACTCGGAACCCTCCCTGACTGCCTCCCGGAGGCAGGAAACTTGGCACCAGTTCCAAACCCCGGCCTCATCACCGGGCAGCCTCGTCAATAGTTAGACCAACACCAAGAGCAAATTTCCTGTACTTTCTTTTCCTATTTTAATTAAGTTTAACATAAATTCTAAAACGATAAAATGCATTATTATATTTCAGAAACTCCTTTCCAAAGTCCTCGAGCGTGTTGTCACCTCTCGAATCCGTGCCCATCTGTCTCGCGACTCCCATGTTTTAATCTCTCCAATCAGGTTCCACCCCTGCCACAACACTGAAACAGCCCTAATCAAAGTCACAAATGACATCCTATGTGGCTGTGACCGTGGTAAACTGTCCCTCCTCATCCTTCCTTATTGGGACTTTCTTGGTCTCCTGATCATATCCCAATCTCCCTTTTCTTGTACGTTTGTATCATCATCTTTTCCCAGTGTCAGGACCATCCGAGGCACCTCGGCAGAATAATTGCAAGCAGCGGTATTTTTAGAATTTAGAGGCAGGCTGAAGGTTTTCCCATCCATTGGAATTCTAAGACAGTTGCTAGGAAACCAGACACAGACGTTGCAAGAGAGATGAATCAGAAGGGAGGTGAATAACTGGGGGTGTAAAATATTTAAACACTGCTTCTGAGTCAGAGTTATGTATCATTTCATGAAGAGCACAAAGAACAGCCAAAGGCTGCTGAGTTGTTGAATGTGTTACACATTTGACAAGAGATTCTTTGCCGTTATCATACAGTATCTTTGTTATCCACTCAGTATTTCATTGCGGTTGTAGCTAGTCTGTTGTCTGTCAGTAATGATTACCTTAAAAAAAGTTGGTATCAGTAAAAGTGACCATGAAGCTGTTGGATTGTCGTAAAAACCCAATTCACTAATGTCCTTTCGGGAAGGAAACCTGCCCTTTTGACCCGGTCTGGCCTCTATGTGTCTCCAGTCCCACTGCTCTCTGAAGTGGCCTCACAAGCCACACAGTTTGTATTGTACCGCTACATGCAGCGGTTCAAGAAGAAGGCCCACCCCCACCTTCTCAGGGTAATTTGGAGTGGGCAATAAAAATGCTGGCCTTGCCAGCAACGCCCACGTCCCAAGAATGTGGAAAAAAAGGAACTAACGTACTTGTCAAATGGAATTGGGTATTTGAGGAGATAAGACAAAACCACTGGCACACTGTGTGAAACCAGAATAAAGATAGAATGTGTCAGTGCAAGTGTCACCGGCAGTTGAGTATTGACTGCAAATGATCGTACAATACTTTGATTATTCCAGAGGTATCTGCAAGGCTAGCTCCACATTTTGTAATGAGGACGTTCTTGCCAATAGAAGCCATGCAAGAACTGTTGCATTGGTCCTCAGTAAGTCCTTTTAAATGTTGTCTGATTGATCATCAACAATGCATTTTGATAGAACGTTTGAAAGAGGTCTTGCCTGTTACGGTGATTTACCTCAACTTTGATGGCCTACAGATGCTCCACCTCTGTGTCTTTATGATCGACAGGATTTAAGCGTAACTGAATACCAAGTAGAACGTACGCGCTTTCAGTGGCTGTCTCTCTTATAACAAGTGATGGATCTGTGTATCGAAGCATCAGGCATCCAATAATAGTTGCCAAGTTATGAGATGGGACCTGACTGTTAATGTCAAGTTTTACCAGGTAAAATGTCAGCAGCTGTAAAGTAGTCTCGATTGCTTTTTTTTCCCCTTCATAGTCCTTTGAGGATTGTATCTAAAATCACTATGTTATTAAATATAGACTTTTGAAGTGTAGTCACTGTTGTAATGTAGGATACACTTCAGGGGGAAAATACAGAAGTAAGAATTGCTTCAGAAGATCCTGCATTGTACGAAAGAAAGAACTTGCATTTATAGAGCGCCTTTCACAACCACAGGACCTCCCAAAGCGCTTTTTAGCCCATGAAGTACTTTCGAAGTGTAGTCACTGTTGTAATGTAGGAAACGCGGCAGCCAATTTGTGCACAGCAAGCTCCCACGAACAGTAAAGTGATAATGACAAGCTAATCTGTTTTTAGTGATGTCAGTTGAACAACAACAGCATATTGCATTTTTATAGCGCCTTTAACATACCAAAACATCCCAAGGCGCTTCATAAGACCATCATCAACCAAAATTGACACCGAGCCACAGAAGGAGATATCAGGACAAATGGAGGTAGGTTTTAAGGAACAACTTAAAGGAGGAAAGAGAGGTAGAGAGGTTTAGTGAGGGAATTCCAGAGATTAGGACCGAGGCAGCTGAAAGCACGGCAGCCAATGGTGGAGTGATTAAAATCGGGAATGCGCAAGATAGCAGAATTGGAGGAGCGCAGAGCTCTCAAAGGCTTGTAGTGCTGGAGGGGGAGGAGGTTAGAGAGATAGGGAGGGGGTGAGGCCATGGAGCGATTTGAAAACAAGGATGAGAATTTGAAAATTGAGACGTTGCCGGACCGGGAGCCAGTGTAGGTCAGCAAGCACAGGGGTGATGGGTGAACGGGACTTAGTGTGAGTTAGGATACGGGCCGCAGAGTTTAGGATGAGCACAAGTATATGTAGGGTGGAAGATGGGAGGCCAGTCAGGAGTGCATTGGAATAGTCAAATCTGTAGGTAACAAATGCATGGATGAGGGTTTCAGCAGCATATAAGCTGAGGCAGGGTCGGAGTCGGGCGATGCTGAGGGATAAATGTTGGCCAGGACACTGGGGAGGACTCAACATCACTTTTTCATGCCATGGGATATTTTACGTCCATCTGGGAGGGCAGACAGGGCCTCGGTTTAACGTCTCATCCGCAAGACTGCACCTACGACAGTGCAGCACTTCCTCAATACTGCACTGGAGTGCCAGTCTGGATTTTGTGCTCAAATCTCTGGAGTTGGACTTGAACCAGCAACCTTCTGACTCAGAGGTGAGAGTGCTACCACTGAGCCACAGCTGGCATTGTAAACCATCTGCCTCTCTGCCATGTCCACCTTGTTATTTTGTTGTCAGCGCTGATGCCCAAATGCGGCAAGGTAAAAACCATTCAGAAAAACCATAGTTCAAAAAAATTCACTGTTATTGTTTAATAAATGCTTCAGCTTTATGAGGGATACACAGGCATCCACGGCAGGCGTTAGAGCGGAGGTTATTATTGTCCCTTTTGTCTCAGCCTTGCTGAGCTCCTGCATGTAGGTCAGCAATTCAACCTTTGTAAATTTGTAGGTGGTCTCTTCTCCATTGAGCTGGATGTAGGGCTGCCAACTCTGGTTGAAGGCATTCCTGGAGGTTTGATCACGTGACATTCTAACCACAAGACATCGAATGACATGACGTCTGGAAATGCTATTGCATTCACCTTACAAAGGTTGGGTCCCCTGTAGTTGAGCATTTTTGCTCGTGGTTCCGTGCCAGCAGCTGTTCTGCGAGAAGTCACAAGAACGAAGGGGGCCGCCCGAGAGCAGACCAAGAGGGGAAACCGTGGGCGGGAAACAGGCAAAACCAAAGCAGGGTGGCGGGGGGCGGGGATTCGCAGGGAGAAAACCAGAGGTAGGAGGAAGTTTGATTCCACTCACTGTAGAAACTCACTGAAATTGCACCGATAACTAATAGTAATACTGGTAACACTCAGAATCCCCTCATAACCAACTGTAATAAAATAACTCACCGATCGTATATAAATAGTTATACACGATATCCTGCCTGTATCTCATAGTAATCCTATAACCCACTGATATTCGCCCTGAAACCACAGCCAGAGTCCCCCTACACTGCACAAGGTGCAGTCAGGCTCCCCAGTCAATGCCACTTTTAACGGGGCCATCTTTCTCCCTATCTCCTTGGACACTGGTTTGGACTCAGGTTCCGTGTGAAGGTGAAATCTCTGATCTGGGCACCTCAAATCCCACCCTTGACCACTCTGTCCTTGCAAACTACCACCCCATCTCCAACCTCCCTTTCCTCTCCGAAGTCCTTAAATATGCTGTCACCTCACAACTCCGTGCCCATCTTTCCCAGAACTCCATGTTTGAACCCCTCCAATCAGGTTCCGCCTCGCCACAGTACTGAAACGGCCCTTATCAAAATCACAAATGACATCCCATGTGACTGTGACCATGATAAACTATCCTTCCACGTCCTTCTCGACTTGTCCGCAGCCTTTGACATGGTTGACCACACCATCCTCCTCCAACGACTCTCCTCCGTCGTCCAGCTGTGTGGGACCGCACTTGCCTGGTTCCATTCTGATCTATCCAGTCGTACCCAGAGAATCACCTGCAATGGCTTCTCCTCCCGCTCCGTCTGGAGTTATAGAATCATGGAATAGTACAGCACAGAAGGAGGCCATTCGGCCCATCGAGTCTGTGCCGGCTCTTTCGAAGAGCAATCCAGTTAGTCCCACTACCCCGCTCTTTCCCCATATCACTGCAATTTTTTCTCCTTCAAGTATTTATCCAATTCCCCTTTTGAAAGCCACTATTGAATCTGTATCCACCAGCCTATCAGGCAGTGCATTCCAAATCCTAACCACTCATTGCGTAAAAAAGTTTTTCCTCATGTCGCCTCTGGTTTTTTTGCCAATCGCCTTAAATCTGTGCCCTCTGGTTATCGGCCCTTCAGCCGTTGGAAACAGTTTCTCTTTATTTACTCTATCTCAACCCTTCATGATTTTGAATACCTCTATCAAATCTCCTCTTAGCCTTCTCTGCTCTATGGAGAACAACCACAGCTTCTCCAGTCTATCCATGTAACTGTAATCCCTCATCCCTGGAACCATTCTAGTCAATCTCTTCTGCACCCTCTCCAAAGCCTTCAAGTCCTTCCTAAAGTGTGGTGCCCAGAATTGGACACAATACTCCAGCTGGGGCTGAACTAGTGTTTATATAAGTTTAGCAAAACATCCTGGCTTTTGTACTCTCTGCCTCTACTTATAAAGCCCAGGATCCCGTATACTTTATTAACTGCTTTGTTAACCTGTCCTGCCACCTTCAAAGATTTGTGCACAAACACCCCTGGATCTCTGTCTTATTGCACCCCCTTTAAAATTGGACCATTTAGCTTCTCTTTTCTCTCCTCGTTCTTCCTACCAAAATGTATCACCTCACGCTTTTCTGCATTGAATTTCATCTGCCATGTGTCCGCCCATTCCACCAGCCTGTCTATGTCCTCTTGAGGTCTATTACTATCTTCCTCAAGAATCTATCTTTAGCCCCCTCCTATTTCTCATCCACATGCTGCCCCTCGGCGACATCATCTGAAAACACAGCGTCAGTTTCAACCCCTCCACTGTCTCTAAATTCCAGTTCTGGATGAGCAGAAATTTCATCCAACTAAATATTGGGAAGACCGAAGCCATTGTTTTCAGTCCCCACCACAAACTCCGTTCCCTCGCCACCGACTCCATCCCTCTCCCTGGCAACTGTCTGAGGCTGAACCAGACCGTTATCAACCTTGGTGTCATATTTGACCCCGAGATGAGCTTCCGACCACCAACGTTCCTGCTAAGCTGCGTGGCCACGTGGCCGCGCTAAAGTTTGGAAGTCCTGCACAGGCCGCTCGCCGGCTTTTACATGGAAGAAACTGCACATGCGTGAAAATTATAATGGGCCGCACAGCCAGTTAAAGCGACCACTCACAAAAAAAAAATTAGAGGGAACATTGCCGACCACATATCTGCACCAAAACAAGTCCGCCTATTTCCACCTCCGTAACTTCGCCCGTCGCCGCCCCTGCCTCAGCCCATCTGCTGCTGAAACCCTCATCCATGCCTTTGTTACCTCTAGACTTGACTATTCCAAGGCTCTCCTGGCTGGCCTCCCATCTTCCATAAACTTGAGCTCATCCGAAACTCTGCTGCCCGTATCCTAATTCGTACCAAGTCCAGTTCACCCATCATTCCCGTGCTCGCTGACCGACAATGGTTCCCAGTCCGGCTTTCAGCTGCCTAGGCCCGAAGCTCTGGAATTCCCTCCCTAAACCCCTCTGCCTCTCTCCTCTTTTAAGAAACTCCTTAAAACCTACCTCTTTGACCAAGCTTTTGGTCATCTGTCCTAATGTCTCCTTATGCGGTTCGGTGTCAAATTATGTTTGCTAACCCTCCTGTGAAGTGCCTAGGGACATTTTACTATGTTAAAGGCACTACATAAATACAAGTTGTTGTTGTTGATCTGTACCTGGACTTCACACGTCAAAACCGGGCAGCACAGACCAACCTGAACCAAACCAGGAGATTGCACTAAGGGCAGCGGGCTCTGTGTTTGGGGCACTTCTCCCAGGAAACATTGTCCTAAACTCAGCACCAACATTTGTAAACCACTCCCTGGGCTCGGACTCAATAAAGGAGAGTTTTCATTGAGTGATGGAAAGTACAGCACAGGAGGTGGCCATCTATTCCCCGGTGCCTGTGACGATGCTGCCACTCTCTCCTGTAACCCCATTCTCCACCCCCCCACCCCCCCCCATTCAACAGGAACAACATTCCTCCTCCCCCTCCTTTTGGTTCTTCTGGTGAGAATCCTCAGTCTCCGTCCCCTCATTCCCCACTCTCCCACCAGTGGAAACAATCTTTCACTATTTACCCAAAGTCCCCAGGTTTCGCTCACCCTTTACTGGCTGGTCCAATCTCCGCGCTGCTTCCACTCACGACATTGCTGCCCCCATCACCCCCACCCCCCACCATTGCCAGGTGACCCACTATACCACAGCCTATAAATTGCTGTTGTCAATTTATATGGCATTCCTTGGTCTATTCATTTAGTGGAATCAATAACCCATTTAAAATAAACGGAATAATGCCTGCTTTAAAATAGCAGAGGAATATCATACAAATGCTGATAGAGCCAACAGTCATTTCTAGTTTCTACACCGATACCCCTCAATCATTTACAGTCAAAAAACTGTCCCATCTCCCTCTTGAAGCTGCCGACATGATCCACTTTCATTGTCTCACTGAGTGGTTTGCTCCACATGTTCCCCGCCTTCTCTGTGAGTTAGTTAAATGTAAATGACCTGCTCACTTTCCCGTTACTGATCTTGAGTTCGTATATCTGATTGTAGCTTGTGGTTATGTCAAACAATTGATTCGGCTCCAGTTTATCTATAACCCTTTGATAAATTCTCCACTTGACCCTTCTTATCCTCCATTTTCTTCCCTTATCTCTCCTTGTAGCCCAGCCAACCAATTACTTTTGGAGCGTAGTCACTGTGGGCCTGTCGGCAAAGATGGCAGTCATAGAAACATAGAAGATAGGAGCAGGAGTAGGCCATTCGGCCCCTCGAGCCTGCTCTGCCATTCGATGAGATCATGGCTGATCATCTAAACTCAGTACCCTGTACCTGCCTTCTCCCCATATCCCTTGATACCTTTAGCTTTAAGAAATATATCTAACTCATCCTTGAATATATTTAATGACTTCGCCTCAACTACCTTCTGTGGTAGAGAATTCCACAGGTTCACCACTCTCTGGGTGAAGAAATTCTTCCTAATTTCTGTCCTAAATGGTTTACCCGTTATCCGTAGATTATGACCCCTGGTTCTGGACTCTCCGACCATCGGGAACATTCTTCCTGCATCTAGTTTGTCCAGACCGGTCAGAATTTTATATGTTTCGATGAGATCCCCTCTCATTCTTCTATACTCCAGTGAGTATAAGCCCAATCGACCCAATCTGTCCTCCCTGCCATCCCAGGTATCAGCCTTGTGAATCTTCGCTGAACTCCTTCCATGGCAAGAACATCCTTCCTCAGATAAGGCGACCAAAACTGCACACAGTACTCAAAGTGTGGTCTCACCAAGGCCCTGTACAACTGCAGCAGGACATCCCTGTTCCTATACTCAAACCCTTTCGCTATGAAGGCCAACATACCATTTGCCTTCTTCACCGCCTGCTGCACCTGCATGCTTACTTTCAGTGACTGGTGCACAAGGACACCCAGGTCTCGTTGCACTTCCCCTTCTCCCAATCTATTGCCATTCAGATAATAGTCTGCCTTTCTGTTTTTGACACCAAAGTAGATAACCTCGCACTTATCCACGTTATATTGCATCTGCCACGCTTCTGCCCACTCACCCAACCTGTCCAGATCATCCTGGAGTTTCTCGGTATCCTCCTCGCAGCACACACTCCCACCCAGCTTTGTGTCATCTGCAAACTTGGAGATATTACATTTAGTTCCCTTATCTAGATCATTAATGTATATTGTGAATAGCTGGGGTCCAAGGACCGATCCCTGCGGTACCCCACTAGTCACTGCTTGCCATCGGAAAAAGACCCATTAATTCCTACTCTCTGCTTTCTGTCCGCCAACCAGTTCTCTTTCCAAGTCAATACCTTGCCCCCAATCCCATGTGCCTTAACTTTACACGCTATTCTCTTATGCGGGACCTTATCGAAAGCCTTTTGAAAGTCCAAATACACCACATCTACTGGTTCTCCCTTATCTATTTTCCCAGTTACATCCTCAAAAAATTCCAGTAGATTAGTCAAGCACAATTTACCTTTTGTAAATCCATGTTGACTTTGTCCGATCCTGTCACTGTTTTTCAAGTGCTCAGCTATTACAACCTTTATAATGGACTCTAGCATTTTCCCCACTACCGATGTCAGGCTGTAATTCCCCGCTTTCTCTCTACCACCCTTTTTGAATAGTGGGGTAACATTAGCTACCCTCCAATCCATGGGTACAGTTCCAGATTCCATCGAATGTTGGAAGATGATCAGCAATGCATCTACTATTTCTAGGGCCACTTCCTTAAGTACCCTAGGATGTAGATTATCAGGCCCTGGGGATTTATCGGCCTTCAATCCCGTCAATTTCCCTAACACCATTTCCCTGCAAATACTGATTTCTTTCAGTTCCTCCCTTTCATCAGACCGTATGTTCTCCAACATCTCTGGGAGGTTATTTGTGTCCTCCTTTGTGAAGACAGAACCAAAATATGCATTTAATTGGGCTGCCATTTCTTTGTTCCCCATTATAACTTCCCCCGCTTCTGACTGCAAGGGACCTACACTTGATTTCACTAATCTTTTTCTCTTCACATATCTATAAAAGCTCTTACAGTCAGTTTTTATGTTCCCAGCAAGCTTACTTTCATATTCTATTTTCCCCTTCTTAATTAATCCCTTTGTCCTCCTTTGTTGAATCCTAAACTGCTCCCAATCCTCAGGGCTACCGCTTTTTCTGGCCAATTTATATGCCCTCTCCTTGGATCTTATGCTATCCCTAATTTCCCTTATTAGCCACAGTTGAGTCACCCTTTTTGTTTTATTCTTATGCCACACTGGGATGAACAAATTCTGTAGTTCATCCATGCAGTCTTTGAATGTTTGCCATTGCCTATCCACCGTCAACCCCTTGAGTGACAGTCCCCAATCAATCCTACCCAATTCGCGCCTCATACCATCGTAGTTTCCTTTATTTAAATTCAGGACCCTAGTCTCTGATTCAACTACTTCACTCTCCATCCTAATGAAGAATTCTATCATATTATGATCACTCTGACCCAAGGGGCCTCGTACAACAAGATTGCTAATTAATCCTTTCTCGTTACATAATACCCAGTCTAAGATGGCCTGATCTCTGGTTGGTTCCTCGACATATTGTTCCAGAAAACCATCTCGTAAACATTCTAGGAATTCCTCCTCCACAGTATTTTTACTAATTTGGTTAGCCCAATCTATATGTAAATTAAAGTCACCCATGATGACTGCTGTGCCCTTACTGCATGCTTCTCTAATTTCCCTTTTAATGCCGTCCCCAACCTCCGTATTACTGTTTGGAGGTCTATATATCACTCCCACTAACGTTTTCTGCCCCTTGTTATTTCTCAGTTCTACCCATATAGATTCTGCATTATCAGAGCTAATATCCTTCCTTTCAATTGTGTTAATCCCTTCTTTAACCAGCAATGCTACCCCACCTCCCTTTCTTTTTTGCCTATCTTTCCTGAATATTGAATACCCCTGTATGTTGAGTTCCCAGCCTTGGCCACCCTGGAGCCATGTTTCTGTAATCCCAATCAAATCGTATTCATTTACCTCTATTTGCGCAGCTAATTTATCCACCTTGTTCCGAATGCTCCTTGCATTAAGACACAAAGCCTTCAGGCTTGTTTTTTTAACGCTCTCAGACCTATATGAATTATTATTTACTGTGACCATGTTTGATTTAAACCGTTGAGTTCTTTGCCTTCTACTTTTGTTTTTCTCCTTCCTGTCTTTAGCTTTTATCCTTGTTTCCCTTTCCTCTGTCTCCCTGCTCAGGTTCCCAACCCCCTGCCACTTTAGTTTAAACCCTCCCCAACAGCACTAGCAAACACTCCCCCTAGGACATCGGTCCCGGCCCTGCCCAGGTGCAGACCGTCCCGTTTGTACTGGTCCCACCTCCCCCAGAACTGGTTCCAATGTCCAAGGAATTTGAATCCCTCCCCCTTGCACCATTCCTCTAGCCACGTATTCATTTGAAATATCCTCCTATTTCTACTCTGACTAGCACATGGCACTGGTAGCAATCCTGAGATTACTACCTTTGAGGTCCTCCTTTTTAATTTACCTCCTAACTCCCTATATTCTGCTTTTAGGACCTCATCCCGTTTTTTACCTATATCGTTGATGCCTATGTGCACCACGACAACTGGCTGTTCGCCCTCCCCCTCCAAAATGTTCTGTAGCCGCTCCGAGACGTCCTTGACCCTTGCACCAGGGAGGCAACACACCATCCTGGAGTCTCGATTGCGGCCGCAGAAACGCCTATCTATTCCCCTTACAATTGAATCCCCTATCACTATAGCTCTTCCACACTTTTTCCTCCCAGCCTGTGCAGCAGAGCCACCCATGGTGCCAGGAAGTTGGCTGCTGCCGCCTTCCCCTGATAAGTCATCCCCCCCAACAGCATCCAAAGTGGTATATCTGTTTGAGAGGGGGGTGGCCACAGGGGACCCCTGCACTACCTGCCTGCACCTCTTACTCTGCCTGGTGGTCACCCATTCACTTCCTGCCTGTACACCCTTTACCTGCGGTGTGACCAACTCGCTAAACGTGTTATCCACGACGTTCTCAGTGTCGCGAATGCTCCAATATGCATCCATCCGCAGCTCCAGCGCCGCAATACGGTCCGTCAGCAGCTGCAGCTGGATACATTTCCCACACACATGGTCGTCAGGGACACAGGAAGTGTCCCTGATTTCCCACATATTGCAGGAGGAGCATATCACGGCGCCGAGCTCTCCTGACATGACTTAGCCTTTAATTAATTAATTAAAATTAAACTAATTGAATCCCACCAATTTCACTTCAATTAAATGATATACTCAAGGGCCCTTGCTTAACAGCTTGTCCCCGCTACACCACAGGGACTCTAGAAACTATAAACCACAGAATTTAAGTATGGAAAAAAGGAGAAAAAGAGAAATACTCACCAACCAATCACTTACCTGCTTTCTGGTGACGTCACACTTTGATTATTTTTTACTTCTCTCTCCCGCTCTGGGGGCTCAGATTGGTAAGCCTACCTGGTCGCCGCCGCCTCTTTTATCAGCTCCGCCTCGCCGCAGCCGCTCCACCCAGGTCCGCTGCCTCTGTGGGCCTACCTGGTCGCCGCCGCCTCTTTTATCAGCTCCGCCTCGCCTTGTCAATTTGAGCACAGCAAGATTGCACAACAGCAAATGAGATGATTGACCCGTTATTCTGTTTTGGTGATTTTGGTTGAGGGATGAATGTTGGCCCATACCCAGGAGAACTTCTCTTCTTCGGATTGTGCAATGGGATCTTTTATGACGACCTAAGCAGGCAGTCGGGGCCTCGGTTTAACGTCTCATTCAGAAGACGGCACCTCCAACCCCTGACAAATAAAGTGTCAGCCTAGGTTATGTGCTAGAGTGGAACTTGACCCCACAACCTCTGCCTGAAAGGCGAGAGTGCTACCACTGGGCCTAGCTGACATTTGTCACTGGTATTACTTTAGTACTGAGTATGTGATCTTGTGGGGTGTGGGGGGTGGGGGGGAGCATTTGGTTTGAAAGTAGCGGTGATAAAATAAAAGGGTAAATTCAACAATCGGAGTGGGAGCTGAGCTTGCCCCAGCTCTGACCTGTGCTCCCTTCCAGCATGGGAGGGAGTGTGTGATTGTTGAATTACCTGAATATGCAATGAAGGCTTTCTGATTGGTTCAACAAATTAGCCAGTGATGTAGAAATAGAACACGCTGTAGCTGGTTGTGATTTCGATCCCCTCTCCGAGGCACATCATAGTCGATTGGCCAGTTCATTACATACAAGAGCAAGTCTCCTGCAAGAACATAAATCCTGATTTGCAGCTTGTCATGGTGCGTCCTCGGTTTATAAATAAATCTCTACAGAAGTGGAATTAAAATTATGACAAGGCCACTGAAGTACTAACCAAGCATTTTTAATAAATGGGCTGTATATAATGATGAATTCTGGTGCTTACTATGAAGATGGATTTCAGTGCTTGGCAATGGGGCACTTTCTTCACTTCAGCCACTCGGTGTTGACTGCAAGCACTTCCAGATTTAGTACAGCACACCCAGCCTCACAGTAAAGCTCCCTCGACTCTCCTTTAATTATATATTTCTTAATTCCTGGAATGGCAGGATTCATGAGTGCATTCCCAAGCCTCCAGCACCTTTTTCTTTTCCTGAAGTAGATATTTTGGACACAATGGGGCAGAAATTAGTCCTGGGCGGTAACACAAATAGGCAGATAGCGAATCGACCACCTGTTGCACACCCTGCCCAAGATTCATTCCATTGAAATCAATGAAACTGAACAGTGGGTGGGGTGTACAACAGGCAGCCTCGGCGACGGCGCCCATTTTGCGCTCCTGCCCAAAGCAAAATTCTATCCCGATGCAAGTTAAACCCATACCACAAGGATTAAGACTATTCAAATTAAATTTATAAAGTATCTTTACATCTGTCGAAGACTCTCACCCCATCACGGAGCTGGGTTGTAAATCCACTATACCGCCCAGTTGCCCCGAGCAAGAATTTGATTTTCTTCGCTATGCAAATTCAGTTTTGATCATTTAGATTAGGAAATAGAGACACAAATAATAAAAACACAGAACAAAACTAAAATGGCAGCCGTGTTCAACACGAGTGAAATCATTCTGCAAGGGAACAGAGGCCACCATGTGGAATTGTGTCCCAAAACGCAAAGATGTGCATTTCTACATGACCACCTACACTATCCCACTCGACTACATATGGTTAATGATGCTGGCGATAAAGACCGTGAAGATTCCCAAGTACGTTCAGACACCCAAGCATTGCAACATCCAAATATATAACCAGGAACACCCAGTTCATCTAATGACCGAAAAAGGCCCGAGAATGCACATGTAACTTATAAAAGGTCTTCTTTATGAGCAGAATTAGTGGAAATTTCATTTTTCCTCTGCCGTGGGATTGGTTTACATGACATCTCCAAATCGTAATAGTGACAATTGACTTCAGAAAGACAACACGAAGCATTTTGGAGAAATTACACGGCTGTGAAATTTTCAGCACTATTCCAGTCGTCAGCTTGATGAGCAAAAACAAAAATATACCGATGTACCTTTTACGATTTATCAAATACACGTTTCAAAATGTGCTGCTGTATGTTAATCTAATTCCATGTACACATGTACTCACAAGAACTACATTTGTCTAACGCATGAAAATTTTACTGATTCAATTAAGTAAATGGGTTCTTGCTTTGTAAATGGTTTATATTCAAATACATTGGTGCAGAAAAGGGCAATCAAACTGATTCCTAGCTTAAGGCAACTGAGCAAGGAAAGGTTGGAGTGTCCATTTATTCTGAAGAGAATGTACAGGGGAGATGTTGTTTAAGCGATCGAGATTCTTAAAGATAACTTCTGTCTGAGGCTGAACCACACTGTTCGCAACCTTGGAGTCATATTTGACCCTGAAATGAGCTTCCGACCACATATCCACAGCATAACTAAGACCGCCAATTTCCACCTCCGTAACATCGCCCGTCTCCGCCCTTGCCTCAGTTCATCCGCTACTGAAACCCTCATCCACGCCTGTTACCTCTAGACTTGACTATTGTAACACACTCCTGGCTGGTCTCCCACATTCTACCCTACGTAAACTTGAGGTTATCCAAAACTCGGCTGCCTGTGTCCTAACTCGCACCGAGTCCCGTTCACCCATCACCCCTGTGCTCACTGACCTACATTGACTCCCGGTTAGGCAATGACTCGATTTCAAAATTCTCATCCTTGTTTTCAAATCCCTCCATGGCCTTGCCACCCCACCCCCCCCCCCCCCCCCCCCCATATCTCTAATCTCCTTCAGCCCCACAACCACCGCACCCCCACCCCACCCAGAGAATCCCCGATTATAATCGCTCAACCATTGGTGGCCGTGCCTTCTGTTGCCTAGGCCCCAAGCTCTGGAATTCCCTGCCTAAACCTCTCCGCCTCGCTACCTCTCTTTCCTCCTCAAGACACTTCTTAAAACCTACCTCTTTGACCAAGCTTTTGGTCACCTGCCCTAATTTCTCCTCATGTGGCTTGGTGTCAAATTTTCTGTCTTTTAATACTCCTGTGAAGCGCCTTGGGACATTTTACTACGTTAAAGGCGCTATATAAATACAAGTTGTTGTTGTTCAAAGTTGCCAGAGTCTCTCAAACCAGGAGTCAGGGCTCAAACTTAGAAGAGGGAAGCTAATGGATAGTTTGATTTAGCTACTTTAGAGGATGGTGGTGAATGTGTGGAATGGACAGATAGTGTGGAAAAGGTTAAGTCAGAACTGGACAGTTATTCGAGCGAGTGGGCACTTTAGAGGTATTAGGTTTTGGAACTGGCCAGATCGACAGCAGAGTCTTTTCCAGTCCTGTACTTTCCCATGCTCCTCTACATCCAATTTGGAAGTAAGCAGAAGGCTTTAGGCCCTTGCAAAACAAGGATTTGTATTCCTACATCCAGCCCAAAGCAAATATTATTCAACTGCATGTACTTTTCTCATGACATTAGATAAAATAGTCTATAACAATAATCAGATTTCAAACAACTCCCAATCCTTTATTCATTTGACCGTGGTAAAATGATCAAAATAATGTATTTGTTAACTACAATTTGGAGAAAATGATCATATTGCATTGTATTACGCCAATATTTTACTTTACATACACAGAAAGAAAACAATAACAACCACCACAGACATTTGGAAGAACGACTCAAATGATTTCAAGTCCAAGATTAGTGTTTTCACCGTCATACAGCGTGGACCTTGCTGAAAATTAAAAGTCTGCACCGCACAGTTTACATCTATTTCATTTCACGCCTGCCGTGATGGTGTGCAGCAATTATTTGTACATTAACACAAAACATGTCATAGCTTTTTTTTTTAAAATATCCCTGCATCAGACTTCTCTTTTTTTGATTATCAGTGGCCCTACATTGTCTCCAGTTTCTTCATTGTGTTTAGTGTGAGAACCATCACACATTGGGAACTGAAATACAAAAGAGAAAAAAAAGTTAGCTTTCTGCTTCATGTGTAGGGTTCTGGTTTTTGGGTTAAATGCACAAAACCCAATAAAACCCTTCTTCGACTAAGTAACAGAGAGGGTTGATGAAGGTAGTGCAGTTGATGTTGTGTATATGACTTTCAAAAGGCATTCGATAAAGTGCCACATGTTAGCAAAATTGAAGCCCATGGGATGAAAGGGACAGTGGTAGCATGGATATGGAATTAGCTATGGGACAGAAAGCAGAGAGTAGTGGTGAACGGTTGTTTTTCAGACTGGAGAGAAGTATACAGTGGTGTCCCCCAGGGGTTGGTGTTAGGACCACTGCTCCTTTTGATATTTATTAGACCTGCACTTGGGTATACAGGGCATAATTTCAAAGTTTGCAGATGACATGAAACTCAGAAACGTGGTAAACAGTGAGGAGGATGGTAACAGACTTCAGGAGGACATAGACAGACTGGTGAAATGGGCTGACACATGGCAGATGCAATTTAATGCAAAGAAGTGTGAAGTGATGCATTTTTGGAGGAAGAATGATGAGAGGCAATATAAACAAATGGTACAATTTTAAAGAGGATACAGGAACAGAGAGACCATGAGTGTGATTGATTTTAACAACTTGCATTTATATAGCACCTTTAATTGAGAAAAACTTCCCAAGGCACTGCACAGAAGCATAATCAGACATAAATTGATGCTGAACCAAAGGAGGAGATATTAGGAAGGGTGACTAAAAACTTAATCAAAGAGTTACATTTTAAGAAGGGTCTTAAAGGAAGAGAGAGAGCTGGAGAGGCAGAGAAATTTAGGGAGGGAATTCCAGAGCTTCAGGCCTAGACGGTTGAAGGCACAAGAGGCCAGAGTTGGGGGAATGCCGAGTTCTCGGACTGTTGAAGGAATGGAGAAGATTACAGATAGGGAGGGGTGAGGCCATAAAAGGATTTTAGCATGAGAATGATAATTGAAAATGTTAGGCACTGAGGACTGGGAGCCAATGTAGGTCAGCTAGCAGTGGTGATGGGTGGGCAGGACTTGCTGTGGGATAGAATATTGGCAGCTGAGTTTTGGATGAGTTAAAGTTTATGGAGGCTGGCCAGGAGAGCATTGGAAGAGTCGAGTCTGGAGGTGACAACGGCATGGATGAGGCTTTCAGACAGAGGCAGGGGTGGAGACAGATGATACCAGAGGTAGAAGTTGGAGGTCTTTGTGATGGAGAGGATATGGAATTTGAAGTTCAGCTTGGGGTCAGATGGGACTCTATAGTTATGAACAGTCTGGTTCAACCCGAGACAGTGTCCATGGAGTGAGTTAGAAATGATGGCGCGGGCAGGGGCCCAAGACGGTGGCTTCAGTCTTCCCAATATTTAAATGAAGGAAATTGTGGTTTACCAGAATGTCAGATAAGCAGACTGACAGCACAGAGGCAATGGAGGGGTCAAGAGAGGTGGTGGAGAGATAAAGATGGATGTGATCAGTATACATGCGGAACCTGATCCCATGTCTTTTGATGATGTCGCCAAGGGACTGCATGTATATGAGGAAGAGAATGGGGCCAAGGATAGATCCATGGAGGACTCCAGAGGTAACACTGCAGGGGTGGGAAGAGAAGCCATTGCTGGGGATGTGCTGGGTACAATTTTATAGGTAAGAGTGGATCCAAGCAAGGGCCATCTCACGGAGCTGGACAACGGAGGAGCAGTGTTGGAGGAGGATGGTGTGGTTGACCATATCAAAGGCTGCAGAGATCGAGAAGGACAAAAAGAGGGACAATGCACCATGGTCAGTCACAGAGTATGTAACTTGTGACTTAGATTAGGGCCGGTTAAGGGGTTTTTTGGTTATACGTGTGCAGAATGCTTATCCCACCCATTTGTATTTCTTCAGCCTCTGATTTTGCAGCTTTGTACATATTTGGTGGCCTACGAGAAAGTGTCAGATGGAGAACTACTAGATTATATTTTAAATGACTTTAGATAGACAGGGTAAATGTGATTTAAACTCTGGCCTCAACAATCTGCGTTTACGGGCAAAATATGCTCAATGATGAAATAATCAGGATATGTGAAGAGCAGAATTTTATTTTAATGGGCAACTTCAATCAACCAAATATAAATTTTGAAGGGTCTATTCACAGTCTAAGTTGGTAATTGTAATGTGTAACTGCTTCATTCCCCATGCTTCAGGGAAGCCATGAGAGGCAAGGAACATCTTGTCCTGCTAATGGTTAAGTGACTCTGACAACATGCAGGAAATGCAAGTCATAGCACCCAAGGGGGATAACAACCATAGAATGATCAAGTCCTAAATGATCTGGTATTTATAAATACCAAAGACCAGGAGCCAGCTAACTTCAAAGAAATGAAACAAAAGCTTAATCAAATTGTTTTGGGGGGGGGTTGTTCCACAACACTTCAGTAGAGGACAACTGCAAAAACTTTAAAGGAATAGTGCTGAGCATGTAGAATACATACATACCTGGGATCAACATGCATTGACTGGACAAGCATGATCTTAAACGGATTAACAAATTAATCATAAGCAAAAAAACAACCTCCAAAAATTCTGCAGGGATAAAGATGACCGGCATGAATGGGATGAATACATGCAGAAACATGTTAACAAGTTGGTCAGAAGGCAAAGTTTAAGACCTGGAAAAAGGCATAGCTGCAAGTGGAAAAAACAGTAAGAAATTCTCTCAATAGTATAATTTTACAGTAGGAGAGCAGTCAGAGAAAAGGTGAGAACCAGAAAATACACAAAGGGCTAACAAACAAGGAGCACCAGTTAGTAAACATACTGAATAATTACTTCTTCCAAGTATACACAAGGGAAGACATAAGCAATATGCCCTCCCCAAACAGATATAACATATGCAACATTAATAACTGAAAAGGAACAAAACAAAAATTCTCCAAAGAGAGACAATGTTTATCTGAAGATGATCAAGAGAGACAGGGAATGGACCTTGAGACACTGACGATTATGAGGAAGACACTGGAAAGGTACCAGGTCAGAAGTAGGCTTCAAAAACCCAAGTTTCTAACTTTTCTTCACACCTCTGACACGACGGATTAGCCTCAGTGGCTCTTCTGTGAACTGACTCTAGTACTTGAGTGTCTCTGTTGTGTCTCGATGATCAGAATTGGATACAGTACACAAGACATGATCCGATTAGAGCACAATAGAGGTTCAGCATTCTGTTGGCTTTGTTGATTACTACTCAACAGCGATTGTTGCACATGTTAACATCAAGCCTACCATGAACCCATAGATCTCTTTCAACTTCATGGCACCATTCATGGGTTATGTGTGCCATTCATTTTGTTCCTTCCTATGTGCAGTGTTTTCTTCTTGTAAATTAGAAACCGGTTTATAGACAACAACTTGAGTTCAGAAGCTCAATGGGAATTGGCCAAATTTGCAATTTATTCTGAGGAGCCAGCTCAGGATAGAAAATATGTTGAACAAAATATACGAATAGGCAGAACAATATCTTTATTTAATTTCATTTGCCATAGTTCTTCCCAGTTTCACACTGAGGAGAAGGTGCAACAGTTTCAGTGACAAAGATTCATTTTCTATCTACATTTATTACCTTTATTCTACTCTCACTACAATTACCTAGGTATCGGGCAGGTAATGGCAATTCCAACTCATTGGGAGCAAGCATTCACTCATGGGACTAGTCTCTGGCACTGAACCCAAGGAAACCAGCAGAGGTAAAAAGCCCAAGAACATAACTTCGGGGCCCTATTTCCTTCCCAGTGCTCGTGGTGTTGTGCCTTTCTTCAGTGCGTGCTCGGTGTCTGGCCAATTTGCAGTCAGCTATTAGCTGAGTACGTTTGGCATTCTGCAGTTCAGAGGAGGCACAGGTTAGAGGTTTAATGACCCTCCAGGGTCACTGTCTGGTTCCAGATTTGCCGATGCTTGGTCCATTGGCGAGGAAGGGTGTTCATCTTTACTTCAGGAGCAGGATCGTGATTTTCAGAGGGGCAGTGAGAAAAAACAGCTGAGATAGCACATGGCCACCGCTGCCAGGACATCCTCATCAAAATAAACACTACCGCCCACTCACACTGCCCTTAAAATCAACACTACCTTGTTTGGTACAGAACAAGAAAACAGTCGACCTGAACTAATAAACATGCTAAAATATACTATTTCCTGTTGTTTGCTCATCAACTTTTACAAGTTACAACAATTTTCTTTGGAAATATTTTTTGTAAAATTACCCCTTTTTCCATTTTGGATGCAAAAATCTGACCTTGGTCTTCAAAAAGTAAAAAAAACCACAAAAGACACACACACTGAAATAGGAACATAGGAACATACAGGACTGACAAAGACCACTCTGGTCCATTTGGCCGATCCCAGTATGTAGGAAATATATTCCATGATCCTTCGCATACTTGTCAACATTTTCTCAGATACTTATTCAATTCACGCTTCTACTATCTCCCTTGGCAGTCCATTCCACACATTCATCACCTTTTGCATAAAGTGAATTCAATCTAAACTCTCTTCTCACTCTTCCAAGTTTGAGGAGGGGGCCCTGTACATTTCTATGTTCCCATGACATGTAATGAGGCAATCAAATTGGCATTCTTACCTGTTTAGACCGCCAGCATCTGCAATAGACAGCTTTATCTCCCAGGTCTTCAATATCGAATGCATGCACTACTTTAGGGGTATCCTTCTGGATTTCTAGGTTAACCAATGACTTACGGCCCTTGTCTCTGGAGTATAAAGTTCTGTAGGCCACGTAACCAACAGCAGCTGCTCCAATAGTCAGTGAAATTGCTGCAACCCATTCTGTTTGAGGGAAGAACACACGGACAAAAATGTTTGGATGAAACAAAATATATGAAATTTGCTAAATTATATATCACAGGGATCCTGGTTATTTATCTTTAAGTACAATGGAAGGCAGCAGTATGTGGAAAAATATACAACTAGTGGTAGTGGACTGCGTAACCAAGAATATCACAGTGCTGAATGGGGAAGAAATTCAACTCACACATGGCAAACATTTCCATACACAGGTGGGGATGTAAATTAGGTTAAACTAATACTTACACTAAAGAGAAGCTACATAATGTGCATATTGTATCGTAACTAACTTATAAACATGAGCACAGATATCAGAAAATTACCTGTCTTACTATTAATGAATCGGAGCCCAACACTCAACAAGTAATTGTTATTTCTCTCATAAGGACATGCTTTAGTCTTGCAAGAGAGACGCATCAAGGTTGCAATTAAAATGTTACGGTTTGTTAACTAACTGTAATGTAGACAATTAAAAGATAAACCGTGGAATCCCCTAGTGCATAAACTGGAAGCAGCACTTGTACACTAAACACTGAAGGCACTGCCCAATATGATTATTCGTATGTTAAGCCAGCTTCTGTAGATTACAGTAATCAGGGTTCTTTTTTTTTTAAATGCAAAAGTAAATAACAAAATAAAGACAGTTGTCATAACTGTGCATGCCAAGATTCTGTGAGCCTGGGTGCTTTTCTTACGACATATTTTTTTATTAAGGGCATCATGGAACTGGGCACAGCAGCTTAACCAATCCCAACTCAATCTACTGAAAGCATAAAAAGGTTGTGAAAATTATTGAATGCTGCAATCCAATGCAGAATCATTAGTACTGACTCCTACCCTCCAGCTCACACAAAGCAAAGCGAAACAACCATATGAAGTGTTTAAAAACCCACATCAAGAAACTCCGTCGTAGCTTCCTAATCTGTTCATTGCCAACAAAAGGAGCCATCAGCCTCAAACAATTCACAGCATTTCAGCAATAAATTAATGGGAGACGCAATATGTAGGTCAGATCAGGTAGGGCTTCCCTGAAGGACGAGTTGGGTTTTTAAAAAGACAACCCGGTAGGTTTCATGGTAATTTTTCTGGTGCTAGCCCGCAAGTTACCAGATTTCTTGAATTCAGTTTCATAACTTACCATGGAAGGATTTGAACTCAAAACTTTTGGGCTACTAGTCCAGTATCATAACTACTAGGCTCTAGTTTGGCTTCACTTGTTACCATGAAAACATAGGAACAGGAGTAAGCCAGTCAGCTCCGCGAGTCTATTCCAACATTCTATTAGACCATGGCTGATCTGTACCTCAACTCCATTTCCCCGCCTTTGATCTATATCCCTTGATACGCTTACCTAACAAAAATCTGTCGACCTCAATCTTGAAAATTTCAATTGACCCAGCATCCATATCCTTTTGGGGAGAGAGTTCCAAATTTACACTCTCCTTTGTGTTGAAAAAGTGCTTCCTGATTTCATTCCTGAATAGCCTAGCTCTAATTTTAAGATTGTGCCCCTTGTTCTGGATTTCCCCAGCAGAGGAAGTAGATTTTCTGTATCTACCTTATCAAATCCCTTCATCATTTTAAAGACCTTAATTAGATCACCCATCAACAACACCTTGTATTTATATAACGCTTTTAACGTAGTAAAGCATCCCAAAGCGCTTCACAGGAGCGTTACCAAACAAAATTTGACACCGAGCCACAAAAGGAGAAATGAGGGCAGATGACCAAAAGCTCGGTCAAAGAGGTAGTTTTTAAGGAGTATCTTAAAGGAGGAAAGAAAGGTAGAGAGGCGGAGAGGTTTAGGGAAGGAATTCCAGCGCTTAGGGCCTTGGCAGCTGAAGGCACGGCCACCAATGGTGGAGCGATTAAAATTGGGGATGTGCAAGAGGCCAGAATTGGAGGAGTGCAGATATCTCAGAGGGTTGTAGGGCTGGAGGAGGTAACAGAGATATGGAAGTGCGAGGCCATGGAGGGATTCAAAAACAAGGATGTGAATTTTAATATCGAGTTAAAATTTTAAAATACATTGGACTACACCATAAGACTCAACTGTTGTGTCTCTGATCAGCTGCTTAAATTTTAAGCAACTTTGATCAGCTTTCCCCCACCACTACTGTCACCTGCTGAGCTTGTGACTGGCTTCCTGGTTCTACAGCTTCAGCTACAGTCTGGTTCCTGGCCAGAGTTTCACTCTCCTGGGCCGAAGTACATTTCTCCGCCACTTCTGGGTCTTATGGTGACCTTCAACTTAGTCACTGTTTTACTGCCCCGTGATCAGTCAACCTTCTACACTCAAGGGAATACAAGCCAAGTTTATACAACATATCATAATTTAACCCTTTAAGCTCCAGTAACATTGCAATGAATCTGTGCTGTAGCCCCTCCAAGGCCAATATATCCTTCCTGAAGTGCGGTGTCCAGAACCGAACACAGTACTCCAGATGGGATCTGACTAACGCTCTGTACAACTGAAGCACAACTTCCTCCCCCTTGTATTCCAACCCCTTGAGATAAAGGCCAAAATTCCATCAACCTTTTTTGATTACTTCTCCTAAATATTAGCCAGGATTGCAAGAACTCCACTGAGCTTCAAAGAGTGCCATGGATCTTTTTTTTTAAATGTCCATCCAAGAGGGCAGACAGTACCACAGTTTAACATCTCATCCAAAAGACAGCAGCTCCAATAGTACACTTCTTCAAGGCACTGAAGTGTCAGCCGACATTTGCGGGCTTGAACTCACAATCTGCTGACTCAGAGATAAGAGTGCTACCACCAAGCCAAGGCTGACACAAAACCCTAGTGTGTTATTTTAGTTACTAATTAAACGAGAGAAGATTCAAATAATTGTACTGGGGATTCCTAAAAACTGATTTGATAGGAAATTGATAAATTATAACACCTTAATAAACATTACTTATATAGATATATATTTATTAACAAGGAGCTGATTTGAAGTAGACATCTTATTGAGATAGTGAATGCTGGTTGTAGTTAATTTTTTGCAGGTCTTAAATAACTTGCAAATCATGTAATCCTGTAAACATTGACAAATGATTAAACTAAAGTGACAAACGCAAAAGAATAACCTTGTTTTTTTAAGTAGTGCTGACGGAAAGATTGCCAAGGTCATTTACCCTCATACATGTAGTGGCATTCAGAAACCACTTGAGCTACGGAAGCAAAGGTAAACAGGAAGCCAAGGTACAGAACCAGAGCGAAGCCCAGAATGGCATGTGGAGCACAGTTAGCTGTGACCCCAGTGAAAGAAAGTCTGACACGTTATGCTACCTTGTTGACTTGTGCATCACACCCATACTGATATAGCTGGATATACCACTGTGTGTTTGCTAATGGAGTACTATTGTGCATGGCATCTGTTACTTGCACTAATGGACAGCAACTACGCCATTGTATTAGCAGGTGGGAGTTCATCTACACACTGCTGACAATATTTAATACCTCAACTAAGAGTACTTTCATGTGACACTTCACATTGTGTACAACTCATTAGTACAGATATCTCAATATTTACCAAGTCTATTATTCCAGACCAGCACTGTAAAGTGCAGTAATTCACAAGTGAATGAAAAGGTTTCTATAACCTGTGGTTAGCCACAAGATTAATACAAGTACCCACTGCACAACCAATCTGGGTTGTGCATTGCCGATGTAGTGAGATTTAAGTTAATCGAAGGGAAAGAAAGCTGGTAAACAATCCCATTACATCACAGACAAATTCTTTATTCAGGTCAATGTCTTTTTTTAAAAGTGAGGTCAAAGTCTCTTATGTCAGCAGGGGAGCACGTTAATGAGTGGAAGGACTGACTGCGTTGTGGCAGTTAACGCACAATCTCACTAGAAGACCAGCAGCATTTAATAACAACCTCCATTTTTAACAGTTTGTCCGCATGTTAAAATGAAACCTTGTGTGGCAAGTGCAGCAAGAAGACAGTCCACCAGATATAGCTGAATGGTGGGTGGGGGGTAAATAACGCTAAATGTGATCTTTGACCTGAAGTTAGGCGTCTTTTCAGCAGCCGACTAACCATTAAGAAGCCAGTCGGTGCCTATTGTGGCCAGTTCTGGCCATTTCCTGCAGTTTTAAGGTATTGTCCTTGAGGCAGCGCGGTGTCTGTTTCCAGGCCAGGGGAGTTGCAATTCATCAGCCGTGCACCGCCAGTAAAGGTGGCGTTGACCTTGGCTGCTGACATTACTGCACGGTGCCGGTGTCTGGAGTGGGACCATGCTGCGCGGTCTTGGATCAGCAGCGCCAGCGACCATTTCGCAGCATTGGCCCATTTACTGCCGACGCCCACTCCTTCCCGCAGCCAGGAGAGAGATGGAGGGGAGGCAGAGGCTGCTCTGCAGAATGCACCGAGAGCCGCCGCACTGCGTGCAATAATAAGCTGGCCATTTACCTTTGACGGCGGAGCTGCTCGCCATCCCGCGGCCGCTTGCGATCTCTGCCTTTCACCCGCCGCCAGCCACAAAGTAACAAAGCTCGCCGGCCCCACGTGACACCATCAAAGGCCGGCCCGCCGCTGACGTCACGGGGAGAGGGTGTGTGCGAGCGCTGTGCGCAGGCGCCAGGCTGTCGCATGACGTCAGCGGCAGGGCTTCCCCCCCGCCCCCCAAGCCTGGTTTGTGAGCAACACTCAGCACTGCTCCACTGTGGGCTGCTCCTCAGCCCAAGCTTTTCTTTTATTCGTTCATGGGATGTGGGCGTCGTTGGCATTTATTGCCCATCCCTAATTGCCCTTGAGAAGGTGGTGGTGAGCTGCCGCCTTCTTGAACTGCTGCAGTCCGTGTGGTGAAGGTACTCCCACAGTGCTGTTAGGGAGGGAGTTCCAGGATTTTGACCCAGCGACGATGAAGGAACGGCCGATATACTTCCAAGTCAGGATGGTGTGTGACTTGGAGGGGAACTTGGAGGTGGTGGTATTCCCATGCGCCTGCTGCCCTTGTCCTTCTAGGTGGTAGAGGTCGCGGGTTTGGGAGGTGCTGCCGAAAAAGCCCTGGCGAGTTGCTGCAGTGCATCTTGTAGATGGTACACATTGCAGCCACGGTACGCCGGTGGTGGAGGGAGTGAGTGTTTAAAGTGGTGGATGGGGTGCCAATCAAGCAGGCTGCTTTGCCTTGGATGGTGTTGTTGGAGCTGCACCGATCCAGGCAAGTGGAGAGTATTCCATCACACGCCTGACTTGTACCTTGTATATGGTGGAAAGGCTTTGGGGAGTCAAGAGGTGAGACACTCGCCGCAGAATACCCAGCCTCTGACCTGCTCTTGTTGCCACAGTTAATGTGGCTGGTCCAGTTAGGTTTCTGTTCAATGGTGACCCCAGGATATTGATGGTGGGAGATTCGGCGATGGTAATGCCATTGAATGTCAAGGGACAGTGGTTAGACGCTCGCTTTTTGGAGATAGTCATTACCTGGCACTTGTGTGGCACGAATGTTACCTGCCACTTATCAGCCCAAGCCTGAATGTCGTCCAGGTCTTGCTGCATGCAGGCATGGAGTGCTTCACTATCTGAGGAGTTGTGAATGGCACTGAACACTGTGCAGTCATCAGCGAACATCCCCACTTCTGACCTTATGATGGAGGGAAAGTCATTGATGAAGCAGCTGAAGATGATTGGGCCTAGGACACTGCCCTGAAGAACTCCTGCAGCGATGTCCTGGGGCTGTGATGATTGACCTCTAACCACCACAACCATCTTCCTTTGTGCTAGGCATAACTCCAGCCAGTCGAGAGTTTTCCCCCCAATTTAAATTCCCCAGCTGCCGTGGTGGGATTTGAACTCGCATCTCCGGATCATTAGTCCAGGCCTCTGGTCTTTGGTCACCCAGTGCGGGCAGGTCGGGGGACCTCCTCATAGGACTGCTCCTGGGCCTGGCCAAGGTGGCCATCAACAAGTCCAGGCAGCGGGCGGTCGAGGGGGTCGTTCGGCCCATCTACCTGTCTCTCTTCCATGGCTACGTTCGTGCCCGGGT
Organism: Squalus acanthias; assembly: GCA_030390025.1. Lineage (NCBI taxonomy): Eukaryota > Metazoa > Chordata > Chondrichthyes > Squaliformes > Squalidae > Squalus > Squalus acanthias. The sequence goes on from CM059438.1 coordinate 45,785,073, forward strand.
GGCCCTGGAGATGGAGCACACGGTGTCCGACAGCATACTCGAGGCCTTCCGTGACTGGTGGGACTGGAGTGCATCATCACCACTGAAAATTGAATTTTAATTTAATTTGATAAGTTTCCTTTAAACTTTTTTGTTAAGTTACAGTTGTTTTATTGGTTGTGCCCCTTTAAACAGAGGGCACATGGTTGACTTTTAATAGGCAATTGCCTATGATGAAGAAAGAGTCAGCACTGCTCCTGCACCAGACTGTGGGCTGCTCCTCAATTTTTGGCTGCACTTCAGTCCCACGCTCCTGATCTTTGGTCACCCAGTGCGGGGAGGGGGAGCGGGCAAGTCAGAGGACCTCCTCATAGGACTGCTCCTGGGCCTGGCCAAGGTGTCCATTAACAGGTCTGGGCAACGAGCGGTCGAGGGAGTCGTTCGGCCCGATTGCCTGCCTCTCTTCCGTGGCTACGTTCGCACCCGGATGTCCCTGGAGATGGAACACGCGGTGTCTGCCGGCACGCTTGAGGCCTTCCGCGACCGGAGGGCACCGGGGGGACTGGAGTGGTTCGTCACCCCACCCCCCAAGAGAAAATTTTAATTTTTAATTTGTTACGGTTCCCGTAAAAGTTTTTTGTTTAAGTTACAGTTTTATTGGTTGTGCCTCTTCCTGGTGACCTGGCCAATATCCAGCAACCAACATCACTACAACAGATTTCTGGTCAGTCTCATTGCTGTTTGTGGGAGCCTGCTGTGCGCAAATTGGCTGCCGTATTTCCTACATTACAACAGTGACTGCACTTTAAAAGTACTTTATTGGCGGTAAATGTCCTGAGGTCCTGTAAGGCACTATTTAACAGCAAGTTCTTTCTTTCTCTATTATTTGTGTAATGTCACTATATTATGTATAGTTATTTATTGTTTGTTTATCATATTTGTGGTGCCCAGGACACATGCCTTAATATTTTAATGTTTCCAACTGGTGACACTGCTGCAACTCGGTGCCACCCCTACAGGTCAAACAAAAAAGGCTATAGAATCCCACTTTAATGGAAATAAGGACAAAATGTATGATTTTAAAACAGTCACTGTAACTCAGTCTGTATGCACTGGTTTAATTATTCCCTTCTCTGTAACCTCGCTTCAGCTGAAGACTACATTTGGCTTTGACTACCCATGTAGACCATTCCGGGAGATCGACTGGTATTATATCAAAAGTCTTGTGTCTGCCAACTTTATTGTAAATTCCTGTGTCCAAATTTATAATGGTAACTGCTTATGTGAACTTGTGATGTTATAATTACACTCTCTTGCCAGTAATGGCCCTCTAGTGCCTCAGTCTTGTGTCTCACAGCTTTTCAGCCTATACTGGAGAGAATTTCCAATGTTCGACTTTTCTGTTTTCCAAATTACCACTCATTTTTCCTATTTAGCTAAATAATATAAAATCCAAGTGTTATATAAAAGTAAGGACAGAATATATGTCATTAAAATTAATTCTGACTGCACGTCCTGATCCAATTATCTCCTGCCCTCTAACCTTGCTTCACCTGAAGACTACACTTAGTTTTGACTCCCCGTGTGCAGTGCCACACCAGGTCAACTAGTGACTGAAAAAGACAGCAGATCCGAATCAGTCAAGATGCTGTGTCTTCCTTCATATCTCAGAGTCCCAGATCATCAGATGTGATGATAGGTTTACCAATGGGCTCTGTGTTGGGGGCCACTCTTATTTGCTATGTACATAACTTATCTCAATTTATGATGCGGAGATGCCGGTGTTGGACTGGGGTGGACATTGTTCTCTGCACAGGCATTGATCTCTGTCTATATATGCTGTGCCCATTTGTATTTCTTCACTTCACCTGACGAAGGAGCAGCCGCTCCGAAAGCTTGTGATTTCAAATAAAACTGTTGGACTATAACCTGGTGTTGTGCGACATCTCAATTTAGGAATTGATCAAACAATATTGAAATTCGCCAATGATACCAAATTGTGGAGAACAGCAAATTGTGATCTGAATGATGAAAGACTACAGGAGGACATGGGTAGGCTAGCAGTATGGACAGACAGGTGGCAGATGTAATGTAGAAGTAATAGTAGGGGACGTAAATACACGTTAAATGGTAAGAATTTTAAATGAAGTGGAAGAGTGGAGGGTCCTTGGTATACAGATACATGGGTAATTAAAGGTGACAGCACAGTAAATAAGACCAAAGGGCAAATGGAGTCCTTGATTTTGTTTCTAGAGGCATAGATTACAAAAGCAAGGAATATGAACATATAAAAATGTCAGAGAGGAAAAGACCAGCTGGTCCATCTAGCCTGTCCCATACAGTTGTGATGCCTTATGAATCACATACAGGCACTCCCACTCCACTTGTGTAATCGCTGGGAGAGGCAAAAAAAATATAAAAACCCAGGTCAATTATGGAAAGAAACTTGGAAAATATGTAATGTTGAACTTGTAAAGAAAGAAAGACTTGCATTTATATAGCGCCTTTCATGACCACCGGACATCCCAAAGCGCTTTACAGCCAATGACGTACTTTTGGAGTGTAGTCACTGTTGTAATGTGGGAAATGCGGCAGCCAATTTGCGCACAGCAAAGTCCCACAAACAGCAATGTGATAATGACCAGATAATCTGTTTTACTGATGTTGGTTGAGGGATAAATATTGGCCAGGACACCGGGGATAACTCCCCTGCTCTTCTTTGAAATAGTGCCATGCGATCTTTTTACATCCACCTGAGAGAGCAGACGGTGCCTCGGTTTAACATCTCATCCGAAAGACGGCACCTCCAACAGTGCAGCACTCCCTCAGCACTGCACTGGAGTGTCAGCCTAGATTTTTGTGCGTCTTTCATGACCTCAGGACATTTACAGCCAATGAAGTACTTGTGAAGTGTAGTCACAGTTGTAGTGAAGGTGTACAAGACTTCCGTTAGGCTACAGTTGGAGAATTATGTGCAGTTTTGGCACCCCCATAATAGGAAGGATAGAAAAACAATGGCAAAAGTGAAGCATAGATTCACTAGAATGTTACCGTTATGAGGAAAGATTTGAAAGGCTGAGGCTTTAGTCATTGGAGCTGAAACGGTTAAGTGGTGACCTGAAAGAGGTTTTCAAGATTCTGAAGTGATATGATGGTTTAAATAGTAACAGATTGTTTCTCCTGGTTGGTGAGGCAGTAACAAGAGGGCACAAATTTAAAATAATCACAAAATGAATTAAAAGGGAGGTTACATTTTTTTTTACACAGAGGGTGGTTGGAGAATTCTGTTACAAACCATTGTTGAAGAAGAATCTGCAAAATCTTTACAAGGGAACTGGATAGTTGCTTCAAAAAGAGGAATAGCAAAGGGTATGGGTAGCAGGCAGGAGTGAGATAGACTGGGTGACTCTCCTGGGGAAAACCATCTCCACATAGAACAGCTGAGTGACCTATTTCCTGTGCTATAACATACTGTGATTCTATTATTTCTGTGTCTCTGACATCCCTCCCTCCAACCTCTCCATATCTCCAAGACCCCTCTTCATGTCTCTGAAATCCCCTCCCATTTCCCACTTTTTCCTGGGATGACATTACTTGTAACATAACCTCAAATCACTGGCTCTCAATACAGCTTAAACCTCCAACAAGGTACGTGGCCAACTCTACTTTTTATTTCGGTCAATTCTGCTCCCTCCCTCCCAGCGCTACCTGCCACCTCCTTGCTGTTAGAGCAAGACGGGTAGCATCGTGACTGTGAGGCTGCCTCAGTATCCTTAACACTCATGAAAACAATTTATTCCCTTCACTAAAGAAACAACTTGCATTTACATAGTGCCGCTCATTACCTCAGGATGTCCCAAAGCAGTTCACAGCCAATTAAGCACTTCTGAAGCTCAGACGGTTGAAGGGCTGGAGGAGGTGGCAGAGATAGGATGGAGAGAGGCCATGAAGGGATTAGAACACAAGGATGAGCATTTTGATAGCAAAATACTGCGGATGTTGGAAATCCAAAATAACAACAGAAAACGCTGGAAAAACTCAGCAGGCCAGGCAGCATCCGTGGAGAGAGAAACAGAGTTAACGTTTCAGGTCGAAGACCTTTCGTCAGAACCGGAAAAAAGCAGGAAATGAAATAGATTTAAAGCAAGTATAAAACTGGGAAAAGGGGGAGGGGATGAAAGAACAAAAGGAGAGATTAAGAGACATTGAGAGACATTAAGAGATAATCAAGGCAAGAGGAGGTGTTGATGTAACAGGTTGAGGCTAAATGAAGCTAATTTAGCCTCAACCTGTTACATCAATACCTCCTCTTGCCTTGATTATCTCTTAATGTCTCTCAATGATTTATTATTTTAAATCTAAAAAGTTGTGTGGTATTGTTTAGAGTATTTGTACTGTAAACATTATTGATTATTTGTAAAAAAAAATGACAATCGAAATCCATAAAGCTGTTTTTTTAAGGCTTTATTGTTTATTGTGATCAAGGAATGAAAAGGTTTACTATGTAATTGATGAGTTGTATAAGTACTATTGTACTTGAATAAAAAGATTAATGTCTCTCAATGTCTCTTAATCTCTCCTTTTGTTCTTTCATCCCCTCCCCCTTTTCCCAGCTTTATACTTGCTTTAAATCTATTTCATTTCCTGCTTTTTTCCAGTTCTGATGAAAGGTCTTCGACCTGAAACGTTAACTCTGTTTCTCTCTCCACGGAGGCTGCCTGGCCTGCTGAGTTTTTCCAGCGTTTTCTGTTGTTATTTTTATTGAGCATTTTGAGTTGGGGACTGGGAGTCAGTGAACACAGAGGTGATGACTCAGTGGGACTTGGTGTGGGTTATGATACGGGCAGCAGAGTTTTGAATGAACTGAAGTTTATGGAGGGTTGAGGATGGGAGACCGGCCAGGAGAGTATTAGAATAGTCGAGTCTGGAGGTGGCAAAGGCATGGAAGAGGCCTTTCAGCAGCAGATGGGCGCTGTTTCAGAGGTGGAAGCAGGCGGACTTTGTGATAGAGAGGATATGAGGTCAGAAGCTCAGTTCAGCGTCAAATAGATCTTCGAGGTTACAAACAGTTGGCTTCAACCTGAGACGATGGCTGGGGAGGGGGATGGAATTGGTGGCACGGGCACAGAGTTTTGTGTCAGGGGCTGAAGACGACGGCTTCAGTCTTGCCCATGTTTAACTGGAGGGAATTGCAGGTCATCCAGGACTGGTTGTCAGATAAACAGGCTGACACCACAGAGGCAGTGGAGGGGTCGAGAGAAATGGTGAAGAGGTAGAGCTGAGTGTTGCCATGTCTTTGGGAAATGGCACCAAGGTGCAGTATGTACATGAGGAAGAGGAGGAGGCCAAGGATAGATCGTTGGGGGACTAAGTTGATGGGGTGGGAAGAGAAACTATTGGTAAAATTGCTCTGGCTTTGATCGAATAGGTAAGAGAGGAACCAAGCGAGGGTGGCCTCACCGATTTGGCCAGCAGAGGAAAGGCATTGGAGGAGGATGATGATGTGGTCAACCATGTCAAAGGCTGCAGGGAGGTTGAAAAGGACCAGTTGGGTGACATGGATGAGTCCGGCCGCTGTCCGAGTGACAGCTCCTTATCTGTGCCTACTCCTGCCATGCCCCAGCACTCCCTCAGCATATCCTGTATACTGCATAGGCAGAGACCACAGGCTGCAATGAAGCTGCTGAAGCCCAGCTTTGGGATACTTTCAAGCCAACAACCCAGCATGGTAAATCCAGACAGGTCATATTCACGGACATTGAGGCCCAAGATCTCCATAGCATCAGTTAGAATATTCCCAAAGGAATCGACATCTGCACATCGGGCTGCTGTTAAGAGGCGGGGGGAGGAGCTCTGTTGCAAATGGCCCTGGAGGTGCCACATGCTCCAGGGTGGACAGCAGTTCTGTGAAATCGTCAAACACCACTGCGCACAGATGCAACTGGTGGACTCCTTCTTTCGTTGTCTCCATGAATTGACAATCCTCAGAAAGCAGCATTCTTTCGTAGATCGATCCTGGATGGTACCAGTCCCAGAACTTGGCAGCTGAGGGTGCCCTTGAGCACCTTTGTGCTACTCCTCTCCTCCAGGCAGTTCCTTCCTGCTCCTCTGCTGCCACTTACATTTGCTCCTCCTCATTCATTGTCTGTGCGGCACCTGGTGCTCCTTGCCGTAACACGGAATCAGAATCCCCAAGAGTGAATGCTCCTGTGCCGATGCTTGCCACAGCTCGAGTGAGCGTTACTGTGTGCTGTGAGGTGATATGGTCAGCATCCTCCAGGCCTACACTTTGCTGTTCCGTAAGGCTACCTATGGAGCACAAGAGGAGCAAGCATTAGATGATATCAACAACATTCTCCTTATAACAAATGCAAAAGGAAGAACGTTTTGCAGAGTGGAATTTCTGAAAGATGGTTCACGTTGCGAAGCAGAAGTGCCCAAGGTAGGATTTGGAGCCTCAGACTTTAGAGCAGTTCTGGCCAACCAGCAGTGAGCTGGGGCAGAACTGCTTCACTTCTTCGAGCCTTTCCAGTACATCTAATGGAACCAGGGATGAGTGCAGAAGTTATTTGCTGTTGGACCCACATATCAGAGGAAGATGCAGGTTTATGGAAAAAGCAGGGCAGTGGGATTAGTTTTGCATTAGTCTAGCAAAGAGCCTTCACAGACACCATAGAACTTGTAACGGTGATCAGGGCCTGAGTGATCTCCTGGACTAGTTTTGATCGTCCTAAGGTGGTCGGAGAGGAATTTCCCGGATAATTCCCCCCGAATTGGCCTGGGTTTTTAATCTGGTTTATTGCCTCTCTCAGGAGATCACATGGATCCAGGTCGGGTGTCTGTATCGTGATGCACAAGAGATCACAACTGTGTGGGCCAGGCTGGATGGACCAATGGTCTTTTCCTGCTGACATTTTTCGTATGTTTGTATACAGACTGAGCCTTTACTCTTGACCTTAGAAACATTTTTTTTGGAAAAAAGAACCTTCCTTCCTATTGTTAGTGAAACTGAGGCAAGTCTACAACAACAACTTGCATTTATATAGTGCCTTTAACGTAGTAAAACATCCCAAGGTGTTTCACAGGAGGGTAATCAGACAACATTTTACATCGAGCCACATAAGGAGACATTAGGACAGGTGTCCAAAAGCTTAGCCAAAGAGTTAGGTTTCAAGGAGCGTCTTAAAGGAGGAGAGAGAGAGACGGAGAGGTTCAGAGAGGAAATTCCGGAGTTAAATTTGAGGCGTTGCAGGACCGGGAGCCATGTAGGTTTGCGAGGGGGGCAGTGATGTGTAAAGGGGCAACAAATTTTGAGGAGAGCTTTCCACGGTCTAGATCTTCATTCCAAAGCCCCTGGATAGGTTAGGTTAGATTCTGTTCACTGTGTCTCACCAATCAAACCTCAGTCACTGTACATCACGAGTGCTCTTTTTTTCACCAATAGGGCTTGGAGGGTTAATGGCAAGAGACTAGCAACTGTCGAGGAGCGAAGAGATTTGGGTGTCCAAGTACACAGATCATTAAAAGCTAGTGGACAGGGACAGAAAGTAATCAAAAAGGCTAATGGAATGTTGGCCTTTATCTCAAGGGGGCTGGAAAACAGAGGAGAAAGTTATGCTTCAGTTGTATCTTCCTCTGATATGTGGGTCCAGCAGCAAATAACTTCTGCACTCATCCCTGGTTCCATTAGATGTACTGGAAAGGCTCGAAGAAGTGAAACAGTTCTGCCCCAGCTCACTCCTGGTTGGCCAGAACTGCTCTAACTTCCAAGGCTCCAAATCCTACCTTGGTCAGACTCCATCTGGAGAACGGTGTTCAGTTCTGGGCACTGGACCTCAGGAAGGATATATTGGCCTTGGAAGAGGGCGCAGCGCAGATGCACCAGAATAATACCAGGGCTAAAAGGGTTAAATTACGAGGCTAGGTTGCATAGACTAGGCTTGATTTCTCTTGAGTATAGGAGATTGAGGGGTGATCTGATCGAGGTGTTCAAAATGATTAAAGGGATTCGATAGGGTAGCTCTTTTGGTGCAAACAAATAGACTGTAAATTATCGAAAAAAAATTAAAGGAAACTTAACAACTTAAATTCAAATTTGGTTGCCGAGGGTGATGATGCACTCCAGTCCCGCCGATGCCCGCTGGTCACAGAAGGTTGATAGGGTAGATACAGAGAAACAAATGGGGAGTGGTTGAGGTGAATAGCATAGATGCATTTAAGGGGAAAAAGAAAGAAAGACTTGCATTTATATAGCGCCTTTCACGACCACCGGGCGTCTCAAAGCGCTTTCCAGCTAATAAAGTACCTTTGATGTGGAGTCACTGTTGTAATGTGGGAAGCTAGATAAGCAGATGGGGTGAGATAAAGTAGGGTGGGAGGAGGCTCGTGTGCAGCATAAACACTGGCATGGACCCGTTGGGCCGAATGGCCTGTTTCTGGAGGGCCAATCCCATGTCGGTGATCCACTGGCCTCCCACTGCACTGTGAGCCTCGCGAGGCATTCTGGGAAATGTAGTTCCAGCCAGCCTCGGCCTCAGGCGAACTCGCGCGAGAAGAACCGCAACTCCCAGCCTGCACCGCGGTGGGTGGGCGGGCGCCGTCGCCACGCATGCGCGTCGACGCTGTTCCCTTGTCAGGCTGAAAGCGGAAGCGGAGCGAGTGTGAGAGGGGGAGGCGACAGTGGAAGCCGCAGCCTCCTGGGCAGTGACAGGACAGCGCTCCGACTCCGGCACTTCGTCCCTGCACATCATGGCCAAGAGGCGGATAGAGAAGGTAAGGCTCTCTTCCCCCCTCCCCACCACCACCCCCGCATCAACCCTCCCCTGGTAACCGAGGCCCGGGCCTAGGCCTCGAGCTGGTCGCTCAGCCGGACACAGCAGGCGGCCGGCCAGCCATGGGCCGCGCTCTCATTGTTCACGGGCGGAGGGGAGGAGAGGAGGGGCTGGGGATTGTTGGGCCTCGGAGTGTGAGTGCCCTGAGCCTCGGGCCCTCCCTCCCGCGGGCCTTGGGCCCCCACGGCGGCTGAGTGCGGGCCCTGCGAGCCGGGTGAAAGGGTTTTTATTTGCGACGCAAGGGGGGATAATGAGCCGCGTCCCGGCGATCTCACAAAGGGCTCGGGGCTGCTGCTGCCGCCTGTGTGCCGGGGCCTCGGCTTAGAGTATGGACCCTGTCCAGGCCAATGGCCCCCAGAGTTGGGTATGAATTGTGCCTGGTGAGTTATTTTAAAAGCATCCATATTTGTATTTACCATCAATCCGGGACTGGCATCGTCCCGAAACCCTGCCACCAGCTCCTGCTACAAACACCACCCTTTTCCCTGATTCCCTTTACCAGGCCAACAGGAAATGTTGCTTATTATTATTATTTACCATATTTGCATCTGAGACTAAAACCTTCCCAGTTTGAGGACAACAGAGCTGTTTCTGTGTCCACTTCAATGATATGAAAAGTTTTCCCTTTCCTATCCCGGCAGTGGGTTATGAACTCTTTCGTTCTTCTGTACACTTGCTGTTTAGAGGGACAAATGAAAGAAGATTATGGGCAGCTTGAAATTGGATTTATTTTTTTGGAAAGAAAAGCTGAAAGGGGGTTTGTGTTTGTACCAGTGTACGGGATGTTGGACAGCAAAGGTGCTCACCGTGGTGATTGCTGCAGTGCCAAGCCAGATGAAACTACTTTTGAAGTGTAGTAGATGTGTCATGTTGAAGGAGCAATATTCCTTAATGGGTGGTAGAATTGGTAACGTTTTCATTTCTGCTGCCAACAGCCTGATGCAGATTTGAGATTAGGAAATGAACTGCCGTGTTGCTCCTGTTACCTTGTCTAGGTCACCGTTTAAAATGTGATTGTGTTGAACAAGCCGGCTGCTTGGTTTCACTTGGGACCTAATCCCACTCTGCAGATAGCACTGGTACTGTCATATCATGGGCTGGAGGTGCACCAGGCTATTTTAAGTATTTTCTACCCCCAAAAATCAATGTGCCAGGGCAGTGACAATGAATTTTATTCATTTTAATTTCTAAATATAGTCTCTTTGAAATATCTGGCCATATCACTGGACTTCTGAGGCTCTCTTGCCTTTGTGGAAACCATGTTAAAATGCAGCTCAAGAAAGAATTGAGCTATGAGAAGAAACCAGATTTCTTAATTTGTCAAAGTGCTGGCATTTCTTAGCACGTTTCGTTCTCTAAAAATACACCTTCCAGTACGGTAAACTGTAGTTGGTGGCTTCACAGACCTAATACTGCTTATGGGAGAAGTGCATCGCCATTTTATGGGAAATCATGTAATCTGAATATTCTGCATTCTAATGCTCATTTTCTTTTGCAACCTGCAAGTTTTCACATTAATCATTTCTGAGATGCTAACCTTGTGTAATGTCAGTATTGGTCTGATTCAGTTTGAAGCAATCCTGAAGGTTGTCGGTTCAGGCCCTACTCCAGGACTGCCAAGCTACAAGAGGAAAGCTGAGTGAGCAGAGAGAGTTTGGCCTGAACTGGAATGAGTGGATTATACCAGAATGAGACATTTGAGTTGAGAGAGAGAGAGAGAGAGAGAGAGAGAGAGAGAGCAGCTGAATGAGCTGGAGGGAGTATTGATGCTGATTTGGAGTTAGCACAAAAAGACTTTAGTTTGGTTCTTGGGTGCATTTGATGTGGCAGGGCAGTGGAAATTAGTGTTGTGTGGAACTTGCATGCTATGAAAATTTCTGCAACCCATGAACGTCCAGGAAAACCACAGGTGCAAGAAGTGTCTTCAGGTGGACTTGCCCAAGCTTGAAGTTGCTCACTTTCAGAAATGGTGAGAGACACTCCACACTATGTAGCAAGAGGACAGGTTCCTGGAACACACACTGCATAATATGATCACCACGGTTTCCCGCACACCACTCTTTCTCTCCCTCCCCCCCCCCCCCCCCCCCCCACCCACCACCACCAAAATCTAGAGAGGAATAGTGAGGGAGAGAAAGATATCTGGGTGACTGTCCCTCGTGGGGAGTGCAGAGTTGACGTAGAGATTGTGCAAGAAATGTTGAATGGTCTGAAGTTGTCTGATGGCTATACATTGCTGAATTCCTATGATGCAAACAAATACGGTGATGCAGGGGGAGGAATTGCAACCTGGTACTGTGGAACAAGTAGTTATCCAGGTGAGAAGAGGTAGTGCTGTCACAAAAAGGCAAGCAGTAGTATAGGGAATTCTGCTATTAGAAGGATAGATAGTTTTTTTCTGCAGTTGTGGTCAGGCTCCCCAAATGGATTGCAGCCTCCCAAGTGTCATGGTAAGTGACCTAATGGTGTGAGTGGAGAATATGCAGGAAGGCGGGGGAGGGAGTGTAATCAACTTCAGATTGAGGTTCACTTTGGAACTGGTGGTCTAGGGAAGTTCAGGATATAAATCTTCCAAAAAGAGTTTGAGAAGCAGATTGGACATCAATTGACAGATGTGGAAGGGAAGGTTTCAGATTTCTGGGGTGGGGAGGCTCTATAGTTGGGATGGGTTTCACACAGCCAAACTGATGACTGACCTGGTAGAGAATGTAAATTGGTCAGATTTTAAACTAGTAAGGCTGAGAAAGTCGTGTAGCATGTTTGGAGAGGTTAAGAGACACGGTCGTCTAAAATAGTAAGCTCAAGGGAGATATGGAAAGATGTAGTTTAGGGCATATGGAGAGGTTAAAGAAAAAGGTGAAGGAAAAACTAAGATAAAGGGTTCCAATTGGGGGACTTGTCTGTCCTAAGATAAAAATGAGAAGTCGCACAACACCGTGCGACTTCTCATTTTTGTCCACCCCAGTCCAACGCCGGCATCTCCACATCATGTCCTAAGATAGGCTGGGATAAGACGAAAGTTTGAGGTCAAAATAGGGAAGGGTGCTGAGACTGCATTAACATTGTGTTACAAATCCAACAAAGGTGCAGAGATCTGGGTGGCAAAGCAGAACAAGGAAGTAGCCTGAAGGTAGGAGCACAGTTGACCATAACTAATGAGGTTTATATTGAAAATAGATAAAGAAAGAGGAGTCAAAGAAAGTATTGGGCTGGCAATTAGTTCATTAGACCTTGCTCAGATTCTCATTTGAATAAAGGGCAGATCAAACAGTGGACCAACAGTGTGAGATGTTTAAATGCACTTTATGGATATGGTACAGGTTAAATACATTGAGTACAAGTAAGGGGGTTGAATAAGCTGGAATTCTACAGATAAAAAAGGAGCTTAGACCAAAAACTAAGTCGTCCCGTCCCCCCGCCCAAAGGCATATGATAAGGGTACGGTAGCATAGTGGTTATGTTATTGGACGAGTCATCGAGTCTGGACTCATGATCCGGAGAATTGAGTTCAAATCCCACCACGGCAGCTGGGGAACTTAAATACAGTTAATTAAATAAATCTGGAATAAAAAGCTAGTATCAGTAATGGTAACCATGAAACTATCGGATTGTCGCAAAAACCCATATGATTCACAAATGTTCTTTTAGGGAAGGAAATCTGCCATCCTTACCTGGTCTGGCCTATATGTGACTCCAGACCCACAGCAATGTGGTTGACTCTTAACTGCCCTCTGAAATGGCCTAGCAAGCCACTCAGTTGTAAAAAAACTGCTACGAAAAACAATAAGAATAAAACCGGACGGATCACCCGGCATCGACCTCAGCACCGGCTACGGACACGGCAACAGCACACCCAGCCCAGTCGACCCTGCAAAGTCCTCCTTACCAACATCTGGGGACTTGTGCCAAAATTGGGAGAGCTGTCCCACAGACTAGTCAAGCAACAGCCTGATATAGTCATACTCACAGAATCATACCTTTCAGCCACTGTCCCAAACTCCTCCATCGGCAGGGCAGACCCACCAGGGGTGGCGGCACAGTGGTATACACTCGGGAAGGTGTGGCCCTGGGAGTCATCAACATTGACTCCAGACCCCATGAGGTCTCATGGCTTCAGGTCAAGCATGGGCAAGGAAACCTCCTGCTGATTACCACCTACTGCCCTCCCTCAGCTGATGAATCAGTACTCCATGTTGAACACCACTTGGAAGAAGCTCTGAGGGTAGCAAGGGTGGGGGACTTCAATGTCCATCACCAAGAGTGGCTTGGTAGCACCACTACTGGCCGAGTCCTGAACGACATAGCTGCCAGTCTGGGCCTGTGACAGGTGGTGAGAGAAAACTAACACGAAGGGAAAAACCTACTTGACCTCGTCCTCACCAATCTACCTGTCGCAGATGCATCTGCCCATGACACCACTGGTAGCCATGACCACCGCGCAGTCATTGTGCAGACGAAGTCCTGCCTTCACACTGAGGACACCCTCCATTGTGTTGTGTGGCACTACCACCTGTGCTAAATGGGATAGATTCAGAACAGATCTAGCAGCTCAAAACTGGGCATCAATGAGGCGCTGTGGGCCGTCAGCAGCAGCAGAATTGTATTCCACCACAATCTGTAACCTCATGGCCCAGCATATTCCTCACTCTACCATTACCATCAAGCCAGGGGACCAACCCTGGTTCAAATGAGGAGTGTAGAAGAGCATGTCAGGTGCAGCACCAGGCGTACCTAAAAATGCAGTGCTAACCTGGGGAAGCTGCAACACAGCTAAAAAGTGGAAGCAGCATGCTATAGACAGGGCTAAGCGATCCCACAATCAACGGATCAGATCAAAGCTCTGCAGTCCTGCCACATCCAGTCGTGAATGATGGTGGACCATTAAACAACTAACGGGAGGAGAAGGTTCCATGAATATCCCCATCCTCAATGATGGTGGAGCCCAGCATGTGAGTGCAAAAGACAAAACTGAAGCGTTTGCAACCATCTTCAGCCAGAAGTGCCGAGTGGAGAATCCATATCGACCTGCTCCTGAGGTCCCCACCACCACAGAAGCCAGTCTTCAGCCAACTCGATTCACTTCTTGTGATATCAAGAAACAGCTCAGCGCACTGGATACAGCAAATGCTGTGGGGCCCTGACAACATCCCGGCTGTCGTGCTGAAGACTTGTGCTCCAGAACTAGCTGCGCCTCTAGTCAAGCTGTTCCAGTACAGCTACAACACTGGCATCTATCCGACAATGTGGAAAACTGCCCAGGTGTGCCCGGTCCACAAAAAACAGGACAAATCCAATCCGGCCAATTACTACCCCATCAGTCTACTCTCAATCATCAGCAAAGTGATGGAAGGTGTCGTCGACAGTGCTATCAAGCAGCACTTACTCACCAATAACCTGCTCACTGATGCCCAGTTTGGGTTCTGCCAGGACCACTTGGCTCCAGATCTTGTTACAGCCTTGGTCCAAACATGGAAAAAAGGAGCTGAATTCCAGAGGTGAAGGTGACTGCCCTTGACATCAAGGCAGCATTTGACCGAGTGTGGTGTCAAGGAGCCCCAGTAAAACTGAAGTCAATGGGATTCGGGGGGGTGGGGGAAAACTCTCCTGGCTGGAGTCATACCTAGCACAAAGGAAGATGGTTGTGGTGGTTGGAGGTCAATCATCACAGCCCCAGGACATTGTTGCAGGAGTTCCTCAGGGCAGTGTCCTAGGCCCAACCATCTTCTGTTGCTTCATCAATGACCTTCCCTCCATCATAAGGTCAGAAGTGGGGATGTTTGCTGATGACTGCACCGTGCCATTCGCAACTCCTCAGATAATGAAGCAGTCCATGCCTGCATGCAGCAAGACCTGGATGAAATTCAGGCTTGGGCTGATGTGTGGCGCGAATGTTACCTGCCACTTAAGTGCCAGGCAATGACTATCTCTAACAAACGAGCGTCTAACCACTGTCCCTTGACATAAAACTGAATTACCATCACCGAATCCCCCACCATCAATATCCTGGGGGTCACCATTGACCAGAAACTTAACTGGACCAGCCACATAAATACTGTGGCAATAAGAGCAGGTCAGAGGCTGGGTATTCTGCGGTGCGTGTCTCTCCTCCTGACTCCCCAAAGCCTTTCCACCATCTACAAGGCACAAGTCAGGAGTGTGATGGAATACTCGCCACTTGCTTGGATGAGTGCAGCTCCAACAACACAAGAAGCTCGACACTATCCAAGACAAAGCAGCTCGCTTGATTGGCACCCCATCCACCACCTTAAACATTCACTCCCTCCACCACCAGCGTACCGTGGCTGCAGTGTGTACCATCTACAAGATGCACTGCAGCAACTCGCCAAGGCTTCTTAGGCAGGACCTCCCAAACCCGTGACCTCTACCACTTGGAAGGACAAGGGCAGCAGGCGCATGGGAACATCACCACTTCCAAGTTTCCCTCCAAGTCACACACCATCCTGACTTGGAAGTATGTCGCCATTCCTTCATCGTCGCTGGGTCAAAATCCTGGCCCGCCCTCCCTAACAGCACTTCACCACACGGACTGCAGCGGTTCAAGAAGGCGGCTCACCACCACCTTAAGGGCAACTAAATATTGGCCTTACCAGCGACGCCCACATCCCATGAACGAAAAAAAAATACAGGGGAAGAATGCACTGAGATGATTAAAAAGTATAGCAAGGCAGCAAAAAGTGAGGAAGACTAGGAGTATGAAAGAAGACTGGCAGTCAACAGGAAAATAATGGGGGCTTTTATAAACACAAGCAAAAGGATAGTCAAACGATGGGTCCATTTCGATCTTGTATTTGGCAGGAAATGCCAGAGATGCTTAACTATTGTGGCTCAGTTTTTACAGAGGAAGTTGAAAGTTGGACTGTAAGAGTACATGACAATGTGTAAGAGCCCTGACTGGAGATAATGTTCAAAAATAAAATATTAAAGCTTATGTGACTGACGGTAGAAAAATCATCAGTTGAGACGGTACACATCCCAGAACACTGAAGATGCTGATCGAGGCACGAAGCATAATTTTATGAAAACTTTTGGAAACTGGAGTTGTGTCAAAGGATTGGAGGGTGCAGTGGGTATGTGACCTTCCAAGGCTGGGTTACAGGTATGTTGGAGCAGAATGGAGAGCTTTACTCTCTATCTGTGAATGAGTGTGTGCTGGCACTAGCCTCCCAAAGTGCGTGTGTTCCATTCCACCTTAATTGAGCACAAATTTCACCAAAATAAAACTTTGTTCTCCTAAAATGTCTTTGCTCATGAGACTGATGGTAACCATCAATGATCTTGTATGTCGCACTTAGGCCATGACACATTTTCCATCCGCAAGATTTCAGATATAAATGGCCCAGTAGAATGTCATATTTTCATTATTTGAAGGACAGTTTTGTTTTTTTCTTTTACGTCACTTGCATGCAAAGTATTAGTTTTACATCGTAGAAGATGTAGACTTAAAAAAAATTCTGAAGTATAAATCCAAGTGTACATTGTTAAATATTCCTTTATCAAAGTACTACAGAGAATGCGAGAGTCCAGTTATGATTAATTTTGGAAATCCTGTTACAGTTTGTGAAGGACTAATATCTATCAATCTCTTGTGTATATAATTGGATATAGTGCACTCTCCTGTAATGCTGAATCAAAGTCACTTTGGCTGGTCCAGGCAAATTTATTCTAGGCATATTCTTTGCACCTGATTGGCTTATTAACAACATGATTGACGGCCAGCTCTGCCTAGCACTTTGTCAACAGCTACAGCAACTGTAAGTCCAACAGAACAGACGAAAAGCCAAAAACTGCAAATGCCGGAACCACATTAGCAGGTCAGTCAGCTTACATGGAGAGAACAGGTGGGTCAGTGTTTTGGGCCAGGCCCCCCTTCAGGACATCATGAAGAAGCATTTTAATAGAATCAGGGGAGGAAAAAGCAAGCCAGCAAACAGACGCTAAAAGCCGAGCAGGAGATTGTTCGATAATGTAAACGGTCTTCTCGACAACGGAAAAAAGCGTCGATGAAATTGAAGATGTTAAACGGAGAACATGTGAATAGCTGAAGCAGTGAGCGGCCCTTCCAAGCAAAAAGGTCGAGAAAATGGGACAAATTAATAAAACACAGTTTTTAAAACCACTATACTTAACGCACTGTTTGTCAGTACATATGGCTCCCCTCAACTTCTCGCCCAAATCCTCAGTCACTGCCCAGGCTTCCTCGGTGTTCCTAATTGTATCCTCCCATTAACTTTCCAGCCCCCTGTAGCACCAGTCTGTTATCACCACAAGAGACAACATTCAGCTTGGCAAACTGCTATGTGGTATAATGCTCCTGTTCTGATAAACCATGTTTCTTCTCACTTGCCGTAAGCAACACCACAAGAGATTAACTAGTATATGGTTAAACTTTTTGTATTGTTTTAATGGTGCTTGGTTAGGCTTTGTCGAGTGTTGTATCTCCAGTTAGACTTCCCGGCACTAATAAAGCATGTAGAAATTAGTTTGCCTGTTTTTATAGACAGAACCATTGTGGGATGTGAGAGTCAACCTTTTGAAATGAGATTTAATACTAATGGCTAGGTGGGGTACAATATTTTTGGCAAATAATTTGAGTCATGTTTGGTACTTCCGTCTCACAGAATGAGGAAAATAGTAATAGACTTCAAGAGGACAGAGACAGGCTGGTAGAATGGGTGGCCACATGGCAGATAATATTCAACGCAGAAAAGTGTGAGGTGATATATTTGGGTAGGAAGAATGAGGAGAGATAATACAAGCTAAAGGGTACAATTTTAATGGTGGGGGGGGAGAACAGAGACCTGGGGGTGTTTGTGCACTAATCTTTGAAGGTTGCAGGACAGGTTAACAAAGCAGTTAGTAAAGCATTTGGGATCCCTGAGCTTTATAAATAGAGGCATAGAGTATAAAAACCAGAAAGCTATGCTAAAACTGTATAAAACATTTGCGTGACCCAGCTGGAGTATTGTGTCCAATTCTGGGCAGCACACTTTAGGAAAGACGTGAAGGCTTTGGAGAGGGCACAGAAGAGATTTACTAGAATGGATCCAGGGATGAGGGATTACAATTACATGAATAGACTGGAGAAGTTGGGGTTGTTCTCCTTAGAGAAGAGAAGGCTAAGAGGAGATTTGATAGAGGTGTTCAAAATCTTGAAGGGTTTAGAGTAAATAAAGAGAAACTGTTTCCAACGGCTGAAGGGTCGATATCCAGAGGGCACAGATTTAAGGGGATTGCCAAAAGCATCAGACGCCAGAAGGAAAAACCTTTTTACGCAGCGAGTGGTTAGGATTTGGAATGCCCTGCCTGATAGGCTGGTGGATACAGATTCAATAGTAGCTTTCAAAAGGGAATTGGATAAATACTTGGAGGAAAAAAAATTGCAGTGATACGGGGAAAGAGTGGGACTAACCGGATTGCTCTTCGAAAGAGCCGGCGCAGACTCGATGGGCCAAATGGCCGCCTCCTGTGCTATACTATTCTATGATTCTATAAACTGCATGAGCTGCATTGTAAATTCCTTGAAGCTGGCTTTTGAATTTTAAATAAGGCATCGTTCTCTAATGTAGCAGATCGTCCTGCGATCTATGACCGGCTTAGTCTTGTTTCCGTCACTGTTTTGATAATGGGGTCAAGCTACAGTTTGCTCTATTCATCCACATTTTAATAGTGGCATTTTCTTGGAAGTAGTGCATCTTAATAATTTTGATATGCATATACCGTTGCTCCTTGAGGTTCCTTAGTTTTTGTAGTGCACCTGTAACTCACTTGGCTCTGCCTCTTTTTAGATCAACTTGTTTGAGACAGTGAGTGAGCCTTTCACATCTATATTTGTCCCTTTAGGTAGCCTGTGCAATGGGGTCAGGCTGCAGGTGGACAAACACACAGCAGCAATCTGCTCAGCTTGCCTACACTGGAAATGGCAGCCGAGGCAAGGTAGCAGGAGTGTTACACTGCTGGAAATTACACAGAAAAAGATCACTTTTACTAACTAGGTAGAGTATCGTTTGGTTCTACCAACAGCATTGGAAATTAAGGATGAATCTCCTTATTTTTGTTCAATGTTTATATAAAAAAACTTATTTTTCCTCTCCAGTTATCACCCCCTCTACTGAAGGCACTGACTCATGCTGGGGTACAGTTCAACAGGTACTGGTCACCACCCGATACCTCGCTCAAGTGGCCATTCTTCATATGTGAACCTAGACACTGGGTTTTGGCAAGCTGTTCGACAGTAAGGGGCATCACAGCTGAGCCCGATCCTGTCCACACACGCACTTTACAGCAGGGGGAATACTGATCAGGACCTGGAACCCTGGCTGATTTTACCCTTCCCTAGCCCATGGGTGCTGAGGGCCCCTCCTGCCACCCCGGCTGGGATCAGCTCACTCAGCAGAGACTGGGAATCGAATCTGGGACATTCTGGTAGGTATAGCTCAGTCACACTCTGCCTTTGCCAACTGAGCTATTAGGGAGATGTACAATACAGTATTTTGTTTTGTAAAATCTGCTGTAGTTCATCCCATCAGCAAGAATGTTACTGTAAGGAAATACTTTCAATGTGAAATTATTGGTCCCCTGGACTTGCACATCACCGTTTCGTTTTTCCTTAAATACCCGTCCGCCCAATGCATCCGAATTCCCAAAATGTTCATCTGTTCATCGCTGGATTTGTATATCCTTGATTTGCATTGTAAACTAGTATATTGGACAAGTTTTGCAATGTTCCCTACCAGTACAGTTTACAATCGTTGCTCCTGGGATCTAAATGACCACTTAAATCACTCAAGTGGCGGTCTTCTATTTGTTGTCACCTGAACTTCTTGATTAAATTACAGTTTTGCATATTGCTCCCTGGTTTCATCAGTCGCTTTCACATCTTCATTTCATTCTGGTAGATTTTGACAGCTGCAATAACTTGCTTTTTGTTTCGTATGATTATTCTAGGCTGGATTGAATATAAATAACTCTTAAAAATAAATAAATAAATAAAGCTGCCAAGTTAACTACATTTAGCAGCTCTCGTGTGCAAATAGATTTTGGATCTAATCTTAAATGAAGTATAATGTCTCTTCGGCTGTATCTTCGCTGCCTGACATTTCTGCTGCTGCTGCTCATTTCTGGTGGAACACCTTCCTTCTGCTGTCGGCTGGTGCCACTGCTTCATTTCTGGCCTGGCTTCTCCCAGCCTGTATTTGAGGCCCAGCCATGTGTCCTGGACTGCTTCTAGCTGCACATATTCAGTGTTCTTTTTCTTCCCATACCCCCCCCCCCCCCACCCCCACCTCCACACCTCATTTTCCCAAGGTGCTTTCAGTACCCATCTCTCTCCTGTGCTCTGTGTTTCTCTCTCTCTCCCCCCAGTACACCTACTTCAGGAGCTTCGCTACCCCCAGTCCAGCCCACTCCTCCATTGTGAGTTGCATGGTGGTGCCAGTCCAATCATTATAAAACAGCACATCCTCTGACTGTGAGCAATGCCACAGGAGTTTGTGCGTATGTGGTGCCATCCCTCACGCTTGCAATGTGTGTCACTCCTGCACCTGATTGGCTAAAATGTCATTCATAAAACAGCAACAAATCAGAACTGAACAGGCCGCAAACCTACCAAGTTGGGACAACATCTACAAATCAAGGTTGAGCATTCAGAAAAGAGCTACTCGTGAAATAACCGATTGACGATAAAACCATTACCTTTAGAGTTGCCTATTTAAATGCTTGAAATCTTAACAAATGTTTTCCCCTGGAGGCCTGCCCCTCTTTCAGACACCTGGGAGTTCTTGCGCCTGTCACTGGACCAGCTATCAGACGCCCTGAATGAAGCGGCTCGACCAGGTAGTAGACTGCAACTCCTGGAATGGACCCATGCCACTCTTTTCAAGCACTCGGCTACAACTACCAGAATGCAACTGAAGGCTGCCTCCCTTCTGGGTCTGAACACCACCGTGTTTTAGAGTTGGGGAGGGTGCATGGATTTTATTTTATTTTTATGACCTACAACAAGACAGGCCATTCTCTGAGTATGCTTGGGCTTGTTCGTAAGCCCTACTACTCCCCAGGTCTGGCAATGACTCTTCAGATTATCTACTCCCACTAAAAACAAGAGTAACGCATAAACTTTTCATCAATATGTGAGGTAACTTTGGGGAAAAACAATGTAAATAACTATATTCAAGGGCTTGTAGTATTAAAAATAGCATGAACACAGCTGACAAGGCATTGAATTTGTTAATAGATGCAAAACAATTTTTTTTTACAGGAAAGACAATACTTAATACTGGTTGCTACTGGAGCTGAATCTGATGAGAACTTTACAATTTGCAAACTTCCCTGAGCAAACAGTTAAACTCTTGAGTGATCTGAGCTTGCCATTACTTAATAATTTAGATTTTTTTTTTAAATCTTAATTTGACACAGCTTTTCCTTAGCAGAACAACTCATTGTATATTACGTGGCATAACACCGTTGTCCTTTATAAAACAAGTTTAAAATCCAACATCTATGAGCAATTGAGTGAGTGCACGCACATGTGCGAACGTAAAGTATATTGTAGAGAATTGAACCTGCTATTTTCACCATTAGTCTCGGGAACAGCTCGACCCCTCGCCTCAATGTTCTCTGCTCCCCTCAAGTGCTGGATTTTGCCATTCCTGGTTGCCAAATAACAGGAAACCGAACCCGCTCTTTCCCTGCTGCCTCTCTGGCCTAGTGTCCTGCTGCTGCTCCTACTGTACCCAACTGCTCTGCTCCCTGACCCACGTTCCATTGCCTAGGCAAAAGTTCTACTCCCCTGCATGTGCATCGTTCCCACTCAACTGTTCCACTTCCTGATCCATGTCCCCGAATAATCATGAGTGACACCAGGGAGATCTACTGGTTAAATACAAAATAAAACCTCTCATTGTGCTGGACTGGTCTTAATCAGACATTACTTTGAGTTTTGTTGTAAGATTTGATTTGAAAATTGTGCAAATCAAACATCAGAGTGTCAAGTTCCTTCCCCCTACTTACAAAAATTTACATTTTTAAGATGGGGTGTCAGTATTGTACTTCGAACTAGAGACTAAGAGATTTTATGTTTGCCTAACCTTGTTAGTGATGAGTATTTATCTCGGTAATATGTATTTTGCTATAATGTATAGGCAAATTGCCAGGGGTGTTCGATTCTAACCACATGGAGATTTATTGAATGCTGATCACAGTTGGGCACTAAATGAAATCAGTTTTGTTTACAAGTAGACCCCCAAAAATTGTTCAGTTTGTGATGGGCATAAATACTACCTCACGGCTTGCACGTGGGGAAGGCAGCTTGTGGGTGGAGCAAAATATTTGTTGTAGTTACCCTCCAACACTGCAACCAATTAGTGTAGCAGTTGGTGTCTTTACTCTGTAATGAGCAGGTCATTACAAAACTTGTGTCTCTGCTCTCTTCCCTATGTGATTGCATTGAAAGATAGCGAACGTGCACAGCACGTATACTGTAGACCCTCAGTCAGGTACCTGGAATTGGAATCCATATAATCGTTATGACATTCATACTGCTCCTTTTGGACAAAGTACATTGTGAAACAAGTTCTGGGAAATTAATTCTGAAGATAATATTTACAGTATTTAGGTATTAATGCATCTAACATTTATTCTGTTTAAATTGACAAAAATATCAACTTGAAGTTGAAGCAGATACAATTGAAGACAAACTTGTTTGGGTTCTTTTCCATTCTGAGCAATACCGCACCTCACTGATTTTTCAGTCTTGCAGTGTTGTGTAGTCTTGCTATGCATCACTGTTTCTTTTTAATGCTGTTGCTGTTTTGGCCCTCAGCATATGGCATAGTATGTTGTGAGTATTGACAAGTCTTAGACTTTTCGACACCGTGTTTACTCTTCAGCCTCGGGGATTTGAATCGGGTCCAAATTCATAGTTTGTATTTTAATTCAAATGCAAGTGGTATTTTTTTTCCCAACATTGCACCAGTTTAAAGATATTTTTCAAAAAATCTTGCAGTTAAGCTTGTGTAAACCACACTCTCTGCCTAACATGTCAGGCAGGTGCTTTAGTAACTTTTTGCATGGGAGGTGATTTTGCTGCAGTAACAGATATTTTCTTTTGATCATTTAGGAATTAAAAGACTTGCAACGAGATCCACCAGCTCAGTGTTCAGCAGGTCCAGCGGGAGATGATAGTAAGGGCGTTGTTTTTTTAAAAAAAAATTTACACTTTTAAAATATTTTTCGAAGGAGACTTTGTTCTAAATATTGCTTAATATCTCTTGCCTTCAATGTTTAGTGTTCGCTTGGCAAGCCACTATAATGGGACCTGTGAGTAGTTCATAAATCTTTATTTTACATTTTATTGAAGTTTTTTCTTGAATCATGGTTGTGTTTAACACGTGGGTTTGTTTTTCTTCTCCCCCAGTATGACAGTCCATATCAGGGAGGAGTTTTCTTTCTTGCAATTCAGTTCCCCACAGATTACCCTTTTAAACCACCAAAGGTAACCTGCATTTAAGACATTCTGCACTTTGGGAGGGGATAAAGGGAACTTTTCTCTGAGTGTAATGGTAACTTTTTATACTTTAAAGGTTGCATTTACAACAAAAATATATCATCCAAACATAAACAGCAATGGCAGTATATGTCTTGATATTCTGCGGTCACAGTGGTCACCAGCATTAACGATATCAAAAGGTAGGGCCAATGTTCTTGATATTTTATTTGAGTGAATCCTTTTCATGTTAGTAATGTGTCCTCTCTTTTGTTTGTAATTTCAGCAAACCTTTTTTTGTTCAACAAAGTAAACATTTGAAAACTGAAGGAAAGCAGTTTAAATTTAAAGACCTGGTTTCAAACTAAGCTCACTAACTAAGTGTTCTGATATTTTGCCAGCCTCAGTTCATCCCCCTTGATGGTTCTCTCTTCTTAGAATATAAATTTTGGCATTCAACTGGCAAGGCTACTTAGAGACCACATTGATACCTAGTGTAAGAGGACAAAAGGTCATATTAGTGTTCAGAGGGTTAAGGCACATCTAGGAGCAGAATGGGGGTGGACTTTACTTTGGAAATCTGATCGTGATCTGATCTGGTGTAAGGTGCTGAGGATTATCAAAAGAATGAAGGGTGAAGTTAGAAAACTATTTCCCAGAGTTATTAGAAGATGGAGTGCTTTACCACTATTGAAGCAGAGGCAACAACAATACCTAGAACAGAATCAGATGGACAAAGAAAATAGAAAAGGAATAAAAGGATTAGGTTAAGGATAGGCAACTGGGATTACAGTAGCTGCGGTAAGGATGTTCCCAAGGATGGGTGAAACTAGAACTAGGGGGCATAATGTTAGAATAAGGGCTGCTCTTTCAAAACTGAGATGAGGAGAAACTTCTTCACTCAGAGGGTAGTAGGTCTGTGGAATTTGCTGCCCCAGGAAGCTCTGGAAGCTACATCATTAAATAAATTTAAAACAGAAATAGACAGTTTCCTAGAAGTAAAGGGAATTAGGGGTTACGGGGAGCGGGCAGGAAATTGGACATGAGGCTGAGTTCGGATCGGTCAGGGCCCTGTGGGTGGCGGAGCGGGCCCAGGGGCTGAGTGGCCGGGTCCTGCTCCTACTTCTTGTGTTCTTTAGATTTGAGGTTAGGATCAGATCAGCCATGATCTTATTGAATGGCGGAGCAGGCTCGAGGGGCCGATTGGCCTACTCCTGCTCCTATTTCTTATGTTCTTAGATGGATCTAGTGGATGTTCTAGCATTGGCACAGGCACAATGGGCCAAATGCCTGCTGTGCTAAATGTCTATTATTCAAGACCTGAAAAGTTTTTTTTACTTTTATTCACTGCAGTACTGAAGGAGTGCCATCCTTCAGCTGAGATGTTCAACTGAGGTCCTGTCTGCCCTAATGAGGTGGATGTAAAAGATCCTATGGCACTATTCGAAGAAAAGCAGGGGAGTGTCCTGGCCAACATTCATCCCTCAACCAAAATCACTAAAACAGAATAACTGGTCATTAATCTCATTGCTGTTTGTGAGACTGTGCTCTGCACAAATTGGCTGCCATGTTTGCCTACATAACTGACTACACTTCAAAAGTACTTCATTGGCTGTGAAGCGCTTTGGAATGTCCTGAAAGGTGCTACATAAATGCAAGCCCTTGGCTTTCTTTTACACCTGTGGTTTTAGTCTGGTACAGTGTCTTAGTTAATTACACCAACTAAATGTGTGCAGCTTGCTTTTCAATAATTGCACTGGTTTGCAAAGTACACTGGAGAGTAATGGGCATTGTTCTTCCTTCTTGACAGTTTTATTGTCTATTTGCTCACTGTTGTGCGATCCTAATCCTGATGATCCACTGGTTCCAGAAATTGCACACATGTACAAAACAGATAAGGAAAAGTAAGTACTATCTGTAGAATTGCAAACATCACCTAAGAATGCTGTTTAATCAACTGGAAAAAAGTTTGACAAATTTTATAGCTTTATCAAAATGCAAGAACGCACTCCAGCAATGGCCTTTTGCTCCTATAAATATGCTGGTTAATTGGTAAAATTGTATGAATGTTATAAAGCTAATTGGAGAAGTGCCTGGAACTACTGTTGCTTAAATAAACTGGGGGGAAATAACTTTCTATTGGAGCCTCAGCAAATTTGATGCACCTTCCTTTTTATAACCTCTGGGTTCTTGAAAACGGGCATTTTGGGAACCTTTGGTGCATCTGACTAGGTGCGCATAGACGACAATTTATCTGATTTTCACTGATTGAATTGCTGGAGAGAGTCACAGACCCAGTGCTCGACTTAACTGGGAGACCAGCTAAGATTTGTTCCTCCCCTGAAGACTGTGACCAGTCCTGACTACCCTCCAATGCCTCCCTCAAATGCACACGCTTTCTGTGGGCCTGCGCTCCCACTATCCACTGCGGACAATGGGAGGCCGTAGGGTGACTCCATGCTGCCCCCGATATTTTTGTTTGTTCCAGAAGATGGTCATTCTGTCGACAAAATCAGCTCCTCTGCAAGCTCGTGGCTTTTTCATGCACCCACCCACGGGCCTGAGAGGGAAGGCCTAAAACGTTCCCCTGAATCATGGGCTCCCTGGCTGCAAATTGAGTGCTGAAAGGTAGCGAGGACTAACCTCCAGCAAACCTATTGGGAGGCCTCCGCAACACTGACCTCAGAGGAGCTACCAACCATAAAATCAGCAGAGAGCCCACCTGTTTAAATGGGCTCCTGAGGCCGCTGATTCTGGCAGCAGGACCAATGGAGATGAGTGCTGCCGGAGAGGATTGAAGTAGGCAAATTGGGGAATGCAGAACAATTGGCATTGCAGTCATTTGGAGATTCCGTTCTCTATTATTTAACCACCGGGATCCCCTCCAGTATGCCAGGGCGTCCTGTTAAATTTGTGTTCGAGTGTGGTGAAGCATCAGTTTAGATGCTGAGAGCAGTGTTAAATTCAAGCAGATAACAGATTTATTCATTTACCATGTGCTTTTAATAAAGTTGGTCTGTTGGAAATCTTTTGAGGTAGAGTTGTTAAAACCCATGGACTTAACCTAAATCCCAAATATCTATTATTTTCATAAGTATGTTTTGCGCTAAGTTGATGCTTGTTTTACTTTTGGTAGATACAACAAGCAAGCAAGAGACTGGACTCACAAGTATGCAATGTAGAATTGGTGTTAGTTGTACTACAACCATCACAAGAGAAGAAAAAGTGGCACCATTTTTTTTCCAATTGGAACCCATGCAGTTCACAATAAATATTCATTGTGGGTGATGAGTATTGTAAAGTTTCTTTAGTTGAAACAGTGCAAATAGAAAACATGCTCATTGTGTCTATACTCAAAACTACAAACTGTTTTTGCAGAAAATGAGCAATGGGGCAAATAGTTTACTAATAAAATGCCACATGCTGGTTTTTTTCCCTGTTCTGACGAGCATTCCAATGCTAATTCTGATCTCCGTTCCCCAGTAAAACTGCTTTGCAATTCTATGCATTACATTTTTGTCTGGTATTAACAAACACCATGTATTCTGAGACCATTTTCTTTTTACTTTGCTGCACTTGTTCCAAAATATTTGTGTAAAACATGGGAATAACCTGGTTGCCATCAGTGATTGCTGTTGCCAAATACCGACCGGTGTAAATGAGGGCCTGCCCATTATAGCTGCATTCCACTCATTTACTGGAAGTGAAGGAGATGAATCATTCCGATGTTTATACTTCGAGTCAGTTTTTTAACTCATGCAATTAATTGGATCACTCAGTGAGCCTTGTACTACGGGGCAACAAATATATCGTACAGATTGAAAGTTACCCCTTTTTACCCTGTTACAATTGTAATAGCTATTTCATCTAGTTTTAAATGTCTTTTCATTAGGGGATAATTGTAAGTGTATATGGTGCTGGCTGTTTATATTTGACATATATACAGTGTTACCTACCTCTGGTAAAATGTACCCTTGCTTGCATATTTTCCATTACACTGATTACAAGATCGACTTTTTTTCCCCCTCCCCTGCTCTGTTTGCCATGCCTGCCTGTGTTTATCTAATTTTAAATAAATGTGACGTTGTGAATGGTCTTAACATTGAAGGGTAACTGAAATCACAACCAATTTTCCAGTTAGGTGGATTCATTAAGCTTTAACCACTGTTGCAGAGATAATTTAGGGGGCATTTTTGTGGATTATTTGGAATCTAGATAAAATCATGGATAACAATTTATTTCACAGCATGAATTGTATGATGCTTATTACGAATCCTGAATTCACATCTGAACTGTTAGCTTCACACCATTATGTATAAAAATATTACTGCAAAATGCACCTTTTATCTAAACAGCAGAGAACTGAACTGTTGCACTTGTAATTAAAATGATTGGAATGTGTTACCAGCGCTTTGTTTTACAAAAAATAGCCTCTCACTAATGTTTCTGCTTCAGCGACTGACTGTCTTAAAGATATTTATCCTTGCTGAAACTTCCAGAAGTCTGCATTTTTGATTTTTACTTCATGAAATGTGCATGTCTTTTTATGTGATCTGTCCCCTACCCTTTGTCAAAAGTCTGCTTTGTTGAGGTCGGGTTAATGTTTCAGTTCTTAACCCTTCGTCGGAACCCTCTGAGGAAGGGTCATCAGACCTGAAACGCGAACCCTACCTTCCTCTCTCCACAGATGCTACCTGACCGGCTGAGTGTTTCCAGAATATTCCGTTTTTTATTTCAGATTTCCAGCGTCTGCAGTATTTTGCTTTGTTCAGACTTGTGTCCACAGTGGCTGGCCCATGATGTACGGAAGCTGGATTAAATTGACAACTAGTCACATTCAAAAAATGCTTTTTCAAGGCAGTTTCAGTTTGGCTTTTCATAAGTGATATCACTGGGCTTAAAAAGTGCAAAGCAGTGAGACGGGAAATGGAGTTTCTTGTAAAAGCAACACATGGAGGAGGCTTCGCTCCGCTTCTGATAACTGATGGATGTTAATTGTGGATCTCTGTGATTTTTTTTTTTAAAACACTTTTTTTGTTAAAACCTAAAAATCACAAGGCTTGTGCGTCTTTCTTTTTTTTTGTCCAAATAAAAGAGTTCACAAAATTAGTCCAAGTTGGGAACTGTTATTTGCGGAACCAGTTTTAAGTTTGTATTTTATGTATTTCGTCCAGATGTGTTTATCCTGGTGTGTTAATATTAGTATTTTCCCCTAGTTTCTGACGTCATAGTAAAAACTGATGCCTTTTGGAATTTTCAAACTATGCATGTACTGTGTACATAGTGTGTGGTATCTGCAACAACAAAAAAATTATGTTTCCAATGAAAAATATAAAGTGGAACTTGGAAATCTTATGACTTTGCGATATTTTGGTGCAGCAAACCTATTGCAATTCTCAACGAATTAATCTTTTGCTCATCGAGTTGTTTGGCATCTTGCCAAGGAAAGTAGCTGTATCAGAGAGAGCCAACATGGATTTCTAAAGGTAAGGTCATGTCTAACAAACCTAGTTGAATATTTTGAGGAGGTACCTAATGTGGTCGATGAGGGAGTGTCTGGATGTTATTTATATGGACTTCTAGAAGGCATTTGACAAGGTTACACATAAGAGACTGTTAACATAAATAAGAGGGCAGGGAATTGGGGGGCATACTATTGGCTTGAATGGGGAATTGATGAGGTAGGAGAGAAAGAGTAGTGATAATGGGTATGTACTCAAATTGGCAGGATGTGACTAGTGGTGTCCCTCAGGGGTCTGTGCTGGGGCTTCAGCTTTTCACTATACGTATTAATGAGTTGGATGAAGGAATACATAAAATCAGTTACATAGAGCCGACAGCACAGAAACAGGCCGTTTGGCCCATGTGGTCTGTGCCGGCGTTAAGAGAGCTGTATATCTAAGTTTGCTGATAGCACTAAGTTAAGTGGCACAGTAAATGGTGTAGATGGGAGCAGATATATTACGCGAGTGGGCAAAACCATGGCAGATGGGGTTCAATGTGGGGAAATGTGAGGTCATCCACTTTGGACCCAAGAAAGATAGATCAGAGTATTTTCTAAATGAAAAGCTAGGAACTGTGGATGAGCAGAGAGATTTAGGAGTCCAACTACAGAAGCTAGTGGACAGGTACAAAAAGTAATTAAAAAGTCTAATAGAATATTGGCCTTTATCTAAAGAGGGCTGGAATACAAAGAGGTGAAAGTTGTGTTACAGTTATATAGAGCTCTGGTTAGATCCCATCTGGACATTGCATTCAGTTTTGGGCACCGCACCTCAGGAAGGATGTATTGGTGGTGGAGGCACATATAAAGGATAATTCATATTCCAATTTATTTGCACATACCTGAAGTTGATACGAATGGATATAGGTGTTCTGATTTAGGATTTAATCTACCAATGAGCCTCCAGGCCCACAAGAGCCAAACGGCAGGTGCCAGTGAATAATAAACATAAGCGCAAATACAACTGACTTGTCGGGACTTTGAGGGCTGGACATCAGCCACCCTGGGACTAGTTGAAAGGACTTAACCAAAGTACAGAGGCATCAGTGAGTTATAGGTGCTTTGTACCAATAAATGCTTGAATACTGGGATGGTGTTGTTTAAGCTTAACATGGGGGAAGACCGTCACCTTCACCCTCCTCTCCAAGTTATACATCAGCCTGACTTGAACATATGTCACCATTCAGCTTCACTATCGATATCTTGGAATTCTGTACCTAATACCAGTGTGGGGGTACCATCACCACAGGACTGCAACAGTTCAAGGTGAAGACCCATCACCTCGGGGCAACGCGATGGGCAATTTGCCAGCAGAATTCTCCATCCCAAAAATTTAAAATAAATCCTAGTAAAAGAGGCAAGACGAAATCTGCATTAGTAATTAAAAGTTCTAGTTTAAGTCTTCCTTAAAGCTGCTTCCATTGTTTAAATAACAGTTGAAACCTAACCTATTAATTGTCGATGACAGGAGGAAGCAGCACGGTTGTAAATGTTGGGGGGCGGGGAGCAGTCAAACCTGAAACGGAAACTGAAGACCTACACGACAGGTTACATCAAATATTTAAATGAGCTCACCAGTTACAAGAGATGTTCAAAGTGAGGGGAAGTGAGTGACATTTACATAGTAATGACGTTGAAATAGCTTGGGATAAAAGTGAAGGAGAGGTATTGGTGGAGTTGGTGCTTAATGTGCGAGTCACTGGAGCAGCAATCTACAAAGCAAATAGAATGCCAAACTGCAGCGCAATGCAAGTTGAATTATGTCACGATAAAAATGTACAGTACTCCAATGAAACCGCGCCTTGCGTACAGTGTCCATTGTTGGCCACTCAGACGGAGACATTCAAGCCAGCAGGGAATAACCACAAGATGAATGGGAGAGTCATCTTCGTCTCATCGTCTTACTTAAATTAAGAAATCATAGAACAAGAACAGGCCATTTTGTTCATCGAGTCTATTTTTTTCTACACACTATAATAGTGTTTATCCAGTTGATTTGCTTTCCTAATGGAAGTGGAATAGTCAGAGGTAAGTCTTCCAAAAAAAATAAAACGCTGCAAGATTTCTGTGTGTCCCTAAATCTACTTCCCATTTATATCAGACAGTTCACAATTTGACATTGTGTGTGGTAAACAACTCGTTGCTATCAAATGTAATTTATATCCATAAAACAATGCAATAAAGTGGTTTGATTTTTATAGTCACCATTTGGTTTTAAAGTGTAAAATATGGTTGGGGCACACTCCACTGATGCACAGCACAGAGATCGCCATAGCGTGGATATATTAGCCATTATTTGTTTTTAAATTGATCTTGAAGAATTTTTTACAGTAATACTCTTTTTAACTGAATGAGAAAAAGGTTCTGAGAATCAAAAACAAGGTTGTAATGTTCACTGGAAACACTCAGCAGGTCAGGCAGCATTATGGAGAGAGAAACAGAGTTAACGTTTCAGGTCGGTGACCCTTCGTCAGAACTGGGAAAAGTTAGAGAAGTAACATTTTTAAAAGACAAAAGGGAGGATGATGGTCTTTTAATCTCTCCTGCCTTCCATCCTATCACAGACCTTCCCTTTGTTTTTTCCTCCCTTTCCCTGCCCCACACTTGCTTAAAAATCTGTTACTTCTCTAACTTTTTCCAGTTCTGACGAAGGGTCATCGACCTGAAACGTTAACTCTGTTTCTCTCTCCAAGATGCTGCCTGACCTGCAGAGTGTTTCCAGCATTTTCTGTTATTTCAGATTTCCAGCATCCGCAGCATTTTGCAATTATGTTGTAATGGTTACTGATTCTCATGGCTGTCTCACTGAGTAACGTTACTGAGAAATAAAGAGGAAAAAATACAGATGCTGGAAATACACAGCAGGTCAATCAGTATCTGTAAAGAGAAAAGATGGGTTAAGATGCTTCAGGGGTGTCCCCTTCTTCAGAACTGATGGCTAAGAGATGAAGAGGCATTTTAGTAAGGTTGGAAAAAGAAAGACAAATGGAAGGACAAAAGGGTGAAAAATGGGTGACATAAAGAACCTGCATTTATATAGCGCCTTTCACGACCTCAGGACGTCCCAAAACTCTTTACAGCCAATTAAGTACTTTTGACGTGTAGCCACTGTTGTAATGTAGGAAACACAGCAGCCAATTTGCACAGCAAGGTCCCACAAACAGTATTGCGATAATAACTAGATAATCTGTTTTAATGATGCTGGTTGAGGGATAAACTTTGACCAGGACACCAGATAAACTCCCCTGCGCTTCTTCGAATAGTGCCATAGGATCTTTTACATCCACTTGAGAGGGCAGACGGGGCCTCAATTTAACATCTCTTCCAAAAAACAGTACCTCTGACAGTGCAACACTCCCTCAGCACTGCACTGGAGTGTCAACCTAGATTATGTGCTCAAGTCTCTAGAGTGGGGCTTGAACCCACAACCTTCTGACTCTGGCAAGAGTCAAAGATGGCATGTGATAGATCGTCAGTGAGATAATGCAGATACATAGCAAGGACAAAATAATGTGCTAATGCAGGGGGGCGGGGTGATCTGAGTGGTCCACATACGACAAAAGTGTGAGCTATAAAGAAAGAAACCAAATGACAGAAATGCAAGCAAAGCACGGTGGATCTGAGACTTGAGGGAC
Organism: Squalus acanthias; assembly: GCA_030390025.1. Taxonomy (NCBI): domain Eukaryota; kingdom Metazoa; phylum Chordata; class Chondrichthyes; order Squaliformes; family Squalidae; genus Squalus; species Squalus acanthias. The sequence goes on from CM059438.1 coordinate 45,817,524, forward strand.
GGAAAAAAGAACTGGCCCACACCAAGAGCTCAGACCTGCCAGCAATAAAATCTAAACATGATTTTACCCTCTCTCTTTCCCCTATCCAGCCTCTTTGATTCCGTATTTGATAAAAAGTGGCAATCCCACCACCTATACCCTGCAGGACAGTGAGTAATTCTTGTTACTACAAATCTATTTATTCATATAATAAAAGCCTTGCATTACCCCATATAATGACGTGAAAGAAAGCCATCAAATCCCGATAGATTTTTTTCTGACTTTGATAACTGGCCTCTCCCAAGGGAAGGAGGCAGAATTTACAAGCAGCTGCCAATCTAAAATTCATGAGGAGGCCTGATCCCTTGTGCTCAATCTCAGCAGCAAAGGCAAGTCTGCTGCCTCACAGGTTTTTTTCTAAAGACAAACTTCCCTAAGCAACAGCAATGAGCCTCTAATTAACCTCAGAGTGTGCCTATTTACAGCACTTCGTCACAAGGTGTAGTTACGGAGGTTGGTCAGGTTTCTGCTCTGGTTCAATTCAACTCTGTGGCCTTAAAGAGTTAGGTGATGTTAAACGCAGTTCACAGACAGCTTTTCGCAAGAAAAGTTTGTTTTACAGCTATTGGCTATTAAAACTCAAACAATCCTCCACTATTATGTATTTATCTCCTGTTGTAATAAACCAACATATCCTTTCACGTATACGATAGCAAAATACTGCGGATGCTGGAAAATAGAAACAATAACAGAAAACGCTAGAAAAACTCAGCAGGCCAGGCAACATCCGTGGAGAGAGAAACAGAGTTAACGTTTCAGGTCGAAACCCTTCGTCAGAACTGAGAAAAGAGCAGGAAATGAAACAGATAAAAATGCAAGGGGGAGGCTGGGGGGAGGAATAACTATGGTAAGTAGAGACATTAAGAGATGCTCAAGGCAAGACGAGATGGTAATGGGACAGGTTAAGAAACAAAAGGTGAAGTGTCAAATGCTGGCAGAATGAGAGACAGCTGCCGTAGGGAGAGAGAGAGAGAAAAAAAGGGAAAAGGCACGAACCAAAAGGGTGGATAAAATGTATATATATGTGGTAGGGGCTGAGGTTATGATCTGAAATTGTTGAACTCGATATTGAGACCGGAAGGCTGTAAAGTGCCTAAACGAAAGATGAGGTGCTGTTCCTCGAGCTTACGCTGAGCTTCCGTGGAACAATGCACGAGGCCGAGGACGGTGAGGTCTGAGTGGGCGTGGAGAGGTGAATTAAAATGACAAGCGGCCGGAAGCTCGGGGTCACCCTTACGGACTGAACGGAGGTGTTCCGCAAAGCGGTCACCCAATCTGCGTTTGGTCTCCCCAATGTAGAGGAGACCACATCGTGAGCAGCGAATACAGTATACTAGATTGCAAGAAGTACAAGTAAATCGCTGTTTCACCTGGAAGGGGTGTTTGGGGCCCTGGAGAGTGGGAAGGGGGGAGGTATAAGGGCATGTGTTGCATCTCCTGCGCTTGCACGTACTGTGAGTAGAAGGTGGGTTGTGGTGTTCCACAAGGATCAGTGCTGGGACCACTGCTGTTCACAATTTACTTTAACAATTTAGACTTAGGAATCCAAAACACAATTTCTAAATTTGCAGATGACACCAAATTGGGGGGGATAGTCAATACTGAGGAGGGCTGCAACACGTTACAGGAGCACATTAATAAACTTGCAGAATGGGCATATCATTGGCAAATGAAGTTCAACATTTTGGTAGGAAGAATAGGGAGGTCACTTATCACTTGGAGGGTGCGAGTCTAGGTGGGGTGGAGGAACAAAGGGAACTAGGAGTACAAATACACAAATCACTAAAAGTTGCGACACAGGTTAGCAAGGCCATAAAAAAAGCAAACCAAGCACTCGGGTTTATTTCTAGAGGGATTGAATTGAAAAGTAGGGAAGTTATGCTAAACCTGTATCGAACCTTGGTTAGACCCCACTTAGAGTACTGTGTACAGTTCTGGTCGCCATATTATAAAAAGGATATAGAGGCACTGGAGAGGGTGCAGAGAAGATTTACAAGGATGATACCAGAAATGCGATGGTATACATATCAGGAAAGGATTAACAGACTGGGTCTCTTTTGAAAAAAGGCTGAGGGGTGACCTAATAGAGGTCCTTAAAATTATGAAAATTTTTGATAGAGTGGATACAGAGAGAATGGCCCAAAAATTAGTGCCGCTACGCGAGAGTACGCACTGTGTACTCTCGCGTATTCTGTCTCCAATTGCCGGTTTTCTGCATGCACTGCGCATGCGCTGAAAACCGGCACTTGGTGAATTCAAAAGGGGGCGGTTCCTAGGTGAACCACGTGCGCGCTACAGGCTGCGCGCACGCAGTGCACTTAGTGCTTTGGATGCGCAGGTAAGCATGGAAGATTTTAGACATAAAGAAAGGAGGTGTAAGACCCTCTTTTAACAAGGTAAGTACTTAATTAAGTATTATTTTGAATTTTTTTTAACAGGTATATCTTTTTTAGAGACTGTAAAGACAGGTAAGTTTATTTTTATAACTTTTTAAAAGATTTTAAATTTTTTCAAAAATTTAATTTTTTGTTTAAAATGGTTAATTTATTTAACTATACTTATTTTATTAATGTGATGGTTTTTAAAAAAAATTAATTGAGGTTTAGCTGTTCTTTTGGGGGGGTATAGTATTCATAGCTTTCACAGCCGTGCTGTGAAAGCTAGGAATGAAAGATGGTGTGCTGCCATTGGCTCTAACTGAGTCACGTGATCCCACAGCTCGCACGAATTAACTACGCCTGTGGGATACGAAAGCCCTGCACAGCTGCTGTCCAGAACATCAAGTTCGTGCGAGCTCGGACTGAAAAAGCCAGCGATCAGTGAGAGATCGCGGGGAGGCCTTACCCTCGCACGAAGGCTCACTCACTAATTTTTGGGCCAATGTTTCCACTTGTGGGGAAGAGCATAACTAGAGGCCATCAATATAAGATAGTCACCAAGAAATCCAATAGGGAATTCAGAAGAAACATCTTTACCCAAAGAGTGGTGAGAATGTGGAACTCGCTACCACAGGGAGTGGTTGAAGCAAATAGTATGGATGCATTTAAGGGGAGGCTGGGCAAGCATATAAGGGAAAAGAATAGAGGGTTATGCTGATAGATTTAGATGAGGAAAGACGGGAGGAGGCTTGAGTGGAGCATAAACACCGGCATGGACTGGTTGGGCCGAATGGCCTGTTTCTTTGCCATATATCCTATGTAATGTTAACAACAATGACTTGTTATTATATAGCGCTTTTAATGTAGTAAAACGTCCCAAGGCGCTTCACAGGAGTGTTATAAAACAAAATTTGACACCAAGCCACATAAGGAGACATTAGGACAGGAGACCAAAAGCTTGGTCACAGAGGTAGGCTTTAAGAAGTGACTTAAAGGAGGAAAGATAGGTAGTGAGACGGAGAGGTTTAGGGAGGGAATTCCAGAGCTTAGGCACGGCCACCAATAGTTGAACGATTAAAATTGGGGATGTTCAAGAGGCCAGAATTAATAGTCTCTAGTAGTTAAAAATAGGTGTGTTTAAATACTTTTGACTTTCAGTATTTAAATTCCACACCTGTTCTTTCCTGTAAACTCAACAAAACACACCTCTTACATTATCATACATTTTTTTCCTACTTTACAAATGCTTAAAAGCTAATTAAATAAAATTAGGTAACTATACAGAGCCAGAGAACAATTAATAAAAACTTTTGGGGCAGTCTAAAATATTGCAATTTTTGCCGCAGAAAATGTTCCTGCAATTTTCAAAGAAATCATGATGTTAAATTATGCTTGAAGGAGGCATCATGAACAGGAAGTGACCGACAGATCCGGCTCATGTTGGATATAGCTCTCAAATTCGCCAGCGCAGTTGTCGAGAAGAGTATACATGTATTATTATTTTTTTTAAATTTGCCTCTCAGCCTACACAATCAGTGGTGGCTCCAACTCGCCGCCTTGCACCCAGTCAATGCTGAGGGCAGACTGTGACCTCGTCCCATAATCCCTCGGCACGGCGGACGAGCGTTCAAACTGCGGGAGCTGCAGTGACACTGAGTAGCGGGACAGTGGCGGAATGGCGGCCGTTGTGGCTTTGGGTGCCGGTTTGTTCGGTAGGAGGCTCGGAGGGCTGATGAGCGGCCCCTGGGCTATCAGGTGAGTGCGATAAACACGGCGGGCGGGAATTAGTTGCTTGCAGCCCCCCGCGCGCGCGCTATTGCTGGAGAGCTCGGCGCGCGCTGGGCCCGGGGCTCCAGGCCATTGTTCCCGGGGCTGCGGGCACGCGCCGCCTGGGCCCGCGTTCCATTCCCCGCAACATTGTGGCGAGGAGCAGCAAATGCTACAGTCTGGCCTCACTGTAACCTTCTGTGAATGGAGCAGGGGAGGGGGGTCTGATGGCCGACACCCGCAGCCTGAACCTGGCCCCTCTCCATAAATGTTGACTAGCCCGCTCTGAGTTTCCAGTTTACTCTGAAACATCCTCTTACCCCCCCCCCCGCCAAATAAAACAAATCCCTTCCCTGCCCTCCCCAAAAAACATATTCCTATCCTGCCCCCCCCCACCCACCAAATACATATCCCTCCCCTGCCCCCCCCCCAAAAAATCCTTCCCTGCCCCCCCCCAAACACATCCCTCCCCCCCTCCCCAAACACATCCCTCCCCCCTCCCCAAACACATCCCTCCCCTGCCCCCACCAAAAAAAACATATTCCCTCCCCTGCTCCCCCCTCCAAAAAAAAAATATCCCTCCCAACTTTCCCAATGCTGGGATTGGGGGCAATGCTGTGTGCTTCTCAGCCTCATTTGGATATGTCAAACCAAGGCCCTGTCTACCTGTTCAGGTGGATGTAAAAGATCCTGTGGCACTATTTTGGAGAAGAGCAGGCAATTTTCCCCTCCCAGTTAACAATGATCCCTCAACCAACCCCACCAAAAGAAATCTCCAGATTATCTGGTCGTTCATGTATTTGTTGTTTGTGGAACCTTGTCTTGCATGAAACAGTGGTCAGGTTAGCTAATTAATCATTAGTGACTGCATTTCAAAAAATAATGCACTCCCTGTGAAGTGCTTTGGGACATCCTGAGGATGGGAAAGTTGCTGTTGAAATGCAAGTTCTTTTCTCTTTCTAGCAAGGTGCATTTCATGGAATTCATGGGGCTCTCACAATCCCTCAAAGAGGGGGAAATTGCTTGTGGTTGGTGGTTTTGAATCAGGAACTGCAGTCCACTGAAAGCTGCAGTGCCTCAGAAATACATGTGGTGGTTTTAACTGTTATAATTAAAACATTTTGCTAATTGAATTTGGAATTTGCTGTAATTAGGAAAATGTTTCGAGCTCTAGTGCACAAGTGAGTCCCAATATCGGATGTCTACTGATTCACTACTGGTGAGCAGTGACCCTTTTTGTGTAATGTAGTTCATGTTACAGTTACTTATTGTCTAAAGGTATCTGTTTGGATGGCCCACTCCATTTCCCTATAGAAAGGAGGCACTTGTTGGAGCTGCATTGCCTTTGAGGGGAGAAAGACTTACATTTATAGAGCGCCTTTCATGACCACCGGACGTCTCAAAGCGCTTTACAGCCAATGTTGTAATGTGGGAAACACGGCAGTCAATTTGGGCACAGCAAGTTCCCACAAACAGCAATTTGATAATGACCAGATAATCTGTTTTTTTAGTGATTGTTGATTGAGGGATAAATATTGGCCAGGACACCGGGGAGAACTCCCCTGCTCTTCCTCGAAATAGTGCCGTGGGATCTCTCCACCTGAGAGGGCAGACGGGGCCCTCGGTTCAACGTCTCATCCGAAAGACGGCACCTCAGACAGTGTAGCACTCCCTCAGTACTGCACTGGAGTGTCAGCCTATATTTTTGTGCTCAAGTCCCTGGAGTGGGACTTGAACCCACAACCTTCTGACTCGGAGGAGAGAGTGCTACCCACTGGGCCACGGCTGACACCACCTGACAGAAGGCACTTATGATGGTGTATCTTGGTGGGATTGGGAATTCCATAAATTACGGGTCATTCCAAAATAGTATGTTCGGCACACTTGTGTGTTTCCAAGCGGGTGGAGGCCTGAAAAGCTGAGGACATTGCATGATTTGCAGAAAGGCAGGAAATCACACATGCTTTGCTGAAATAAATTGTCACCCCAGTCTGATGCTGGATTTATAATCAAGGCCCCTCGTTTACAGTGACTGAACCAATAAGCCAAAATCAGCTTTTATTACCTGGATTTCTGCCACTGTTTTGGGGTTGGTTTTGGTGATTCCATCCATTTTTTTTTGTGGAGTTGGAAAAACTAGTGGCCTTGCTTGTAATTTAGAATAGGACGACAATTTCCTGCATTGCATCTCTCAAAGCTGTGTCCATGAGGCGATTGGTTCACAACACCGCTGTCTGTTTGCTGAAACATAGGTAGGTGGGAAAAGGTACCAATCAGCGCAAAATGAACCAATCAAATGGCTCAAATTGTTTTCAGTGTCAGCTTGGCTCAGTTGGTGGAACTGTAGCCTCCAAGTCAGAAGTCTTTGGATTCAAGCCGCAGTTTGGACTTGAGACTGACGCTTCGGTGCAGCACTGATAGAGTGCTGCATTGTTGGCGAGTGCCGCCTTTCAGATGAGACGTTAAACTGAGGCTCCATCTGCCTGCTCAAGTGCGTGTAAAAGATCCCGTGACGCTATTTGAAGAAGTGTTCTTCCAGCCAGCATTCCTCCTTTTAAGCAACATCACCAAAATAAAACCCCAGATTAGCTGGTTATCCATTCATTTTGCTGTTTGTGGAACGTGTACAAATTGGCTGCTGTGTTTATCTACATAACAACAGTGATTTTATATTTCAAAAGTAAGCTACTGGTTGTAATGCGCTTTGGGAAGTACTTGGGGCATAACAAGTTGCTACATTAATTCAAGTTTTTTGTTTCGAGTCATTTTGATGGCCTTGTTGCTTTTGAATACACTGCGTTATACATCCCTAAATTATCAAAGTAGCTAAAAATGAGAAGTCGCACAACACCAGGTTATAGTCCAACAGTTTTATTTGAAATCACGAGCTTTTGGAGCGCTGCTCCTTCGTCAGGTAAAGTGAAGGAATACAAATCAGCAAAGCATATATAGACAGAGAACAATGTGTAGCGTACAATGTCAGACGACTTTCTGACTGCCCTCCATCACACCTCGGCAGAGATACAATCAGGCCAGTCAGGAAGGCATTACATCAAAAACATAGCAAAATACAGCTAAGACAATGAGGTGGGGTCACAGGGGGTCCAACGTGTCAAATGCTGCAGTCTGTATGGTTAAGCTTTTAACTTTTTTAAAACTGGAAATCACATCTGTGAGCAAGCCAACGACGACTCGAGTCTGGATGACTCTACGTCATGTAGCGTGACATGAACCCAAGATCCCGGTTGAGGCCGTCCTCATGGGTGCGGAACTTGGCTATCAGTTTCTGCTTGATGATTTTGTGTTGTCGTGTGTCTCGAAGGCCGCCTTGGAGAACGCTTACCCGCAGATCCGAGGCTGAATGTCCTTGACTGCTGAAGTGTTCCCCGATTGGGAGGTAACAATCCTGCCTGGCGATTGTTGCGCGGTGTCCGTTCATACGTTGTCTCAGTGTCTGCATGGTCTCGCCGATGTACCGTGCTGCGGTGCATCCTTTCCTGCAACGTATGAGGTAGACAACGTTGGCCGAAAGTAGCTGAAAGAGGAGGATGGATTAGTTGGGCGTAGGTAGGTCGAGGAGGAATATTGTTGGTGACTTTATATAGGGTGGTCTTAATACTGTAGCACTGCCGGAGGACAACAACAAGGAGAGATGAGCAAAAAGAAAACGAGTAAGATACAAATTAACAGATCCAGACATCCAAATGATATGAGAGCCATATAGAAAGAGGGACTGAGAGTGGAGCCCAACCAGAAAGACAGAAAGGACACACAAAGAACTGGAGGGTGGGGGGGTGAAGCAGGGAAACAATTATGGGAAGAGTTACAATTTGTTTTGTCTGATTAACACCATGGGAAATGCACCTTTTTAAGGAAGGAGTCTCTTGCCTCAAAAATATCTTGCCACACCTCACATTGTCTGTACTTCCTATGTAGATATCCTACTCCTCCATTCCTGCTACTGAAAACCCCACCAATACATTTAGCTTTTTTTAAATAATGAAAAGTTTTGTTGCCGCGTGACTGTGCTCCAATTCCACTCGGCCTTAAAATGAACCTGCTTCACACCAGATTGAGGGATCAACACTGCACTTCCCTGTACAGGAGGTTAATGTTACTGTAACCTCTTGGCAGGTCAAAAATATTCTTGCAAACAAAATACTTTAGGGAGCTTTATTAATTGCACTCTTGCCTCTGCGTCAGAAGGGACTTGAGCGCATAATCTCAGCTGAGACTTCAGTGCAGCGCGAAGGAGTGCTGCACTATCGGAGGTGCCGTCTTTTGGAGGAGGACCGCCTGCCCTCGTAAGTGGATGTGAAAGATCCCACGGTTCTGTACAAAGAGGAGCAGGGGATTTCTCTCCGCGTCCTGACCAACATTTATCCTTCAACCAACACCACCAAAAACCGATTCAATGGTCATTCATCTCGTTGCTGTTGTGGGACCTTACTGTATACAAATGGGGTGCCATGTTTTCCAGCAAGGCAACAGTAACTGCACTTTAAAAGTAATTAATTGGCTGTGAAACACTTTGGGATTCCCGAGGACGTGAAAGGTGCTATATAAATGCAAGTCTTGCATCTTGTTATCGGAAAATGCCGGTTCTATGAGAAATGTGCTTGACAGATTGAAGGTTACCCTGAATATATTTTTGTCTGACTATTCTCATAAATGAGCCCTTGGTCCTTGAGTGTTCACACTTGCTCCAATATCTAGGTACATTTTGATAGCATATCTAGGATAATGAATAGAAAAGCTTTCTTTAGATTGGCTTTGATTCCTGGTTCTATCCAGTGCCTCCACAGGATCCTCCTTGTGACTTTGGTAAGCAGCAGACTGTTACAACACGAGATTTATTTTTTTTAGTTGGGCTTTAATTGCCAACCAAAGTTACCAAATAACTCAACAAGCAATTAATGGCCTGGAATTTGCAGTTGTAATGGCGGCGAAACTGTTGGCCTTCGCCGTCATTACCACTGTGAAACTGACAACAACTTCTGGAGTCTGCACATGCGCAGTTAAACGTTGAAATCCAGAAGTTGCTGTCAGTCATTCCCTGCTCCTCCACAGGGCGCGCTGTTGAACTCTACGGAGCTGGCAATCCATTGAAATCACTGAACTGACGAAAACTTCCCCTTTTACGCTGGAATATCGCTGTTAAAAACCCCTGAAAAAGTTGAGCCTTGTTGAAGGAGGTGTAACTGGGTTTTTAATGGTATACTGAGTCATAATTACTGCTGAACAACCGTTCTGGCCCTGAAAAACTAATTTTACATTTGTGGAATGTCAAATTTTTCCATTATGATATAAAAATTCCATGGTTTTTAATATTTTTAAAAACATTGTGATGAGCTTCTACCGTAATCCCATGTAGAACTCTCGTCTGAGTCAGAAGGCTGTGGGTTTAAGCCCCACTCCAGAAACTTAAACACAAAAATCTAGGCTGACACTCCAGTGCAGTACTGAGGGAGCGCTGCACTGTTGGAGGTGCTGTCTTTCGGATGAGATGTTAAAATGCGGCCCCGTCTGCTCTCTCAGGTGTACGTAAAAGATCCCATGTCACTATTTTGTAGAAGAGCAGGGGAGTTATTCCCGGTATCCAGGCTAATATTTATCCCTCAATTAACATCACTAAAACAGATAATCTGGTCATTATCACATTACTGTTTGTAGGAGCTTGCTGTGCACACATTGGCTGCCGCGTTTCCTACATTACGACAGTGACTACACTTTTTTTTAAAAAGTACTTAATTGGCTGTAAAGTGCCTTGGGACGTCCTGAGGTCGTGAAATGACCTATATATATATACACACAAGTCTTTTTTTGTATGGTGTGAATGTCACTAGTCACTTATCAGCTCAAGCCTGGATGTTGTCCAGGTCTTGCTGCATGTGGGCACGGACTGCTTCATTATCTGACGAGTTGCGAATGGAACTGAACACTGTGCAATCATCAGCGAACATCCCCACTTCTGACCTTCTGATGGAGGGAAGGTTGTTGATGAAGCAGCTGAAGATGTTTTGGCCTGGGACTCTGCCCTGAGGAACTCTTGCGGCGATGTCCTGGGGCTGAGATGATTGGCCTCCAACAACCGCAACCATCTTCCTTTGTGCTAGGTATGACTCCAGCCAGTGGAGAGTTTTCCCTCGGATTCCATTGACTTCAGTTGTACTAGGGCTCCTTGATGCCACACTCAGTCAAATGCTGCCTTGATGGCAAGGGCAGTCACTCTTGCCTCAAATCTGGAATTCAGCTCATTTGCCCGTGTTTGGACCAAGGCTATAATGAGGTCTGGAGCCCAGGCAAGTGGATAACAAGCTAATATTACACAAATATCTTCGTCTGATTACTCATGAGGCAGAAGATTTAGCTCGATGAGGTATTTGCCCTGCCTTGCTCAGTGTTTCTTCTCTCCCGACAAAGACTTTACAAATCACTTACAACTTCCTTTCTCTCTCACGATTTTAGGTTTTGCTCATTGGATGGATTTTCTTTGCATCCCATTGTATTATATAGCCAATAAAACTTCTTTTCTGAATGGTCCATATCATAGATACGACTAACAGAAGGTTTATCACCGATGTTGAACGGAAATACACTTTTTCCGTCTTGAATTTTTTTCGTGTTTGTATTGCCATTTAACAGAGAATCGTAACAGGAATTTTTCTTTATCTGATACAGTTGCAGCAGTGTGTGCTCAGCAATAAGACGACTGTCATTGGATAAGTCCCCCTTCACCCCTCCGAAACGGCCGCTCAACGCTTACCTGCGCTACGTGGTGGAACAGCAACAGATTTTATTTAAAGACAAGCCAGGTAAAAATAATTCTAAATGAACATCATTTTAGTAATAAAGGATGCAATAAGAACATAAGAAATAGGAGCAGGAACAGGCCACTTGGCCCCTCGAGCCTGCTCCGCCATTCAATAAGATCATGGCTGATCTAAGGCTCAAAGCCACTTCCCAGCCCACTCCCCATGACCCTTCACTCCCTTATCTTGCAAAAATCTGTCTATCTCCACCTTAAATGTATTTAATGACCCAGCCTCCACAGCTCTCTGGGGCAGAGAATTCCACAGATTTACGACCCTCTGAGAGAAGAAATTCCTCCTCATCTCAGTTTTAAAAGGGCGACCCTTTATTCTGAAATTATGCCCGAGTTCTAGATTTCCCCACGAGGGGAAACATCCTCTCTGCATCTACCTTGTCGAGCCCCCTCAGTATCTCATATGTTTCGATAAGATCACCTCTCATTCTTCTAAATTCCAGTGAGTATAGGCCCAGCCTGCTCAACCTTTCCTCATAAGTCAACCCCCTCATCTCTGGAATTAACCGAGTGAATCGTCTCTGAACTGCCTCCAATGCAAGTATATCCTTCCTTAAATAAGGAGACCAAAACTGTACGCAGTACTCAAGGTGTGGTCTCACCAATACCTTGTACAGTTGTAGCAGGACTTCCCTGCTTTTATACTCCAACCCCTTTGAAATAAAGGCCAACATTCCATTTGCCTTTTTGATTACTTGCTGTACCTGCATGCTAACTTTTTGTGTTTCATGCACAAGGACCCTCGAGTCCCACTGAACTGTAGCATTTTGTAATCTCCATTTAAATAATAATTTGCTTTTTTATTTTTCCTGCCAAAGTGTATAACCTCGCACTTTCCCACATTATACTCCATCTGCCAAATGTTTGTCCACTCACTTAGCCTGTCTATATCTCTTTGCAGGTTCTTTAAGTCCTCTGCACAACTTGCTTTCCCACCCATCTTTGTATCGTCCGCAAACTTGGCTACATTACACTCGGTCCCTTCATCCAAGTCATTAATGTAGATTGTAAATAGTTGAGGCTCCAGCACCGATCCCTGTGGCACCCCACTAGTTACTGTTTGCCAACCGGAAAATGACCCATTTATCCCGACTCTCTGCTTTCTGTTAGTTAGCCAATTCTCTATCCATGCTAATATATTACCCCCAATTCTGTGAGCTCTTATCTTATGCAGTAACCTTTTATGTGGCACCTTATCGAATGCCTTCTGAAAATCCAAATACACCACATCCACTGGCTCACCCTTGTCCACCCTGCTCGTTACCTCCTCAAAGAACTCCAGCAAGTTTATTAAACATGGTTTCCCTTTAATAAAACCATGCTGACTCTGCTTGACTGCATTATGATTTTTCCAAATGCCCTGCTACTGCTTCCTTAATGAAGGACTCCAGCATTTTCCCAACGACAGATGTTAGGCTAACTGGTCTATAGTTTCCTGCTTTCTGTCTCCCTCCTTTCTTAAATACACTTCAGGCTTGAGACTATGCATCTGTAACTGTTTTATTGGCAGGTTTTTTTTCTTTCAGTGTCCTGGCTGTGAATCCTCTTACAAGCAGCATCGAAAAATGTGAAGACTTGGTTGTATCTCTCCATTTTTTTTTCTTTTTTTCTTTTAAATATCATGTCCTGGGCAATGTTCCCCCTAATTTTCTTTGGGTGCTGTGCCCAATCAAAAGCCGGTCCCAGGCTGTGCGGGACCAGCAAACAGCTGCACAGCTTAGAGGGGACATTGGTCCTGGCCTGTATTTAGCTCTCAACCGACACCACTTTAAAAAAAAAACCCAGATGATCTGATCATTATCTCACTAATGCCTGTGGGATCTTGCTGTGCGTAAATTGGCTGCCGCATTTCCCTACATGACAACAGTGACCACACTTCAAAAGTATTTCATTGGCTGCAAAGTGCTTTGGGTCGTCCTAAGGTTGTGAAAGGTGCTATATAAAAACAAGTCTTTCTCTTCATTCTGCTAATTATGATTGTTTTTGTATATTGGTGCTGCACTGAATCTCTTGTCAATACAACAGCATTTAGAACAGGAGTGGCCAGTCAGCATCTTATAAGTTGCATATGGCCCTTTTGTGATTGGTTAATCCTGATGTGTTAGATACGGATTGGCCACAATAAAACGGGCAGCTTTCCTTCCATTCTGATCTGGTGACATTTAGATGGATCGCAACATCAGCTAATTATTTACCACCCCCCCCCCCCCCCCCCAGAATGTGCTGTGCCGCCTTGTCAGACAGTGTACCCTGCAGCAGGCAATCTGCCTTTAAATCAACTGGCATTGCCAGTCCAATCAGCACAAACCTGCAGTTTTCTGCTGGCCTCAGCGTGTGGTGGGCAGATACTTCTCCTGGATTGGAGGGCCTCTCTATATAGGACAAGCCAGTACCTATGGGAGAGAAATGGAATGGGGACAGGGGAGGAGAAGGGAGAATGGAGGAGATCGCGAAAGATGAGGGAGAGAGGCTTCTGAGGGTAGAGTTCAATCTGGACTCTTGTACGGTAGATTTGTACCAGTTTTGGTTAAAGTAAGACTATCGGTGAGCATGCTGTATACTATACAAAAATACATTAAATTCTCAATGTCATTGATTCCGAGCTGTCCCCAAGTCTAACCCTAGCACAGTCTCCTGTTCACTTACTTGCCATTTCTTTAACCAACTGTCTTTCTATTCCTGCTTAGTTAATTCCACAGATCAATCATCTCTGTTGATCTTTGTGTTGGCGAGAGGTGGGGGGGAGGAGGAGGAAGGGAATTTACTCCCGAAAACCAGGATAGCGTGAATTGGAGTTTTGTGAGCGTATTTCTGGAGTAAAGCAGGATTAGTGTAAGTTTGTGTATAATTCTGCAGAGAGATTTAGTGAAACCTACAGACAACATTCACACATCTAAAATGCTTTTCATCAATGGAACTGATGAATTGAATCACAGGCCATCAGATTTATGGAATTTTTCAGTATCGGAATTGATAAATCGAAAATGTTACCTGCATTCTACCTGCTGCTGAGAACCTCGCTCTCGCGTGACTGCGATTCACTCACTGGTCCAGGCGCTTGCGAAATGCAAGGGATATTTAGTGTATATATAACTCAACATCTCTCCTTTCTGAGCAAATGTTTCTCGATGCTTTTTCGCACGCAGGTGGCTAAGACCTCGCCCCTCACTTTTTTTTGCATTCTTGTAACCAGGTCTAAGAAACACATTTTAACAATTTAGTGACATCAGCACAGTCAGTGGAAATCTGCATTTAAGAATTTAAAAAGAGTAACATTTTGGTCTGGAGTTTCCTCCGCATTTGCGTCCAGAAAGACGAGTAATGGGAGCGCAGAACAATTATGTGGCTTAAAAGATTGCAGAAATGTTGGCGCGAGTTGCGCGCATAACTACAATACAGCCAAGTCTCCTCTATCTTTTACCTCCGTCCGTCAAACCCTCAGACCAAACGAATCTTCGCCCACAAAACTGGCCACGCCTCCGACTCTCAAATGCGAGGATCCTCCAATTGCGCTTTTTCTTGATGCGACCAGATGTTCAGGTGCAGCAGGAAAGAAAGTCATTTTTCTGGTTTTTCAATTGCAATTTTTAGAGCGTGGTTTTTTTTTTTACTTCATATTTATCATCACTGAGACCTGCTCTGTATTTTCTGTTTCTTGGAATGGATTTTTATGGCATATTAAAAATTGAAAGCTTCCGATTGCAGGATCCTAAACTTAAGTTTTCATACTTAAAGAGGAAATATACAGTATGGGTTCAGCGCTTTCCTTGGGCTCCGATTATTTACACTGATTTCTGCCCATTTTAAGTTTGAGCGTATTCTAATGGAATTGGGAGGATACTTGGGCGTAATTCGACATCGGCAAAATGGGTACATTTCCGGGTTTAACTTCCGGGTTACACCCACCGAGGAAACTCCATGTCTTTGTACTTCCACATTGCTAGTGATTATTAGCCAATACCATGAAGTCATTTTTTTTTTTGACCTTGTTTAATGGACATTATCTCTTTACAGATCTAAAGGTGGTAGAAAAGACTAAATGTATTGCTCAGATATGGAGACAGTTAACGGCAGATCAGAAAAAAGTAAGTGCTTTCCGTTTGGTGCTCGGGAGTTATTGGCAAGAACTAGATCTTGTACAATGGCCTAAGAGCAACACATTTCTGAAATTTGTAAAAAGGGCCCTCTCACTCATTATCAAAAAAGGATCTTTATATTTGCTTGCCTGAAAGTATTTTGGACTAACTAAGAATGTAACTGTCTTCCTTTCAGCCTTATCAAATTGCAGCAAATGATGGTCAATTGAAATATAAGGTGGAACTGGCAGCCTTCAAAGCTAAACTCACTCCAGCTCAATTGGCCAGTTTGAAAGAAGAGAGGAGACAAAAACTGGCCAAACGTAGAACAATGAGGCAAAAACGAGTAAGTACTAAATCAGCAAGGTCCTGTACTGTGCACAGTTCTGGTCTCCATATATCTTGGGGCCCCTCTCTGTCTCTGTAATCTCCTCCAGCCCTACAACCCCCTGAGATATCTGCATTCCTCCAATTCTGGCCTCTTGCCCATCCCCAGTTTTAATCGCTCCACCATTGGCGGCTGTGCCTTCAGCTGCCTCGGCCCGAAGCTCTGGAATATCCACCCTAAACCTCTCTGCCTCTCTACTTCTTTTTCCTCCTTTAAGATGCTCCTTAAAACCTACCTCTTTGACCAAGCTTGCCCTAATATCTCCATATGTGGCTCGGTGTCAAATTTTGTTTGATAACGCTCCTGTGAAGCGCCTTGGCATGTTATACTACGTTAAAGATGCTATATAAATACAAGTTGTTGTTGTTGTTAGACCACACTTGGAGTACTTTGCACAGTTCTGGTCTCCATACTGTAAAAAAGGACATAGAAGAACTGGAGAAAGTGAACATGTTTTTACAATGATGGTACTGGAACTGAGAGATTACAACTATCGGGAAAGATTGAACAGTTTGAGCTTTTTTCTTTAGAAAAGAGAAGACTTGGAGGAGACCTGAGAGAAGTCTTTCAAATTATGTTGGACAGGGTAGATGCGGAGAGAATGTTTCCAGCTGTGGAAGAATCCAAAACTAGGGGCCATCAATACAAGATAATCACTAATAAATCCAATAGGGAAAGAAGGAGAAATCTCTTTACTCAGAGAGTGGTTAGAATGTAGAGGTGGTTGAGGCAAATAGCTTCGATGCTTTCAAAAGGAAATGAGACGAGTACATGAGAGAAAAGGGAACAGAGAGATATGCTGAAAGACTGCGATGAGGTAGATGGAAGGGGAGGAGACTTGTGTGGAGTATAAACACACCAGCACAGACTGATTGGGCCGAATGGCCTGTTTGTGTGCTGTATATTCGCTGTAAGTCTATGTAATGTATCCTGCTAAGCCATCACATACTCTGGGTGGAGGCATTAAATGACTCCGCTGCAGGTATTAAATTAGCAATGCACACTGTGACCGTAAAATGCTTGGGGAGCACGAAATCAGCTATGTATGCTGATAAGACCATAAAACACTCTCTGGGTACTAAATCAGCGTTGTGTACTGATGGACCATGAAATACTGTAGGATAGCATATTTTTCAATGAAGCAGTTGCGCTGTTTTGCGTTGAAAACACAATTGAAATTTGATAGGAAATATCGTCGTGCCCTATCTTGTAAACTGCTGTTCATGTTAATGGATCTTCGTTAATTGCTTCAGAATTGCCATTTCACATTGGTAACAATGTACCCGAGCTTGTCTTAAAATCTGTGTTCCTGCGCAAAGTAATTATCAGCGGTCCAGTTATGCTGACGAGTGCAATATTCAGTTTAAAAATGATACCTGGCATTTTTCCAATTGGTGTACTGAGTAATTTTCTCTTTTTCCAAAATCTTGTGTTAAACCACTTCAAGCAATAAAATGTGAGAGTGTGCTGTTAGTTACAGGGCTGTGCACTTTGAGCCGTGCACAGTAAGGTGTTATATCATTGCCAAAAATGTAGGCGTTGGATAACTATCTTTAGAACCTGTTTATTTGAATTGCTGGTACAGTGGTCTGGTGTATTGGTTACATGCATGTATATCACCCATTTTAATAGCGGGTTTTGTTGACCGTAGTTGGGAGTGCTAGAGCACTGAGTTGGCAGTTAGAGAGAGACTAGTTTGAATCCCAAACTTCACTGATATGTACTCTCGGTGCCCACTATTTGGGGTTAGGTTCGACAGTTTTGGCCTTGTCGCCTGAGAGAAAGAAGCCTGACTGGGGAGGAAATCTCTTCCTTGTGACTAGGGTAGATTACAGGCATCGCTATAGCCCAGGGAAATATGTTCTTCCTGAATGTGGACAACAATGTGGATAGAAGGTGTTTAATTTCCGAGCCACATTTTCTCTGCTGCACGCTTCCCTTCCTTCGGTGCTCCATTTGTGTCCCTCTGTTGTCACTCCTCTGTCAATCTTGTGTTTTTCCCTTCCCTTTGACCATTCATGTTAAGCTTTGTTCCCAATTGTTGGCCCTTACCGCTGTTTTATATTTGTTCTGTAATATCACCTTGATACCGATTTGCATTGTACTGTCCAGTGTTCCTCTCTGCCCTGCAATATTCCGTTCTGCCTCCTTTCACTGCATAAGTTTCCCCTCGGCTGGGTCCCTAATATCTGCCTCCCGTTCATTCTCTAAGACAACTTGCCCATGTCGCTGGTTATCCTGACCCCTATTGCTTTTCCCCTCCTAATATTACCCGTGCCCCCAATGTCCTTGTCTGCCTAATTGCCTGTGGCCCCTACTGAGGACATGTGGCCCCTTGACTCCATAACAACACTCTTTGTCTTATAGTATTTTCTGTCTCGTAATGTCTGTCTCTGCTCCTCCACCTGTCCCCCTCTGGCCCTTTGATGCCCTAACATCTTGCATGTAGCTCAATACATCCTGATGCTCCTCACTGCATAAATGCTTGTCTTCCTCTATTGCCCCCCTTCCTCACCCTCATTGCTTCTTATGCTGTAATGTCATGTGACCCCCTAAATGTTTGCCTTTGCTCACCCTTAATTCTACTTTACCCTGCAAATATTGTCCCCTGACCCATACCTCCTGAATGTGTCCTTGTGCCTGTTCAGCCACTTATCATTCCTCGCTGCCCCTTCCCATTTCCCCTTACTCTATTTAAATGTTATTGGAAGTAGAATTTGTAGTTAAAACATATCCTGTCTGCGCTTAGCTGTATTCGGAGAACATCGGGACAGCGCAGTGTGGATGGCCAGGTCCGAAAAACCTTGAAGCAGGTCCCTAGGCCCAAACAGTAGAGAACAGGCTGCAGGGTAGTCGCCCGTTGAGTGGGGAGCATGGTGAGAAACAATGGCAGCAGAAAACAGGCAGCGGAATGGCTGACTGGAGGTGGAGTGGGGGAAAGAGCAAGGCAGAACAGGTGGCTGAACGTGGGGGCAGGCAGCATCAGAGAACGGGCCATATTTGGCTAGAAACAGCAGCCTGGAGCAGCAGCTAAGGAGAGTGTGGAAGTGTGACTGACTGAGTGGCAGAGTGTTGACGCGCTGAGTTGGCATGACGATGGGCAGATGAGAAGGGCGCCTGCAAGCGGTGGAGAAGGAAATGAGGGGGAATAGAAGTTTCAGTCCTATTGTGGATGGCTCCTAATCACTTACATTGTTCCTTAAGTACAGAGTTCCTGGTTGGAGAGTAAACCAATGAGCAATTCGAGTATACTTGTACGTCAAGTTTCATACTGACTGAAAACTTCATCTGGAAGTTTTGTTCGATGCATCAAGTACATTTGAGGGGAAAACTGGCCACATGCAGAAGTGCAGCCAGACATCCCCATTCACAGTGGAGCAGTTAAGATGCATGCTTCACACCCCTGTTCGCCTTGAAGACTACATCACATGATGCTTGTGTGCTCCCAGTTGGGTGCTTGCCAACATAGAGAAAAAATTGTGTCCAGTTTCTGAAGGTGTCACATTTCAACTCCACTCCTTGAACAGTAAATTTTTGTTGAAATAAATCAGGCCCAGCCATAAACCTGTTTAAAACACGGTGTTCAAGAACTGTTGCTCACTTTTAACTCATTTTTGTTGCCTGTAGAAGCTTACTATGTTGGGGAAGCCTAAACGACCCCGAACAGCTTTCAATATCTTCATGGCCGAAAACTTTGATGATGCCAAAGGTGCAACTTCGCAGGTAAAAATGACAAAGCAATAATTATAATAATGGTGAACAAATAATTATTTGAAACACTATTGTTACAGGCACCTCTACTTTAATGTTGCATATATTTATAATGGCATAGCAATCAGAAGAGCATTAATGTTACTCAGATATTTCATTGTTTTTTTCTCACTTGTAGCAATTATGATATGGCCCTGTAAGTAACTGTGAAAGTGTGACCTTACTGTACATCAGTGTACGATGATCTTAAGAAAAAGGTACATAATGAGGAGTGTAGCCTCAAAAGATTTATTAGTGAAAGTGATACCATTTAGCACTGTTTGAGAGTTGGAATGTGGGTGCACGATACAGATATGTATTTAAATTCCATTTTAGATCAAGCTTCTTTGAAGTTAAATTGGGTAAGGTATATGAAACTGATTGTTATGCCATTTTTTTGTGTTTAATAAGGCAATGGATATCCGAACTGGGGAATGGAACTCTTCCTCGTTTCAGGACTATATCTGAATCCTAATCTCTATCTACTCTATTCTTAGACGTCATGTAGCAGAGTGATATGTTTAAGTGTTTGCTCTTATCAAATTAAACTGCCTAAATCTCCAACTTTGTCTTCACACCTTCTCCACTTTGAAGACCAGCTTGTTAAACTCTAATATGCAGATTTCTCCAAACTTATTTCTCCTGGCCAGGCAGCATCCGTGGAGAGAGAAACAGAGTTAACGTTTCAGGTCGAAGACCTTTCGTCTGACGAAAGGTCTTCGACCTGAAACGTTAACTCTGTTTCTCTCTCCACGGATGCTGTCTGGCCTGCTGAGTTTTTCCAGCGTGTTCTGTTGTTATTTCGGATTTCCAGCATCCGCAGTATTTTGCTATTTCATTTCTCCTGATTTGGGTGTCAAAAGCACAATTTTGTACACGCTTAATTTCACACAGAAGGACCCCTTGATGTTCGACCAATCAAGATAACATTTTATTGAAGGATTCACCCTTGGGTGTCAGTCACCTTAAACAGACTGATGGCAAGGACTTATAATGAGCAAATTTCAATTATTTGATGGGAACCAGGCTTGTTCGTGAGCTGCTGAACTCCTTTTACTTTCCTGCCTTAAATAATAAACTGAACAACACCAAATAAAATTAGCTTTCCTTTGGGCCACTCCCAGGTATTGCTTATTTCACCCAGACAGTTTAACCCATCTGGTATCTGTAGGTTTATGACCATGGCAACCTTGGTCTACCCAACTCCATTCATTAATTTGGGGCCAGCCACTAGGTGTACGTGTACTTTGTTCTAAGATGGTTGCCTGCAGCTCCCAGAATGCTTCTATTAACTCTTTAGGTTCTCCCGTAACTCCGCATGTTTTAAAACACCATTTTTTAAGGCCACTTTTCTTGAATGTCAAATTAAGGGCAGTTTTATGCTGTGATTTTTGCATTCAAAAGGAACTGGATTGCCAAAACTCATTGTGTCGAATCCTTCTAGAGACTTCAATTCCACCAATGTAGATGGGTTTCATACTTGGGTGAAGTATGGCATGTAACTCAGTGAAACCCCAATCCCAATGCATCATTATTGCCCTCACGCAAGGGTGAGCAATTATCCTTCATTTCTAAACTTTGTATCTTCTCGGACTAGTTCACATAAAACAGAGTAACTTTTATATTGATCAGTTCAGCGCAATCTCTAATCTTTTATATGTTGCTTATTCTGCTGTAGAAGTAAAGTAGTTCTCTGCATTTTTTAATTTTTCAGTGGGGAGATGGTGGATCCAGACGTGAATTGTTGGATTTAATGCGATGGGTAGCTTGGAAATGTTTCCTTGTGGCATTTGAATTGGATATCCAGACTACATTTGGATCTCCAAAGTTGGCAATTTCTTCTTAAAACCAATCTGCGCTTATTTGATCGGGGCTCCTAGCCAGTGCTGCACGTGTTAGTTGTGTTCTGTCTTGTTTTGTTTGCCCTGATTAGAAATCGGGAAAATGTTCATACGCTTTGATAAAATCCTAAAAGGTTTGTATTTTTTAGGCAAAACTGAAAAACCTGCAGGATGAGTGGCATCGGCTGTCTGATACGCAGAAACAGGTAGGAGTGACTTTTGTTTGCATTTCAAACTAAATTAGTGTATAAATGTGGTAGTTCTGTGGTAATTCCCTCATCTTAATTTGCTAACTGACTCAGTGTTTCTGCTCCAGCACAATTTCCCGTCAATTTTTGCTCTATACTACCTTTCCTGTTTTCTTTTTTCCCCCCCTCTCTCTTTTTATTAAGTAGTCTAAAGAAACTGTGGGCTAGACATTGGCCTTTTCACATCTGCAACCTGGGTTCAAATCCAATCCTGACCGATGCGATCGAAGCCTCCTCTGTCTGCTGGTGGTAAGGCTTCTGTGTGAAATGAGCTTGTGCAGTCTCGGTCCACTTCCCAGTAGCCAGGGGCCCACAGCACAAAACTGTTCCTAATTCATCGCAAACTGACATTTATTCAGGCGGGTTTAAGGATGATTCGTGCGGGAAATGAGAACAAATATCACCGTGGGGCAGCAGGGGGTTGCTCTTGTCTGAAGCAGAGTGGCTGAAATGGGAAGTGTTCCACTTCCCCACTTTGAGCCCAGAAAAGTTGATAAATTACAAAACAAAAGCGTGCAAGTGGGGGGGTGAAGTATTTGACAAACATTTCAGAGATAATACAGATCCGCGAGTCTTTCTGGTCATAGTACTTCAGAATTACCAGAAGTGAAGAAAAACCTATAGTGTCCATTAAACAGCTCCTCACCAGCACTAGGATGATGACTACATTGTTTAATGAGTGCAAAAAGCTGATGTATTGTGGTAGACAAAAAACCTGCAGTCTGTAAACTGTACTGGTAGTGAATTCTAATGAGCCGTGACCAAAATTGCCATGTGCAAACATGGATTGTCAGTTCAATTAATGTTTAATGTCTGTATTAAAGGGTACATGCAACTCAAGAAGGTGGGAACTTGATCTGACCCGGAGGGTCGCTTGTCCTAGAGTTGTCCGTCAGTCCGTCAGTCAGAGTTGTTTGGATCAACTGTTGGTCAGATCATTAAACTGACTGCCGTGTGGAAGTCAAGCTTTTTGCCTTTCTGGGGGGAGTGGACAGAGAGAAACAGAACTGACCCACGATTTGCTCAGCTGGTCTCCACTGACCAACCAGGAGTGCATCGAGAGCATTTCCAGGAACATTCAAGCTTAGGCCTTCCTGTCCAACAAGTTAGAAGGCGAGGAATGAATGGCTATTTGTGGTGATGGAAAAGTTGAAACTTTATGAAATTGCTTTGTAAAACTCTGCTTCCTCAAAAATTTTGAAAAGACTAAAATCCATTAGTTCCAATGCCTTTCAGGCCCAATCTGAAGAAAGATTTATGAAGTGGGAGTGTTAAATGAATTCAGCTGCCCAGAAAGTCTTGTTAAAACATTACGCTAATGGAACTTTCTACCTTGCACCAAAATCTAGCCTCTAATCGGGAGTTTTCAATTAAATTGGTAAAATATGGTAGTCGTAGGAAATCACCAACCAGAGACCATGAGGGGGTATTCTCACTGCATTAGGTATCGTGGCTAGAATGGTGAGAATGTGGAACTCGCTACCACAGGGAGTAGTTGAGGCGAATAGTAGAGAAGCATTTAAGCGGATGCTAGATAAGCATATGAGGGAGAAGGGAATAGAGGGTTATGCTGATAGAGTTAGATGAGGAAAGACAGGAGGAGGCTCGAGTGGAGCATAAACGCTGGCATGGACTGGTTGGACTGAATGGCCTGTTTGCTGTATATTCTATATAAAATGAGTTGCAAGAAAGTTTCACCAATGATCATAACTGGGGCTCTAGGTAATTCCACCGTGACTTTGCATCTAACTCGGGCTGACGGTCGCCTGCAGGACTACAAATTGAAATGGAGGATGCCACAGCATTGGATGAGTCTGAATCGGAGTTGAGAATGCAGAAATGACAAACTGAGCCAATGGCTTTCCTGGATCCTTTGGTTCAAGGTTCAATCACTTAAAAGCCCCAAATGTCATGAAGTTCCTGATCGTCAGATTGCTGCAGCAAAAGATTTTGCAAACAGCATTTTGTGATGGCAGACCTGAACCACCCAACCCCCCATTAATAGTAGTGCATTTGTTTCTGATGTGCAGGTAAGGTGAGAGACATTGTTTGGGTCAGTGGCATTTTTCACAACACTAAGTGCTTCTAATTGCTCTGGAAGGAGTAGAACATTCAGCAACAAACTACTGAGGCAAGTGCTTTTGTTTTGAGAGCATGGATACATTTCAGTATATTAAGTTATGGTTGCCCCAAAATGAGTCCAAGTGTTTCCTTGGAACACCACAGTGTGTCTGGTTCAAAGCTCTAGTAAGCCTTTAATTCTAAGTTAATCAAATTATAAGATCTTTGAAATGCCAGGGGTATTTCATGTCATTCCTTTCCAGGCGTACAGACAGAGTTGTGTTTTCCAACTGCTGTCAGGTGTCAAAAAGACTATTGCACCATTTGGAAACCTCAGTTCACGACTTGTCCAGCCAACGTGTTTACATTTGGATTGCCTGACTCCTGAGAAGAAATAATTTGGCTGTCAAAGAAAAAGACACCATATAACCTCAAGAAAGACTGGGTTATAAATCTTCTGGGTCTCCTCACTGGGAGTATGAACAGGAACTCCAGGAGCAATCCAGTGAGCACGAGACACTGTTAATTAAGAACTTGCTGAAAATAACTGCAAGGATTTCTGACTTTTACTTGTTATTGAATCCGACAGACCAGTTCATATATTGTGTAAGGTTGGTCCTCGTACTGTTTGGCATCATGCTGTGTATTTTTGCTTCTGTACATTGTTTCACTTGTAAATAAATCTACCCTAGTAGTTTAGTCTGCCTGCCTTCTGAGATGACAGTAGAACACTAACAACCCATGTATTCTCCAGTGAGCAATATGCAGTTATTGGGTGTTAAGTGCTAAACCTGGGAACACTAACACTTACACAGTGAAGAATAAAGATCCAAGCTTTGGTTCTAAGGGGCTTGAGCTGTGAACACGAATGAAGGTGTTTGGGGAGGGAGCCTGAGTCATAACTGCCACCAATAATGTTCTACTGGGAGACCGTAGGAATCTTTAAAGATAATCTATCTTTAGTCAAACTATATGTTGACGCTGGTGCCTTTATAATGAGGTTTTATTGCTTCAGTGTATTAAAGGATATCGACAGGCTACGTGAGTGGGCAAGAACATGGCAAATGGAATATAATGTGGAGAAATGTGAAGTTATCCACTTTGGTAGGAAAAATAGAAAAGCAGAGTATTTTTCAAATGGTGAGAGATTGGGAAATGTTGGTGTTCCGAGGGACCTGGGTGTCCTTGTACACGAATCACTGAAAGTTAACATACAGGTACAGCAAGCAATTAGGAAAGAAAATGGTATAGATACATAGATACATAGAAGATAGGAGCAGGAGTAGGCCATCCGGCCCTTCGAGCCTGCTCCGCCATTTAATGAGATCATGGCTGATCCTCCAATTCAGTATCCCGTCCCCGCCTTCTCTCCGTAACCCTTAACCCCTTTTGCCTGTAGAAATACATCTAATTCCCTCTTAAATATATTTAATGAGCTGGCGTACACTGCCCTCTGTGGCAATGAGTTCCACAGGTTCACCACCCTCTGAGTGAAGAAATTCCCCCTCATTTCTGTCCTAAATGGTTTAGCCCTTATCCTTAAATTATGTCCTCTAGTTCTGTTCTCACCCGCCAAGGGAAACATTCCTTCTGCATCTAGTCTGTCTAGACCTGTCAGAATTTTATACACTTCTATGAGGTCCCCTCTCAATCTTCTAAACTCCAGTGTGTACATCCCTAAACTACATAGTCTCTCCTCATAGGTCAATCCCGCCATTCCTGGTATCAGCCTGGTGAATCGCCGCTGCACCCCCTCCATGGCAAGAACATCTTTCCTCAGATGAGGCGACCAAAACTGTACACAGTACTCGAGGTGTGGTCTCACCAGTGCCCTGTACAGCTGCAGCAAGGTATCCCTGTTCCTGTATTCCAACCCTTTTGCTATGAAGGCCAGCATACCGTTTGCCTTCTTGATCGCCTGTTGCACCTGCATGCTCGCCTTCAGTGACTGGTGTACAAGAACACCCAGGTCTCTCTGTACTTCCCCCTCTCCCAATTTATTGCCATTTAAATAATAATTTGCCCTCCCGTTCCTGCACCCAAGGTGGATAACTTCGCACTTGTCCACATTATAGTGCATCTGCCATTTATCCGCCCAATCACCCAGTCTGTCCAAATCGCTCTGGAGCTTCCTGGTCTCCTCCTCTGAGCCCACCCCCCCTCCTAGTTTAGTGTCGTCTGCAAATTTGGAAATGCTGCATCCGACTCCCTGATCCAGGTCATTAATGTAAATTGTGAACAGCTGGGGACCCAGGACAGATCCCTGTGGTACCCCACTTGTTACTGCCTGCCATTCAGAAAATGAGCCGTTTATTCCAACTCTCTGTTTTCTATCTGACAGCCAGTTCTCTATCCACGTCAATACTTTCCCCTTTATCCCATGAGCTTCAATTTTCCCTGCTAATCTTTTATGTGGGACCTTATCGAAGGCCTTTTGGAAGTCCAGGTACACCACATCTACTGGCTCTCCCCCATCTATTTTACCAGTTACTCCCTCAAAAAATTCCAATAGATTAGTCAAGCACGATTTACCCTTTGTAAATCCATGTTGACTCTGTCCTATCCTGTCCCCATTTGCTAAGTGCTCCGCTATTTCATCCTTAATGATGGACTCCAGCATTTTGCCCACAACTGATGTAAGGCTTACAGGTCTGTAATTACCTGCTTTTTGCCTACCCCCCTTTTTGAATAGTGGGGTAACGTTAGCTACCCTCCAATCCATGGGCACTGTTCCCGAGTCTAATGAATTCATTCCCGAGTCTAATGTTGGCCTTTATTACAAGAGGATTTGCGTATAAGAGTAAAGACGTTTTACTGCAATTATATAGGGCCTTGGTGCGATCACACCTGGAGTATTGTGTATAGTTTTGGTCTCCTTACCTAAGGAAGGATATACTTGCCATTAGAAGGAGTGCAACGAAGGTTCACCAGACTGATTCCTGGGATGGGGGGATTGTCCTATGAGGAGAGATTGAGTAGACTAGGCCTATATTCTCTAGAGTTTAGAAGAATGAGAGGTGATCTCATTGAAACATTCAAAATTCTTACAGGGCTTGACAGGGTAGATGCAGGGAGGATGTTTCCCCTGGCTGGGGAGTCTAGAACCAGGGGTCACAGTCTCAGAATAAGGGGCCGGCCATTTAAGACTGAGATGAGGAGAAATTTCTTTACGCAGAGGGTGGTGAATCTTTATAATTCTCTACCCCAGAGGGCTGTGGAGGCTCAGTTGTTGAGTATATTCAAGACCGAGATCGATAGATTTTTGGATATTAGGGAATTGGGATATGGGAATAGAGCAGGAAAGTGGAGTTGCGGTAGAAGATCAGCCTTGATCTTATTGAATGGCGGAGCAGACTTGAGGGGCCGAATGGCCTACTCGTGCTCCTATTTCTTATGTAATTACTTCTGACAGTTTGAAATTTTTTTTTGGTTGGGTGATTATTAGTTGGCTCTTTAACGAGATGAAACAAATTTAAATTGCCGAGTTGATGGGAATCTCTGAACTTGCATTCTTGAGAATATTAAGATGACTTGATATTGGCTCCTGGAGTGCCTCGTACGCCATTGGTAGTATTCTCTGGCTGCCAACAGTCTGAGACGCAATTCTTCCTGAGTGTTGTGTGCAGGTTGGGGCTGGAGTTGACGTGATTTTATAAGGACATTATTCCTGGGTGCAGTTCTTTAGTTTATGGTCCCATGGTGGACAGTCTCAAAAGGATACTCCATACTCACATATGGCCTTGCTTACAAATTCCACTGTGGAACTTGTGGTAGCCGACCAGCTACAAACCAAAGGAGATAGATCTGGTCAACTAGCACGACTGAACATTGTATCCTTGGATATGGTGTCAAAATGTTTACATTCTGGGCCACAAGTTGTACCTTTTGATAAGCACACTTTGCAAGAGTAATTTACCCAATTACAGGAAACTCTTTGGTATCCAGCACCGATGGGACCGGGATGGGGCCGGTTGATTAAAAATTCCGGATAACGGAGAGGTATATCTAACGAGGCTATTTTTAACAAACAAAAATAAAAAAATCAAGAAATGTGCAGTATAATTGGGTACTCCCCTACAGAATGTTGTGTTGAATGGATGGTGGAAGATGCTTGATTAAGTACAGTAATGCCAGTTGAGGGTAATCCATAACTCTTTAATTACTTAACAGTAAAACAAAACTTATAAACGACTGTATACTGTAGTTTTCGGAGTCTGAATTCTGCCGGTTATTAGAGAATTCCGGATATTTAGGTGCCGTTTAAACGAGAGTTTCCTGTATTGTGAACTTTATTTTAAATAAAATATAATGGATGCAGGACTCAATATAAAAACATTTTTTTTCATCTTTTCATTTGAAATTTTAGCGAGACCATTGTATTTTTAAATATTACTCTTGGATCTCCTTTATCTTGGAGCCCTAGGGTAAAGCACAGAGTTCAATACTGGCTGGAGAATAGCTGCTGGATTTGGAGGACAGCGATGGGAGGGGGAACTGTAAACAAAATCTGATCGAAGCTTGTCTCGTTGGTACTTCCAGCCTGTGAAATGGTAACGTGTGCTAGTTTGTCTCCGTGGAGAAATGGAGCTTATTGTTTATAAATTGTCACCGCCATTAAGGGGGTGTCATACCAGCTGCAAATTCCAAAAGGCTTTAGCCGAATGTTACCCTAACCCGCCCGGCGGGAATGGGGCTTGTTCGGGGGTCGGGCGGCCCATTTTACACTCCGCCTGATTTCCTCTCCATTCACTTCAAGAGTAAAACAGGCATCTGGCCTGAGCCTGCACTGTTCCCACCTGTAGGGTTTGGTTAATATTGGGGCTTTTGTTTCCTCTTTCACCTCTAGTGTTGTTTCAGACAGTAATATCGATATAGTGGTGATAGAAATAATAATTAATCTTGGTCAGTTTCCCATGGTGTTCCAGACAGGGAGTCGAGACTAAGTGTAATCTTCAGGTGAAGCGGGGTTAGAGGGAAGGGGATAATTGGGTATATTTAATTCCCATTTTTAAGGCCTACTTCCTTTCCTTGTTTTTATATAACACCTTGATTTTATACTCTAGAATCATAGAATGATACAACACAGAAGGAGGCCGTTCAGCCCATCGTGCCTGTGCTGGCTCTTTGGTAGAGCTATCTGTAGCCCTGTAATTTTTTTCCTTTCAAGTATTTATCCAATTCCCTTTTGAAATTTACTCTTGAATCTGCTTCCACCGCCCTTTCAGGCAGTGCATTCCAGATCACAACAACTTGCTGTGTTTAAAATAAAGTTTCCTTCTGTCGCCCCTGGTTCTTTTGCCAATCGCCTTAAATCTGTGTCCTCTGGTTACTGACCCTTCTGCCACTGGAAACAGTTTCTCTTTATTTACTCCATCAAAACCATTCATGATTTTGAACACCTCTATTAAATCTCCCCTTAACCTTCTCTGCTCTAAGAAGGACAACCCCAGCTTCTCCAGTCTCTCCGCATAACTGAAGTCCCTCATTCCTGGTGCCATTCTAGTAAATTTCTTCAGCACCCTCCCCAAGGCCTTGACATCCTTTCTAAAGTGTGGTTCCCAGAATTGAACTCCATATTCCAGATGAGGCCTAAACAGTGTTTCATAAAGGTTTAGCATGGCTTCCTTGCTTTTGTACTCTATTCCTGTATTAATAAATGTGAGAAGTCACACAACACCAGGTTATAGTCCAACAGTTTTATTTGAAATCACAAGCTTTCGGAGCGCTGCTCCTTCGTCAGGTGAAGTATCGATATGCGCGATCTTCTTGGAGATCCTCTCCACTTTGAGCCAGCAGTTTGTGGTGTCGATAGTAGCCATGATGTGGAGATGCCGGTGTTGGACTGGGGTGGACAAAAGTGAGAAGTCGCACAACACCAGGTTATAGTCCAACAGCTTTATTTGAAATCACAAGCTTTCGGAGCGCACTTCACCTGACGAAGGAGCAGCGCTCCGAAAGCTTGTGATTTCAAATAAAGCTGTTGGACTATAACCTGGTGTTGTGCGACTTCTCACATTTGTCCACCCCAGTCCAACACCTGCGTCTCTGTATCATGTATTAATAAATCCAAGGATCCCATATACTTTTTTTAACAGCCTTCTCTACAGGGTCTGGACAAAGTAGATAGAGGGAAACTGTTCCCATTGGCAGAAGGGTCGAGAACCAGAGGACACAGATTTAAGGTGATTGGCAAAAGAACCAAAGGCAACGTAAGAGAATTTTTTACGCAGCGAGTGGTTAAGATTTGCAATGTATTGCCTGAAGGGGTGGTGGGGGCAGATTCAATCACGGCTTTCAAAAGGGAGTTGAATAAGTATCTGAAGGAAAGAAATTTGCAGGGCTACGGGGAAAGAGCGGGGGAGTGGGACGAGCTGAAGTGCTCTTGCAGAGAGCCAGCATGGGCTCAACTGGCCGAATGGCCTCCTTCCGTGCTGTACCCATTCTGTGATTCAATTCTATAACTTGTCCTGCCACCTTCAAAGATTTGTGTATGTACACCCCCCAGGTGTCTCTGCTCCTGACCACCTTTAAAATTGTACCATTTAGTTTATATTGCCTCTCCTCATTCTTCCGACCAAAATGTATCACTTCACACTTCTCTGTATTAAATTTAATCTGCCATGTGTCTGCCCATTTCACCAGTCTGTCTCTGTCCTCCTGACATCTGTTACTATCCTCCTCACTGTTCACTACATTTCCGAGTTTCATGTCATCTGCACACTATGAAGTTGTGCCCTGTATACCCAAGTCCAGGTCATTAATATACATCAATAAAAACAGTGGTCCCAATACTGACCCCTGGGGCACGCCACTGTATACTTCCCTCCAGTTTGAAACACAGTCTGGTAAGCAGAGAAGTAGAATTGGTTGGAGGATGGGAGTTTCTCTGCAGTACAGGCTGAGGACTTGAGGGATACAAAACAGTAGCACCAGTGGTTGGAGCGTTTAATTACAACATTTTCAAGTATAAACGTGAACATACGAATTTATAATGAGAAACTTCAAAATGACAACAGAAAGTAAGGTTTTGAAGATAGAAAGTGTGTGCAGATGTAAGATTTTTAAAATTATAGATTGTTACTTGCCTGTTGGGACAGAGCCGGGGAATCCTTCAAATCAGCTGGCTTCCACATCAAAGGAAGGGAGGAGTATATCTGGACAGCAGGCCTAAGATGCTTGATTCTTTCGGTATAGCTGTTTATCTTCCACGGTGTGATAACTCCATGGAGACGGGTGTACTCTACATAAGAATCATTAAAACACTATGTTAAAAGACGCAAAGAATTCAAATACTTGGTTCTTTTGATTTTGAAAGCAGTTTAAAGTATCACTAAGTCAAGTACTGTATTACTGTTTATCTGATTTATTTTGCTTCTGTGCAGATTTATTTAATGTAATAAATTATCATTGTAATTTTAGCCTGAATGATAGTCTGACAACATACTGTTTTTCTGCCTATGGAAGTGGTTGGGTGTGTACAGTGACCATCCCGTATAACTTCTCGTACATTACCCCAGTACAAGGGTCTATCGTTAGCCCTGAGGCACACGACTCCTGTTTCCCACTTGCTTTTAATTCAGTCTTCACTCACGGGCATTGTGGATTTGCCTGTGGAAACTGCAATCTGCTGTGAACACAAAGAATGTTGAGCGAGGGCTCACGTTGTAACTTAAGGTATGCTACACAACACAGTGGGAGATGCTGCTTTGCCCTTTGTAAGAAATACTTTGCAACGTATTAAATCTGTGATTAGATTACAGATTTAAGGCTTTTCTGGTGTTCAGCATATGAGACACTGCTCTTCTAATGAAGCAATGGCTTATCCTTGGGATGCATGACCCGAGATGTCCAGAATGAGGTGTTTGGGTTGTCCTTTGATGGCCTCATGTAATTAGGGACCAGGATCTTGCAATTTAATTGTGTTGTAAGGTACCTGTTGAACCATGGAAGTGTTGTATGCGCTTGGATGTAAGTATAGTTACAGTATCTTTTTAAAGTGCTCACAAAACAGGATGCGAGTTCAAGCCTTTAGCTGGAGAGTATTCCACTCCCACCACCTCCCATTGACATTAGGGTCTACCACTGTGAAAGAAACATTGCAACAGTGACTACACTTCAAAAATAATTCATTGGCTGAAAAGCGCTTTGGGATGTCCGGTGGTCGTGAAAGGCGCTATATGAATGCAAGTCTTTCTTTCTTACCACTGTGGAATTGCACTAGCAACGTTCTCAAATTTCAGTGTGACTTTGTGGGCAACAGAAATCCCCCCGGGGTGTATTCTTCATTCAATTGTTCACACCCATTGTCAACACTATCAGCCAAATTGTGAGGCACTGGGAGGGTGTCTGTAAATAAAAACATAAGAAATAGGAGCAGGAACAGGCCACTTGGCCCCTCGAGCCTGCTCCGCCATTCAATAAGATCATGGCTGATCTTGGGCTCAAAGTCACTTCCCTGCCCACTCCCCATAACCCTTCACTCCCTTATCTTGCAAAAATCTGTCTATCTCCACCTTAAATGTATTTAATGACCCAGCCTCCACAGCTCTCTGGGGCAGAGAATTCCACAGATTTACGACCCTCTGAGAGAAGAAATTCCTCCTCATCTCAGTTCTAAAAGGGCGACCCTTTATTCTGAAATTATGCCCCCGAGTTCCAGATTTCCCCACGAGGGGAAACATCCTCTCTGCATCTACCTTGTCGAGCCCCCCCAGTTTCTTATATGTTTCAATAGATCACCTCTCATTTTTATAAATTCCAATGAGTATAGGCTCAACCTTTCTTCATAAGTCAACCCCCTCATCTCTGGAATTAACCATGTGAATCATCTCTGAACTGCCTCCAATGCAAGTATATCCTTCCTTAAATAAGGAGACCAAAACTGTACGCAGTACTCAAGGTACAGTTGTAGCAGGATTTCCCTGCTTTTATACTCCAATCCCCTTGCAATAAAGGCCAACATTCCATTTGCCTTTTTGATTACTTGCTTACCTGCATGCTACCTTTT
Organism: Squalus acanthias; assembly: GCA_030390025.1. Classification (NCBI taxonomy): domain Eukaryota; kingdom Metazoa; phylum Chordata; class Chondrichthyes; order Squaliformes; family Squalidae; genus Squalus; species Squalus acanthias. Next base: position 45,849,905 of record CM059438.1, read on the forward strand.
TGTGTTTCATGCACAAGGACCCTCAGGTCCCACTGAACTGTAGCATTTTGTAATCTCTCTCCATTTAAATAATAATTTGCTTTTTTATTTTTCCTGCCAAAGTGAATAACCTCGCACTTTCCCACATTATACTCCATCTGCCAAATGTTTGCCCACTCACTTAGCCCTTTGCAGATTCTTTGAGTCCTCTGCACAACTTGCTTTCCTGCCCATCTTTGTATCATCTGCAAACTTGGCTACATTACACTCTGTCCCTTCATCCAAGTCATTAATGTAGATTTTAAATAGTTGAGGCCCCAGCACTGATCCCTGTGGCACCCCACTAGTTACCGTTTGCCAACCGGAAAATGACCCATTTATCCCGACTCTCTGCTTTCTGTTAGTTAGCCAATTCTCTATCCATGTTAAAATATTACCCCCAACTCCGTGAGCTCTTATCTTATGCAGTAATCTTTTATGTGGCACCTTATCGAATGCCTTCTGGAAATCCAAATATACCACATTCACTGGCTCACCTTTGTCCACCCTGCTCGTTACATCCTCAAACTCCAGCAAATTTGTTAAACATGGTTTCCCTTTCATAAAACCATGCAGACTCTGCTTGACTGCATTATGATTTTCCAAATGCCCTGCTACTGCTTCCTTAATGAAGGACTCCAGCATTTTCCCAACGACAGATGTTAGGCTAACTGGTCTATAGTTTCCTGCTTTCTGTCTCCCTCCTTTCTTAAATAGGGGTATTACATTTGCGGTTTTCCAATCCACTGGGACCTCTCCAGAGTCCAGGGAATTTTGGTATATTGCAACCAATGCAGCCACTATCTCTGCAGCCACTTCTTTTAAGACCCTGGGATGCAGGCCATCTGGTCCAGGGGACTTGTCGTCTTTTAGACCCATTATTTTACCAAGTACTTATTCCTTAGTGATAGTGATTGTCCTGAGTTCCCCCCTCCCTGTGGCCCCTTTATTGGGATGTTGTTAGTGTCTTCTACTGTGAACAGATACAAAATATTTGTTCAGGGTCTCTGCCATTTCCCCGTTCCCCATTATTAATTCCCCAGTCTCATCCTCTAAGGGACTAACGTTTACTTTAGCTACTCCAGTCCACTTTAGCCAGTTCTGCCCTCATGCCATTGTAATTGCCTTTGTTTAAGATCAGGACACTGGTTTGAGTTACAACTTTCTCACCCTCCAACTGAATTTGAAATTCAACCATGCTATGATCACTCTTTCCTAGAGGATCCTTTACTATGAGAACAGTTATTAATTCTGTCTCATTACACAGTACCAGATCCAAGATAGCCTGCTCCCTGGTTGGTTCCATTACATACTGTTCTGCGAAACCATCCCGGGTACACTCTATGAACTCCTCCACAAGGCTACCATGGCCAATTTGATTTGTCCAATCAATATGGAGATTAAAATCACCCATGATTATTACCGTACCTTTTTTACAGGCCTCCATTATGTGTTGATTTATACTCTGTCCAACAGTATTCTACTGTTCGGGGGCCTGTAGACTGCGCCCACCAGAGACTTTTTCCCCTTATTATTTTTTATCTCCACCCAAACCGATTCTACATCTTGATCTTCTGAGCCAATATCACTTCTCACCACTGCACTGATCCCATCCTTTACCAACAAAGCCACCCCACCTCTCTTTCCTTTCTGTCTATCTTTCCAAATTGTCAGATACCCTGGAATATTCAGTTCCCAGCCCTGGTCACCTTGGAACCACGTCTCTGTAATGGCGATCAGATCATACCCATTTGTATCTATTTGTTCCGTCAACTCATCTATCTTGTTACGAATGCTGCGTGCATTCAGATATAGAGCTTTTAACTTTGTCTTTTTACCATAAATGAAGGGATTTAGTGGTACTGGTATGCAACTTACTAAAAGCTAACTTGCAATTACAAAAAGAACAATCAAAGCAATAGAATGCTTTAGACCTCATGTGTTCAATTTTGGACACCTGATTTGGGAAAGATATACTAAGCTTGAAGAAAGTCCAGCAACAATTTGCCAGTATGGTAACTGGGATGAAGGGACTGAGTTATGCTGAGAGATTGTATAAACTGGGGTTCTGGCCCCTGGAGATGAAGAGGTTAAGGGGTGGCCTTATTTGAGCTTTTTAAAATAATGGAAGACATTCACAGAGTAGATGCGGAATAATTCTTCCTCTGGTAGGCAAATTCAGGATAAGGGAATATCATTTTAGAATTCAAACCAAACCGCTTAAAAGCAAATCTAGGAAGAAATTTGCATGAAGGAGTGTTGTCGTGTGGAATATACTGCTCCAGAAAGCTGTAAATGCAAAATTATTTAAGGTGTTTAAAGGGAGGTAGGTACACGGGAGGCAAAGGTACTACAGGATATGGAGAAAAGGCAGGGAATTGAAATTCAAACAGTTGTACTGCCATGGCTAACCAAAATGGTGACACAATCTTGCTGGGCTGAATGACCCAATGATGTTATGACAAGCCAATTGCCGTTGCTTGTTCAGTGGAGTTCACCTCTCAAGTCATTATTGGGCTTTCTTCAGGTCAGGAAAGGTCATATTCTCTTGTTTTTGTGCAATCACTTGAGAGCTGTTGGCAACTGAGAGCCCAAAGGCTGCATTTATACTGAGACTGGTAGCTGCAATCTCAGTTCTGGAAAAGGCATTGCCTCGTTTATATTGGCTGGCTCCAATTGGAACTCTCCTACCCAGGAGAGAACTCTGCACTTGTGTGAATACAGTCTGTGCTCCAGGAAAGGCCTACAGTGTGGTCAGATGGTTGTCACTTAGTTATCTGATTTGGTGCCCAGGATATTCATTGTTCAGTTGTAGTTCATCTACTTCTTCAGGTAATCCATTTTAACTCCTATCTAGGTGACTGCCACGTGAGCACCCACTGATGCACAGCCCTCGTATTCAGTCAGTTAAGACTCTTGGCAAAGCTGGATCAGTCATTGATAGAACCATTTTGGGACATAAATCTGAACTATCTCAGGAATAATCAGCTGTTAAAAAGACAAGTTTAGCTCCCTGCCCTGGAAAAAGTTGGTACACTACTCTACCGGAAACTGAATCCTGTCAAATGATTTTTGCTTCTGTCATGATTTGCTTCTGTTTATTTGGTGATGAATGTAATAAATTGCAGCAGAAATAGTATTCTCTTTCCTTCTGATTGGCAGATTTTCCAGTGAGACCTCTGATGAATTAATTGAGCTGAAGGGTCTGGGTACACATTCTGAAATAGCAATAACTTTGCTAACAACATTCATATGATGAGTATATCAGTTCACTGGATATTATTTGGTTGGTTTTTACATACTTTCCTTGTCCCATTCAAAGGTTTTCACTGATTAAAATTGTTTTTTGTCAATCTTCAACATGACAAATGATATATATTGGGTATATTTGTTCAAACACACCCAATCTATTATTAATATTGTCAATGTTTATATTTTGTTGTGTAAAACTGGTGTAAGCTATTCCAGTACTTGCATTATATAATGCCTTGTCATGCTAAAACATCTCAAAGTACTTCACACAATGAATTACGGTTGAATTGACTGTTACATAGGCAAACACAGCAGCTATTCTGCATTGGAAATACTCCACACAAAAGCAAGGAGATGAATGACCAGTGGTGGTGCAGGTTGAGGGAGGAATGTTGGCCAGGCCACAGGGAGAACTCTGGGCCCTTCCTTGAATAGTGCCGTGAGATCTTTAATGTCCAGCTAAATAAATCACAGGAATGGGCAGATGGGACTCCGGTTTAACCGCTCCTCCAAAGGACAGCAGCTCCTCAATGCGACACGCCCTCCGCTTTGCACTGCGCTGGTAGCCTGCACTGAGTTTAAAACCTGCCATGGTGCTTGAACCCACAACCACCTGAGCCAAGCTAAAATTGTTTTCATCTGATTGTAGGAGAGTCATAAGGGATAGTGAAAACTGTGAACTGTAGTTCATTTCCCAGCTGTGTTTATGGGTGAAGATTACTGCTCTGTTTCCCCTCCCCCAACGTTTGGGTGGGAGTGGAGGGAGAAGAGGCGTGAAAGCCGCTGGGTGAAATCTTGAATTTGTTTCAATGTAAGGACCTTAAGAGAATTAAACAATCTACGAAAGACAAATCAGAAAAAACAGCGGTTCTGTGTTTGTGGTCCTGACTTACATCGAACTTACAGCACAGAAACTGGCCATTCCACCCAACTGGCCTGTGCCGGTGTTTATGCCCCACACCCTCCCTCCCACTTTGCCAACAGAAGTATTGTCTTTCTTCCAATGCATGAATATCTCACGCCAGCTGTTATTTTCCAGATGTACACACAGCTGGCCGAGGATGACAAAATCCGTTACCAGAACGAAATCAAGTCCTGGGAGGAGCAAATGATTGAGACGGGGCACGAAGACGTTATTCGCGTGAAACAGAAGAGAAGAGCTCAAAGGTCGGCGCGGGCGAAAGCAAAACCAAATCAAACCGTACGGAAAACGATCCCTACAACAGCTAAAACCTCAAAGCCAGCTGCAACTTCAAACACAACCAAGGCAGTCCAGAGTAAGAAGAACGCTGAAGAATAAAGCTGTTCTTAAGAGATGTAATTTTTTTTTTTATTGACCATACTGGTAACCGATGTTGAATACTGACTTCATATTCCTGACATTTCGGGAATCTACATGGAATATGTCCCTGAAATAATTCATTGGATCTTTGAATTTTTCTACTCGCTGATTACAGAAAGACAGTTTGTGACAGCAGATGTACCAGACATAGTATTCTAGTTACTTGACGAAAGGGAATAGTATCTGCCGTCCACGTTGGGCATGTGTGAAGAGCCTGTTGTCTACAGTAGAAGTGATGTAATTTACCAGTCCGTAAATACACAAGTGGCGACTGAAATAATGTTAACCAAATCTAGTTTAGTGATCCACAGATTCTTGAGTTGGAGAACTCTTCTGTGGGCAGGATCTGTAGTGTAAATTTTACAGCCTTTTTTTTTTGTAAACTGAAATAATTAATCAATGCAACAAAATCTATCAGCTGAAGAATTTTCTCCAATTATGGTATGTAAATAAAAACTCACATTTTCATATAGTATTAACACAACTTGCATTTGTATAGCGCCTTCAATGTAATGAAAGATCCCAAGGTAATTCATATAGGAGAGCGATGGGCATTAGTGGCAAAGTTAGCCAAAAGCACAGGCAGAATGAGGAGACATTTGAAGTCGAGGAGAGCAGTCGCAAGCTGAAGAGAATTTGAGAGGGAGTTCCAGAGCTTGGGACTAAGATGGTTCGAAGCTCTGCTATCAAATACGAATGGGGGTTTGGGGGGGGGTAGGTGAGGCCAAAGTCTATGGACTGGGACTTAGAACGGGAAGTATTTGTGAAGGCAGAAGTGGGGGCAATGACGGGAAGGACATGGTATGTCAGGAGACATGGAGCAAGTGTAGGTTGGTGAGAATCGAGGTGATGGACAAGTGGGACTCGGTGCACAACAGGATGTGAGCGCCAGAGGTTCGGATCAGTTGGAATTGTATAAGGGGAGCTCAGGTGGCCGTTCAAGAATTGTAGTCTCGAAGTAATGAAAGCATTGATCAGGTTTCAGTGGCATGATAAGATGGGCAGTGTTGTGGTGGATAGAATATGGGGTTTGATGCTCCGCTTCGAGTCAACAGGACAGCAAAGCTGATCAATCTTGGTTAGCAGTTCGGGACTGGGATAGCGTCAGAAGCAAATGTGCAGAGTTTTTGTTCAGAACTAAATAAATTGGCTTTAGTTTTCGCAGTGTTCAACTGGAGAATGTTCTGGTTCATCCACTATTTGATGTCAGTTTGGCAATCTGACAACACTGGTATTAAATCGAGGGTGATGGTAGTGGAGCATTAGAACTTGGTGTCATCAGCAAAGGTATGGAAACTGACCCTGTGTCTATGGATGATATCTGCGAGGGGCAACATGTATGCAAGGAAAAGGAGGCGGGCAAGGTTGGAACATTGAGATATCTGAGAACCGTGCAGAGGTGAGAGGAGAAACCATTGCTGGTGACATAGCTCCATTGGGATAAGCAAGAGTGGAACCAGGCATGGCAGTCTCTTTGAGGTTGACAGTAGAGGAGGATGGAATGGTCAGTTGTGTTGAAGGACACAGAGTGATTAGGTGGGTAAAGATCAGCAGGGTTGCAGTAACGGAGGATGTCTTTAGTGACTTTGACCAAGGTAGTCTTGGCGGTTAGTCAGGGTAGAAACTGGATTGTAGGGATTCCGAGAGGGAATTTTGGGAGAGGTGAGCACAGTACTCGGCGACACACAGGTAGTGTAGAACCTTGAAGAGGGAAGGTAGGTATGGGACGGTATGAAAAATTAAAAAGAGGAAATGATCGCATTTTGGATTGGAGTTTGCAATCAGTCACTCCAACTGTTCATAGAATCGTGGTCATGACATAACTTGGAAAAATTTTCCTGAAGTTAGCATTTTTAAAATAGCTTCGGAATCTGGCGAGATGATTTTCTATTTACTTCCACTTTAAACCATAACCAATGTTCACATACCATTTGGCAGTTTAGTTTTTCACCAGATTTACAACTGTTAACAGTGTCAAATATACCAGTGTAAATGGAATACATTTGGATCTTCCTGTAGATTTAAAATGATCAGCTCACACTGGTAGTTATGAAAATGCTTAGACTCGAGTAAATAGCCTGATCAATAATCCCACTGACCTTTTGCTTTTTTATAATACAGCCATTATATACTTACCTTGCAGTATTAACTTGCGATAGTATTAGATTAAAGGAAGAGGCTTATAATGTTGCCAAAAAGAATAGTAAGTCTGAGAATTTTAGAATTCAGCAAAGGAGACCACGAAATTGATAGAGAGAGAGAGAAAAGAGAATTTGAGAGTAAACTAGCAAGAGACAAAAACAGATTGTAAAAGCTTCTTTCGGTATGTAAAAAGGGAAAAGATTAGCAAAAGTAAACGTAGGTCCCTTACAGGCAGAGACAGGAGAAATTATAATGGGGAATAAGGAAATGGCAGAGACATTAAACAAATACTTTTGTATCTGTCTTCACGGAAGACACACAAAACATTCTGGAAATAGTGGGAACCAAGGGTCTAGTGAGAATGAGGAACTTAAAGAAACTAGTATTAGTAAGCAAATAGTACTGGAGAAATTAATGGGACTAAAAGCCAACAAATCCCCTGGACCAGATGGCCTACATCCTAGGGTTTTAAAAGAGGTGGCTATAGAGATAGTGGATGCATTGGTTTTGATCTTCCAGAATTCCCTAGATTCTAGAACGGTCCCTGTGCATTGGAAGGTAGCAAACGTAACCCCGCTGTTCAAGAAAGGAGGGAGAGAGAAAACATGAACTATAGGCCAGTTAGCCTGACATCAGTAGTGGGGAAAATGCTAGCATCTATTAGAGATGTGGTAACAGGGCACTTAGAAAATCATATGATTGGGCAGAGTCAACAAGGATTTATGAAAGGGAAATCGTGTTTGACAAATCTGTTAGTTTTTTGAGGTTGTAACTAGCAGGGTAAATAAAGGGGAGCCAGTGGTTGTAGTGTATTTGGATTTTCAGAAAGCTTTTGATAAGGTGCCACACAAGAGGTTATTACACAAAATTAGGGCTCATAGGATTGAGGGTAATATATTAGCGTGGACTGAGGATTGGTTAATGGACAGAAAACAGAGAGTAGGAATAAAAGGGTCATTTTTGGGTTGGCAGGCTGTAAGTAGTGGTGTACCACAAGGATCAGTGCTTGGGCCCCAGCTATTCACAATCTACATCAAGGACTTGGATGAGGAGACCGAGTGTAACGTATCCAAGTTTGCTGATGATACAAAGCTTAGGTGGGAAAGTAATTTGTGAGGAGGGTGCAAAGAGGCTGCAAAGGGATCTAGACAGGTTAAATGAATGGGCAAGAACCTGGCAGATGGAATATATTGTGGAGAAATGTGAAGTTATCCACTTTGGTAGGAAAAATAGAAAAGCAGAATAGTTTTTAAATGGTGAGAGATTGGGAAATGTTGGTATTCAGAGGGACCTGGCTGTCCTTGTACACGAATCACTGAAAGTTAACATGCAGGTACAGCAAGCAATTAGGAAAGCAAATGGTATGTTAGTTAGCCTTTATTCCAAGGGGATTGCAGTATAAGAGTAAACAAGTCTTGCTGCAATTATATAGAGCCGTGGTGAGACCACACCTGGAGTATTGTGTACAGTCTTGGACTCCTTACCTACGGAAGGATATACTTGCCTTAGAGGGAGTGCAACGAAGGTTCACCAGACTGATTCCTGGAATGGGGGGATTGTCCTATGAGGAGCGATTGAGGAGACTAGGCCTATATTCTCTAGAGGTTAGAAGAATGAGAGGTGATCTCATTGAAATGTATAAAATACTTAAAGGATAGATGCTGGGAGCATGTTTCCCCTGGCTGGGGAGTCTAGAACTAGGGGTCACAGTCTCAGAATAAGGGGTCGGCCATAAAGGACTGAGATGAGGAGAATTTTCTTCACCTGAGGTTTGTGAATCTTTGGAATTCTCTACCTCAGAGGGCTGTGGAGGCTCAGTCATTGAGAATATTCAAGACAGAGATCGGTAGACATTTGGATATTAAGGGAATCAAGGGATATGGGGATAGTGCAGGAAGGTGGAGTTGAGGTTGAGATCTTATTGAATGGCGGAGCAGGCTCGAAGAGCCGAATGGCCGACTCCTGCTCCGCTTTCTTATGTTCTTATTAGTTCCAGCTCCTGGGGGAAGGGTGTTCCTCAATGTGGCAATTGTCCAGTCAGTTTGTGGTCCTGGCTACAGATTCTAGATGTTCTGCAGTCCTCTGAAATGTGATCACTGCACTTGCGTGTTGAACATCATGGGTGACAGTGCTCTCCTATTCAGTCAGAAGCTGGAGCAGGCAATGTAACCTGGCCCAAAGCTGAACTCTACCGCGGTATCGTTTGGTAATATAAACTGTGGCAGTGATGTACATGATGACAAGATGTCATGCTGCACAGTGGATTTCAGCAAGTCTCATCGCCTCCAGGTGTTAAAACCGGGCTACTGAAACACCACGCGAACGTGAAGTGAAATATAAAGACTGCATTAACTCCAGCCTATTTCGCGTGCCCCCCCCCACCCCCCCCCAAATCAGACACTACTCAGTGAGCTGCAAAAGCAAAGGACAGCACGTAGCTTTAAGGAAAATGAGATGTTGAACAGCAAGTAAAGAAGCGGCATTTGCATCATGCCTGTAGAAAGGCGACAGCAGCTAACACGAGCACGATTCAACGTCTTCGCTCAACACAGGTCGGCAGCACCAGCACATGGCACCAGAGCAGTCGATGGAAGTGTTTGGTGCCCCAACATAGGTGCTGGTGATCCTATGCAAAGGATTTTGGGAAACGGCCGGGTGTCCACTCAGCGTCTCCCCACAGAGTGGGAGAGCAAGACCCCCCACACACAGAAGCACCACTGAGCCAGGCGATATGTAGTTGGTCACATATGGGGCTTGAGTTGGCAATTCACCTGTGCTTTGATTGCTAGCTGCTATGTTAAAGTCTGTGTATGTATATGTGTTCGAAGGATAGAGACAAGACTTACGGCTTTCACCCTGCTCACCCGGAACTATAACAAGCTGGTAGAAAAGGACTTATGAACATAGGACCAGGAGGAGGCCATTTAGCCCCTCGAGCCTGTTCTGCCATTCAATGGGATCATGGCTGATCTGCGACCTAACTCCATATACCTGCTGTTGGCCCATATCCCTTAATACCATTGGTTAACAAAAATCTTTCCATCTCAGATTTAAAATTAACAATTAACCCAGTATCAATTGCCGTTTGCGGAAGAGAGTTCCAAACTTCACCACACCTTGCATGTCGAAGTGTTTCCTAACCTCACTCCTGAAATGCCTGGATCTAATTTTTAGACTTGGGAGAGGTTTAGCTTTCCTTCTCCTCTTGGATAACTATAGTACCCAGAATGCACTGAGACAACCAGGTAGAAAATATGTGCGGTTAAAGAAGTGAAGAGAAATATTACTTTTAAAAACAAATCATTTTCTACATTTTTATAGTTTAAGCATTTGATTAAAAATTCTGTGCTGGCAGTGTTGAGATGTGTTTTGTTTTGGGGAGGGGGATGGCGGGGAGACTGATGTTTGGGGTGTTTTGATGCTGGAACCAACCAACGGCCAGGCCCTGTTGACCGTGGCTAATAACTTCCTGCCCAGGTGCTCGTCATCGGAGACTCGGCAGCGGGCAGTACCCGCCCGTGCAGGTACTACCCACACGGGCTACACTGACGACGGCTTTAATAAGAATGGCATGCCCACCCTGGGAGGCAAGGTGGGGAAAACAATAAAATCGTCTGAATAACTGAGAATAAAAAGGCCATTTTTCAAGAGGGAGGAGGGAAGAATAAACAACTACTTCAAATCTACTGCTTGAGGTAGAGCAAAAATTAAATATTAAATTAACATGGGAAAAGAGGTTACGGGGAAAGAAGAATCAAGTTACTTGTAACTTAGGTTTTGAAAATTGTAGGTATATAGTATTACAGCTGTGCGTGAGGCCTCAGTAAGGTTGTAATATTTTACCTTAGTCATGGAATATACTGCTTCATATATTTGCTGTACATAGCAATGGGAAACCGCTGTGGCATTTAGACTGCAACTGGACTGCTGTAGTGATTGGAAATCCCCCTCCCTGGCCACTGTCTCAGGCTGAACCAGACTGTTTTCAACCTCGGTAACCTATTCGAGCCCGAGCTGAGCTTCTGACTCCAGATCTTCTTCTTCACAAAGACTGCCTACTTCCACCTCTATGACATCACCCACCTCCGCCCCTGCCTCAGCCCATCTGCTACTGTAACCTTCTTCCATGCCTTTGTTACCTCCAGACTCAACTATTCCAACGCTCTCCTGGCCAGCCTCCCATCCTCCACCCTCCATAAACTTCAGCTCATCCAAAACTCTGCCGCCCGTGTCCCATCCAGCACCAAGCCCGGCTCACCCATCACCCCTGTCCTCCCCAACGCCTCCAATTTAAAATTCTCATCCTTGCGTTTAAACCCCTTCATGACCTCACCCCTCTCTATCTCTGTAACCATCTCCAGTCCTACAACCCTCTTCCCTGAATTCTGGCCTTTTATACATCCTTCCCTTCCCTTCGCCTCACCATTCATGGCTGTCCCTTCAACTGCTTAGGCCCCAGGCACCCCTCCTTCTCATCCTTTAACACCCACCTTAAAGCCCACCTCTTTGACAAAGCTTTTGGTCACCCCTCCTAATATCCCCTCTTTGGCTCAGTGTCTATTTTATTTCGATTAGGCCTCTGCAAAGCACTTTGGGATATTTTTCTACATTAAAGGCGCTGTATAAAAGCATAGCTATTTAATATTATGACTATCTGCATGTGTTGCCATCTAGGACATTAACAGTGATAACCAAAGGTCAATAACCTTGGGATAGTGATTCCACAACTTGGGGCAGAATGTATATTGCTATACAGAGGGGCTCAGTGCTTGCTGCATTTTAAGCAAGTTTAACTAATCTGAGACTGACAAAAATTACCTTCGACTTCACATGAAGCCACTAAAATGTGCATATGTATTAACGACAGTTTGCATTATGATGAGGAACAAAATTAATTGAATTTTCTAATGAAAATATTTTTAATGTTCGAAACCTCTCAAATCCTGTTTTTAAAAAAAAATGTAAAATGAATAAAGAACAGAGCATTCTTGTGTCTTAATAATTTCAAAATACATCAAGATGCAGTGATCAAGTACAATGAGTTTGACCCATCGGCCTTTTATATTGCACAGCACTGCCTCAGACAAAAGAGAGATTGTTGCAGTATGAAAGTAAAAAGGAAAATGGTTTGGCAGCATATTGGCTATTACTTTGGATTAATGGTAATAAAACCCAGCTGCCTTGTTGTAACATTGATGAAATTGTGCAGTTGGGCTATTTAACTTGTCATTTTAATAGCATCAATAGTAATGTTAATAAAGATTGTGCTTCTAATTTTCACTACTAACTAAAAAATTTCCAAATCAGTTAGGCCACCTTTGCAGGAGTAGTTTGAAAGAAAGAAAGACTTGCATTTATATAGCGCCTTTCACGACCACCGGACATCTCAAAGCGCTTTACAGCCAATGACGTACTTTTGGAGTGGAGTCACTGTTGTAATGTAGGAAACGCAGCAGCCAATTTGCGCACAGCAAGCTCCCACAAACAGCAATGTGATAATGACCAGATAATCTGTTTTTGTTAATGTTGATTGAGGGATAAATATTGGCCAGGACACTGGGGATAACTCCCCTGCTCTTCGTCGAAATAGTGCCATGGGATCTTTTACGTCCACCTGAGAGATTAGACGGGGCCTCGGTTTAACGTCTCATCCGAAAGACGGCACCTCCGACAGAGCAGCACTCCCTCAGAATTGCACTGGGAGTGTCAGCCTGGATTTATCTGCTCACGTCTCTGGAGTGGGACTTGAACCCACAACCTTCTGACCTCAGAGGCGAGGGTGCTACCCACTGAGCCACAGCTGACGCTGTTTGGGTGCCGAACGTAGAGTAGAAATTTGAGTTGCATTAATTAACTTAAGGTAGGTAAATCCCTGATGGAGTTTGGTAGAGGCAAACAAGAAACCATCAATATGTTTGTTTCTACAACCACAGAAAAGCCAAATAAAAAGCTTAACCAAAACATTGATCGATCTATCAATGTATGTATCAGTTTAAGTATCTTACCTATTTATGGAGGTTTGTATCTGAGAATGTAACACTCTTAACATTGTGGAGTCCATCCACTGTTGCTGATTGCGCCATGCTAACCATGTGACAGCTTGCACCAATCCGAGACCCTCCATTCAATTCCAGACGAACACCATCAGACAGCCTTTGTGACGTTTGCTTTCTGACCACACTTACCATTGTTGACCCGACCTCCTCCGCTTTTAAATATTTACCCTTACTTTTATTTTTAACTTTACATTTTCTTTCCTAATTACCTTTAACTGGCCTTATTTTCTTTTCTTCTACTTAGTCAGGTCCTAACCTTCTCTGCTTTGCCCAATCCAACCTGACCTGAATCGCCTCGCCTGTCCCTGTGCACTGACCCAATCTATCGGCTTGACCCTGACGGGATCTGGCATGTTTTCCACCACTGGACCCGAAATCCAAGCAGTGCAGCTGCAAGTTGCCCACTGTCGCTCCATGCTCTCTGACTGACAGTCTGCATCCCAATTTTAATTTGTTTTTCTTACCATCTATTTTCCCTCTTTTTTTCTCTTCACAAGCAGCATGAAGGAAACGATTTGAAGTTAGGCTTGAAGCTGGTGGGGCAACAATGGCGGAGAGGCTGGCTTTAACAACACACACTATTTAGAGTCAAATTAATGGTAAGATGGCATTAGTGGCTGAGTGACTTGGAAGTCACATGGGAGAGGGTGGGCACCAGAGTACAAACTATTCAGGGTTAAATATCTGAAAGGATTGTGTCGTTTGGGGAAAGGTCAAGACAAATTAGTCAGCTGGGGGGTAACACTCTTCTAAAGAGCAAAGCCTGGGCAGTTAAACGTGTCGATCTAATGGACAATGAGAGAAACTAGTGTGAGAGGAATACAAAGAGAAAGATTTACATTTATACAGCGCCGTTCACGACCACCGGATGTCTCAAAGCGCTTTACAACCAATGAAGTACTTTTGGAGTGTAGTCACTGTTGTAATGTGGGAAATGCAGGCAGCCAATTGGCGCACAGCAAGCTCCCACAAACAACAATGTGATAATGACCAGATAATCTGTTTTTGTTATGTTGATTGAGGGATAAATATTGGCCAGGACACCGGGGATAACTCCTCCTGCTCTTCGAAATAGTGCCTTGGGATCTTTTATGTCCACCTGAGAGAGCAGACGGGGCCTCAGTTTAACATCTCAGCCGAAAAGACGGCACCTCCAACAATGCAGCACTCCCTCAGCACTGCACTGGAGTGTCAGCCTAGATTTTGTGCTCAAGCCCCTGGAGTGGGACTTACACCCACAACCTTCTGACTCAGAGGCAAGTGTGCTGCCCACTGAGCCACAGCTGACAGAGAAAGGTGGAGACAGAAAAAGAGTAAACAAGAAGATAGGCGGTCAGAAAGAATTAAAAAGTGTGAGGTGAGCACAATTGTTCTTTTATTGTTGCTTGTGAACGTCGTGGGCAGATCAAATAGTTAATGTTTTAAAATAGGTGAAGCGAGAGTTTATTGATTTTTAAGAAGGATGACTTTCAGGAAGGAGATCAAAGAGAGAATGTAATTTTGTTGATGAGTCTAACAGCTATAAAGATAAGCAGCTTGTTCCTAACAATAATCCCATTCATGCAGCTTCATGGCATTGACTGCATGAAGAGATTCTTGAAATAATATTGTGATACATTTAATCTCCTTCAACACTTTTTGCCATCATCTGTGTTAAGTTACAAAATACAGACTAAAGTACTGAAGCAACGTATAATATTAAACCGTGGCATGTGGTTTTTTTTTAAGATTGAACAACGCGATATGAAAGGTAAAGCCTTTGTGGTCAGTTTACTTAAATACCATCTTTGTCTGCTGCCTAATGAAGCATTCTTATCTGCCATCAAACAGTGCCTGTTGAGAGGCAGTTATGCTACTAGTTTTCACCCATATGAAGCAATATTTTAGTCGGATGCCTATTGAATGCTAAACAGGAAGTATAACCTGGGAGTCGGGTCAGCAATCTGACCGCTTCCTACATTATGATAGGAGGTGTGAGACCATCTCTCTCAGCCTCACGCCCCTTGGGTTTTGCACTGATTGCAGTATAACTTCCGTTTGGGGTGAAGCCAATGCTAAAACGCTCTTGGATGATCCAATGGAAACTCTTTTTTTAAACTTAATTTTTGGTGTTAGCGGACGGCCAGCAGTGCCACTGGCTCACCTGTAATACTGACATTTAACTAACATTCGTGTGGTGGTGAATGGAACTCTGAGCTGTACAAGTGTATATCCTCCAGCAGAGTGCGACTGGGAGAACTTTCATTTAATTAGTGCCTTTCAAGGGTTTCACAGTGAAGTACTTTTCAAGTGTAGCCACTGTTATTATGTCAGTAAATGCGGCAGCCAATTTTCATACAGCAGGGCCCCATGAACAACAAATGAGATGAATGACCACTTAATCTTTTCTTTTTAGTTCTAGTTGCGGGATGAATGTCAGCTGGGACACAGGGAGAACCCACTACTCATCTTCAAATAGTGCTTTGCGATCTTTTACAGCCACCTGAAGAGGCAAACAACACCTGAGTTTAACGTCTCATCCGAAAGACGGCACTTCTGACAGCGCAGCACTCCCTCAGTACTGCATTGAAGTGTCAGCCTGGATTATGTGCTCAAGTCTGTGGAATGGACCTTGAACGCATGACCTTCTGACTCAGAGGTGAGAGTTCTACCACTGAGCCATGATGTCGACACGTAATGATCCTCCAAGCTGCTAGACTGAGTTCAATTCGTATCTTGCAACACCCAAGTTATGCATGCGTTGGTGATTAGCGAATGATGGCGGGTGGAAGGGTTTCAAATCTCCCAAAGACAAAAGTGTCTGGGAGGGAAGTGTGCCTTCACCCTTCTGTGTTTGAGTGTGCAATGTGATGGGGGCGTGTGAGCCTTCATCTCTCTTGAGGGCTCAGTGTGTGTGTGCCTGCTTAAATCTTATGATATTGGAGCAACTGTACAAGGGAAAAAGTCTAAGGGATAATCTTTTGGAGCTACATACAATAATAAAACTGTATGCCAAAGATAGATCCAGAAAATTACTTCAACCTAAATTGATAAAGGCCTCACTCCTGAACATAAGATGCTGAGAAAGCTTACAGGAATGAGCGGCCCTGCTGTAGGAGAGGATATCTAAGGCAAGACTCTAAACTTATAACACAGAATTCATAACGTTGTATATAAGTCCCAAGAAAGAAACAGAAAGAACTTGCATTTGTATATATAGCACGTTTAATTCCATATTTAAAATATTTAACACTATCAGGTGAAGAAAGACAGAATTTACAGTAGGTTTCAAAAAGCTGGTCAATAAAATAAATAAGGTGTGAAAAGAAATCAGATTTTTGGGCGGCGGGGGTGGGGGGAGTCTTGTGTCTTCAATACTCACATCCTGTTTCTAAATTCATGAGTATTGTAAACTGCATTTTTGAATACTTTAGGGTTTCCCCCCCCTGTAATAAAAGTGCTTGAATATTGGGTACACCTGCACTTAAGTTAAGACAGGTCTGTGTGCTGCTCCTAACTCCTTGCCTTTACTCCTTGCTGTGAGGTGCACAGTCAGAACTGTTTTTGAGTGGCAAGTTGGAAGGCTGCTATATCAGCTCTTTTGAAGCACTTGGTCAACTGTTGCTAGGTTGCGTGTGTGTTTCCATTCTCCCTAGCATTACAAGACAAATTATTACATTGTTATAGGCTCTGAAGGACTTTTTTTTTCTGCCTTTACATTTCCAGGATGGGGACAGATGCAACAGTGAGCCAGTTTTGTCTTGTGAATGTCGAACACCCTGCCCTGCAAAGGTGCTTCACTAACAAAGGAGGCAGGAGAATGTGGTGGGCATTCCATGGGATCTTTTTCCGAAATACTATACATGAACACACGACTGCACACGCAGCAGGCTCTGGGTCATGGGAGGCACGTGTTAGGGAGAAAGCCCGAACAGAAACAGCACCTCTTGCCAAGTGAGCAATCAGAGATGGGCTCACGTTTTAAGTCTTGAGGTTTGGTGATTATGATTTATTGAAATTCTCAATAATTAGTGTCTCCGCATCGTGAGAGGATATAGGCGGGAAAAAAAATACGCTTCCCTTTTTCCCGGAGCGCTCCCCATTGCCCATTTGATGCTCTTTCCATCTGTTACAATGGGGGTGAAGTTTTTCGTTGCACCTCCCACGGCACCGGAGGAACTTCTGCGGGGTTTCCATCGAAGTTACGGCGGCGGAGCGGGAGAAACCCTGAGGAAATTCGCCACTTGCGTCTCGCCACCTGCAGTACCACTTTCATCCAGTAGAGGGAGCACCAACAAGTAATCAGCACGAGGACATTGGGCCAGAATTTGCTGCCAAAACAACTGTGAGGTTAACGGCGCTCGCCGTTATTTATGCGTAAATGGTACAGCAGCTTCAGGCGAGGGGCAGATGCGCGGTTAAATGCCGACATCCAAAAGTCTCTGTCAGAGTTGCGCCGCTCCACCGGTAGCTTCATGAAAACGGCATCTTGTTGTCAGGCTCACCATTGACATGCACTGAATGGCGTGAAGCTGCTGTATTTGCGCGGTAGATACGAACTAAACCCGCCACAGATAGTTAGGGCTAGTAATTACAAGCGTAAATACCCTTTTAATAATGTGGTAATTGTTAATTATTGCCAATCAACCTCTCTGGCAACGAAAATTAACCATTACAAATGTGGAGTCTCATTCCTTCAGGTTTTAAAAATGTCAAATTTTAAATGTTACATTTTTTTTTCTTGTCTTTCCTTTCTGTCTCTTTTTTTCTCTCTCTCTCAATCCAATCTTTTTTTTCTCCCTTTCTTTATTTCTCTTTCTGTACCTGATTTGACACTAAATTCGCCCACTTTAATTTACACACCTCAGTCCTTCCGCTGTTTATTTTCCTAAACCTTAAATCTGATTGTTTACGGAGATACCCTGTTGGTTGCTGCACCATTTCCCTCGCTGCTCCGTTATCAGCTCACACTTCCAGCAACTTTGTGGGCAAAATTTTTTTAAGCTGAAAAAAGAAAGGAAGACTTGCATTTATCTAGCGCCTTTCACGACCACCGGACGTCACAAAGCGCTTTACAGCCAATGAAGTAATTTTTTTTTGAAGTGTAGTCACTGTTGTAATGTGGGAAACGCGGCAGCCAATTTACAGATAGCAAGCTCCCACAAACAGCAATGTGATAATGACCAGATAATCTGTTTTTTGTCATGTTGATTGAGGGATAAATATTGGCCAGGACACCGGGGATAGCTCCCCTGCTCTTCTTCGAAATAGTGCCATGGGATCTTTAACATCCACCTGAGAGAGCAGACTGGGCCTCAGTTTAACGTCTCATCTTTCGGATGAGATGTCTTTCGGGTGAAGGGTGCAGAGACAAGTCTAACTAATGGCAGACACCGTTAGATTTTCTGCTACAGCAAAGTCTGGCCAATTATCTCCTTTAACATTACTTTCTGAAATATATTTTACATATAAACCCTTCTGTACTATATTTTTACAATTTATGTTTTGTACTCCTATGATTAAGGAGAAAACATTGGCCTTCTGAGGATGTCCCAAATCGCTTCACAGCCAGTGACGTATTTTTGAAGTACAGTCACTATTGTAATGTTGGCAAAGATGAGAGCTAATTTATGCACAGCAAGGTCCAACAAACAGCAATGAGATAAATGGCCAGATCGTCTGTTTTAGTGACATTGGTTAAGGAGTAAATGTTGGTCAGGACAACTCCTCTGCTTTTCCTCAATTGGTACCATGCGATCTTTGGTATCTGTTTGACAGGGCGCACGGAGCTTCAGTTCAACATCTCATCCAAAAGACCGCACCTCCAACAGGGCAGCACTCGGTGCTGAAGTCTCTGGATTGGGGCTTGAACACACAACCTTCCAACTCCGAGGCGAGTGTGCTGCCAACTGAGCCATGGCTGGCGCCCATTGGCATCAGCCTAATGCTCAGAAGTGTTGCGTGCAAAGAGGCCTAAGGTGCTCCTTTTACCTCAATGGGAGTTCTGTTAACTGCCAACACACAGTTCTCCCAGCGTTGGAGGCATTCCTGACCATTCAAAGTCCAACCTCCTTCGAGGTGAATAGCACAGACCCAGATTTGTGTGGGAATCATGCTCTGCTGGATACATTGCTGCTCCTGACCCAATGAACGCACCGAGACAGTTCAGTGAATCGAATGTAATCTCAGTACAGCGCAACCTATCTCAGATGCCCTCTAATGGGCGACCGACTGTAGTCTGGCTGGAAGACCTCGGGCTCAATGCCAACATTGTCTTGCAGTCTGAACGCCGCGAACAGCAACTGGAGTCTGTAGAATCAGCACTGTGCACAGAAGTTAGCTCTAGTTTAATAATTGAAATAGCTGGGATACTGTTTGGGTGGAGCTCTCTGTACAATGAGAGAGTTCTGTTGTTACTATCCTAACCGGAGGCTTTCAGTCAGGAGACTCTTAAGACGCAAGTAAAATGCCGAAGTCAGAGGTGCTTTTCACGGGGAATCATTTGTTGAGCAGCTGCATGACCTGGGAGGAGGTAAAATTCCACTCACCATGAGCCAAGATGAGTCAGTCCGCAGCCTCCAGCTGACTGTGGACTTGTACCTGCAGGCCAGAAAACACCGAGAAATAGTTAGGATTTTCCGCTCACTTTGTAAACAGGTAATCATTAAATCAGTAAAAAAATAATCAAATGCTAACCTGCAATGCAGCAGACTTTATCTTTCTTTACCGTTTTCAGCAGGGGTTGTAAAGAATACCTCCTGTGCTGTCTTGTTAAACGGGACGCACAGGGGAACACGTTGGCACAGTGTGGTCGTTGGTATGACCGAGCACATGTTGCTGATCCCGTGGTTTCGAGGCTCAGGGGACGCATCATCGCTGGCTAAAGCACGTTAGGTTTTTGTCCCATGATGGGTCGAATGGTTACTGTGAAAGATATTATCAGGTTATAGTCCAACAGTTTTATTTGAAATCACAAGCTTTTGAGCGCTGCTCCTTCGTCAGGTGAAGTGAAGAGATGCATATAGGCACAGCATATATAGTCAGAGAACACTGCCAGACGATTACAGTTAATCTTTCTAACTGCCCTTCGAGACACACGACAATGCAAAATCGTTGAGCAGAAACTGATAGCCAAGTTCCGCACCCATGAGGACGGCCTCAACCGGGATCTTGGGTTCATGTCACGCTACATGTAACCCCACCTGACGTAGAGTCATCCAGACTCGAGTCGTCGTTGGCTTGTTCTCTCTACACAGATGCAGCCGGACCTGCTGTGATTTCAAGCAAAAAAAGTGTTTTGTTTTCCATACAGACCCCAGCATCTGCCACATTTGACCCCTTGTGACCCCACCTCATTGTCTTTGATGTAATGTTTTCCTGACTGACCTGTTTGGACACCATCCACACCTTTGATTGCCGTGATTATCTCTCTGCCGAGGTGTGATAAAGGCCAGTTAGAAAGATTAACGGTAATCATCTGGCAGTGTTCTCTGACTATATATGCTGTGACTATATGCATCTCTTCACTTCACCTGACGAAGGAGCAGCGCTCCGAAAGCTTGTGATTTCAAATAAAGCTGTTGGACTATAACCTGGTGTTGTGCGACTTCTCACATTTGTCCACCCCAGTCCAACACCGGCATCTCCACATCAAAGATATTATCATTTACTTTTCCAACAGGTGGAGAAGTCACCCCTAAACAATGATCTAATGTTTATTACCCAGTCAGTCTCTTAATAACAGATCTGAAATGAACAAACTAAGACATTCACTTGCCCTCTGGACTTCTCAATGTTACATGCCAGTAGCGACCTCCTAATTTTAAGATTATTATTCCCAAACACAGTCCGATAAAAACCGTACATTTTTACTCGCTCTCGGGATGTGGGCGTCATTGGCAAGGCTGGCATTTTTCGCCCGCCCCTAGTTGCCCTGGGCGGTTTGATCCAACCAAGTGGCTCGCTGGGGCCACGTCCGATGGTCCGCCATGTTGGTGTGGGACTGTAGGCCAGAGCGGGTATGGACGGCCGGTTTCCAGTTCGGTTTTCACCACAACCTGGTCCTAGCTTTTTATTAAAACTGAAATCAAATTCTCAAACTGCCACCGTGGGAATTGAACTCACAACCTCTGGGTTATTAGTCCCGGTCTTTCTGGGTTACTAGTCCAGTAACATAACCAATGACACTACTGCAACAACAACTTGTATTTATATAGCGCCTTTAACGTAGTAAAACGTCCCAAGGCGCTGCACAGGAGTATTAAAAGACAAAAAATTTGACACCGAGCCACATAAGGAGAAATTAGGGCAGGTGACCAAAAGCTTGGTCAAAGAGGTAGGTTTTAAGGAGCGTCTTAAAGGAGGAAAGAGAGGTAGCGAGGCGGAGAGGTTTAGGCAGGGAATTCCAGAGCTTAGGGCCTAGGCAACAGAAGGCACGGCCACCAATGTTTGAGCGATTATAATCAGGGATGCTCAAGAGGGCAGAATTAGAGGAGCGCAGATATCTCGGGGGGTTGTGGGGCTGGAGGAGATTACAGAGATAGGGAGGGGCGAGGCCATGGAGGGATTTGAAAACAAGGCTGAGAATTTTGAAATCGAGGCACTGCTTAACCGGGAGCCAATGTAGGTCAGCGAGCACAGGGGTGATGGGCGAACGGGACTTGATGCGAGTTAGGACACGGGCAGCAGAGTTTTGGATCACCTCAAGTTTACGTAGGGTAAGAATGTGGGAGGCCGGCCAGGAGCGCATCCAATATTATTTACCAGCTTAATGTGATTGAGATGTCCTGCATCGGAATGGATCTCTTTGTTTTTCTTAATTCACTCTTGTGTCAGAAAAGAAATATTTGACAATCTTTATAACTTTAAAGGTAGTTTACTGCTTGGCTGTGTGATATAATGGGGCAGATTTTCCTCTTGTGACACTCGGGTGTAAAGGATTGACTAGATGGTGCACTGAGAGGAAGCTCGGGTGGGCTCCATCTCGGGCGTGCGATTTCCCCCCACTTCCCCAACCGATTGATCTCTCTGTACTTCGCCCAATGCTGCAAGAATACCATCTGCTGTATATTTATAAAGATAATCAGTGTCAAGTATATTCATTATCATTAAATAATTGTGGTGTTTTCGTATCCTCACTGTCTTCCCATGTAGAACAGTGTGAAGTAGAGGAAGGATTCGCAGGCTGTTTAACAGTCAGACAGGCTGCAACGTGAACCCCCCCTTCCCTGGCTGTGACCACCTTTATACAAGTCGATAGGGTGGTTAATCCCATCCGGCGGGAGGGTTTAATGGGCTCACGACCCATTCGATGAGGGTGGGGGGGGAGTTGGTGTGGGTGTCCGACTGGGTCTGAACCCAGAATCCAGAGCTCTGATCGCCACGCGTCAGGACTGCCTGGAGCGGGGCTCGAATTCTGCACCTTCTAACTCCGAGGCGAGAATGCTACCGCCGAGCCCAGTGATTGTGTTAAAGACAAAACATCTAGGAGCGATTTTCAGAAACTGAACTGGCAGGATTTCTGCTTCAACCTCAGTAAATGACGTACAGCTTTGTGAGCGAGTTGTTGCACTGAATTTAACTGTACGAAAACAGGTGGGAACTTGAAATTCGAGGTGAAACAACCGAAAGAATGTGGTCTCCTATTAATGTACTGATACAATCTCAGCAGTAGACCTTATTTTTAAAAATTAATTCTCGGGATGTGGGCGTCGCTGGCTAGGCTGGCATTTATGGCCGGGCCCTAGTTGCGCTGAGGAAGTGGTGATACAATTGAGTGGCTTGCTAGAGGGTAGTTAAGAGTCAACCATGCAAATGTGGGATTGGAGTCACATGTAGATCGGGTAAGGACGGCAGGTTTCCTTCCCTAAAGTACGGTCGTGACCCAGTTGGCTTTTTACGACTGTCCAACAGCTTCCTGGTCACTTTTACCAGATTAAAAAAAAACTGAATTCGAATTCTCAAGCTGCCCTGGTGGGATTTGAACTTGTGTTACTATGAGTTGTTAGTCCTGGCCTCTGGATTACTGGTCCAGTAACATGACCACTACGCCACGATATAACGAGGTATACACGCTGCGTCAGCTGTGGCTCAGTGGGTAGCACACTCGCCTCTGAGTCAGAAGGTTGTGGGTTCAAGTCCCACTCCAGGGACTTGAGCATATAAAGCTAGGCTGACACTCCAGTGCTGTACTGAGGGAGTGCTGCACTGTCGGAGGTGCCGTCTTTTGGATGAGACGTTAAACCGAGGCCCCGTCTGCTCTCTCGTGTGGATGTAAAAGATCCCATGGCACTATTTCGAAGAAGTGCAGATGTCCTGGGCCAATATTATATCCTTCAACCAACATAACAAAAGCAGATTATCTGGTCATTATCACATTGCTGTTTGTGGGAGCTTGCTGGGCGCAAATTGGCTGCCGCGTTTCCCACATTACAACAGTGACTACACTCCAAAAGTGCTTCATTGGCTGTAAAGCGCTTTGAGACGTCTGGTGGTCGTGAAAGGCGCTATATAGTTGTACAAGGTATTGGTGAGACCGCACCTGGAATACTGCATACAGTTTTGGTGTCCTTACTTAAGGAAAGACATCCTTGCTCTCGAGGCAGTGCAAAAAAGGTTCATTCGGTTAATCCCGGGGATGAGGGGGTGGTCATATGAGGAGAGGTTGGGTAGATTGGGACTCTACTCATTGGAGTTCAGAAGAATGAGAGGCGATCTTATTGAAACATATAAGATTGTGAAGGGGTTGGATCGGGTGGATGCGGGGAGGATGTTCCCGATGACGGGTGAGACGAGAACTAGGGGGCATAGTCTTAGAATAAGGGGCTGCTCTTTCAAAACTGAGATGAGGAGGAACTACTTCACTCAGAGGGTGGTAGGTCCATGGAATATGCTGCCACAAAAAGCTGTAGAAGCTACAACATTAATTAAATTTAAAACAGAAATAGACAGTTTCCTAGAAGTAAAGGGCATTAAGGGTTACGGGGAGCGGGCAGGAATTTGGACATGAGTCTAGGTTCGGATCGGTCATGGCCCTGTGGGTAGTGGAGCGGGCCCAGGGACTGTGTAGCCTGATTCTGCTCCTATTTCGTGTGTGCAATTCTGTTAGATGCAGGAGATGGTTCTGTGATAGATAGTAGATTGGCGGTTAGGATCAGATCAGCCATGATCTTATTGAATGGCGGAGCAGGCTCGAGGGGCCGATTGGCCTACTCCTGCTCCTATTTCTTATGTTCTTATGTTCTTATATAAATGCAAGTCTTTCCAGCTGCAGAACAGCAAAATGTGATTAGAGTAGGTAGCACTCATTGGATGAGCTAGCACCAGCAAAGGACTGAAGGACCGAATGGCCTCCTTCTCTTGCTGTCATTTCTGTGATTCCATGGGGCAGATTTTCCTCTTTAGTGGGCGGAGCCCGCAGAGGGAAACCGGACGAGGAGGATCGCGCGCTGGTAAAGCAGCCCGGCCAATCTTCTCTTCATTAATTTAAAGGGACAAAAAGGTGGAATGGCTGCGGCCACAACCCTCTCTGCCTCGAGATGCCGACCCTCCTGGATTGTCCTGCAGTCCCCAGGGATGAAAGATTAATCTCCCAGGCACTGGCGCGAGCCACCCTGAGGGACAAAAAATCACAGGGAGTTCGCCAAATGAATACCGAATGGTAAATCAGATTTAACAACAGAAAATGCTGGAAACACTCAGCAGGTCAGGCAGCATCCGTGGAGAGAGAAACAGAGTCAACGTTTCAGGTCTGTGACCCTTCAAGGGTGCTGCCTGACCTGCTGAGTGTTTCCAGCATTTTCTGTTGTTATTTCAGATTTCCAGCATCCGCAGTATTTTGCTACTGTAAATCAGATTTATCTGGTAATCAGCTTCTCAGTGGTTTCAGACACGCCTGGGGGCTCTATAGTCCAGCCCCTGCTTGAAATGTCATGGCAACGGTCTTGCCCTCTCCCCCCATCTCATTGGTGCACTGGTGACACTAGCGGAAGGACGGTGGTGCCTCACTTTACCATAAAACCTCCCAGAATACGACCGAGCAGAGTTGAGCAAGCCGATCTCTGCCCATGTCTTGCCGTGCACTCTGTCCAAGCGATTATTTACATCCAGTCACAAAAGAGGAAACTCTGCCCCAGCGAACAGAAATGGACTCGCGCTTTCTTTTACTTTAGTCTTCCCATCCAACTGGAGTGACGCCGACTACAGTGCCACGTGGTGTCAGAAAAGAAAGAAAACCTTGCCTTTATACAGCACCTTTCATGATCCCAGGATGTCCCCAAGCACTTTTCAACCAATTAAGTAGGTAGCACTCATTCGATGAGCTAGCACCGGCAAAGGACTGAAGGACTTTTGAAGTGGAGTCACTGTTGTAATGTAGGAACCGCAGCAGCCAATTTGCACACAGCAAGCTCCCACAAACAGCAATGTGATAATGACTAGACCATTTTTTTTAGTGATGTTGGTTGAGGGACAAATATTGGCCAGAACACTGGGGAGAACTCACCTGCTCTTCTTCGAAATAGTGCCATAGGATCTTTTACGTCCACCTGAGAGAGCAGACGGGGCCCTCGGTTTAACGTCTCATCCGAAAGACGGCACCTCCGACAGTGCAGCACTTCCCCAGCACTGCATTGGAGTGTCAGCCTAGATTTTGTGCTCAAGTTCCTGGAGTGGGACTTGAACCCACAACTGTCTGACTCAGAGGCGAGAGTGCTACCCACTGAGCCACAGCTGACACTCAGCCAAGGCAGGTGAAATTCCTTTCATAAGTAAGGTATTGTCATTGCATTGCCGCAGGCTAGGATCAAAGTATGCTGCACTGAGGTGTGGGGAATTAGCAGCAATACTTATTTTATATTGCTGTTAGTTGAACAAAGCCACTTCTATGCCGTGTAACAGCTGGTGAAACAGGCGCAGTCGGTGAGAAAACGTACAGTTGTCAGCTATCCAATTTTGCACAGCATATCAACCAGCATGAGCTGATTCAACGGTGACTGCGGAACTGTACTGCTGTTGGAATGAATCTCGCAGATCTGTCCTGACATCAGCAGCTTCTCGACTGGCTGAGGGCTGCCGTCGTGTTTCTGTACCAACATTAAAAAGAGAACGAGACTGAGGCGTTTCCCAATTCACCAGGAGCTTAACAACTAGACGGCACCAAGACCCGCTCACCCATCACCCCTGTGCTCGCTGACCTACATTGGCTTCCAGTCCACCAACCATTCGATTTTAAAATTCTCATCCTCGTGTTCAAATCCCTCCCTGGCCTCGCCCCCCTCCCTACCTCTGTAACCTCCTCCAGCCCTACAACCCTCCGAGATCTCTGTGCTCCTCCAGTTCTGGCCTCTTGTCCATCCCCAGCTTCCATCGCCCCACAATTGGCGGCCGTGCCTTCAGCCATCTACGCCCTAAGCTCTGGAATTCCCTCTCCAAACCTCTCGGCCTCTCCAGCTCTCCTCCTTTAAGATGCTCCTTAAGACCTGGATAGCTGACAACTGTACCTCTCTCACTGACCAAGCTTTTGTCACCTGTCCTAAAGTCTCCCTCTTTTGCTCACTGTCAATTTTTGTCTGATTCCGCTCCTGTGAAATGCCTTGGCACGTTTTACTACATTAAAGGCGCTATATGAATGCTAGTTGTTGTTGTTGGGTTAACGCTGGCACCCAGCGTCCCAATTATCCATACCTCGTCCTTTGTTTCATCCCCTTTAATTCTGTCTCCTGTTTGCTGTGAAAATAAGCCCCACTTCGAGACCTGAGCACCTAATCTAGCTCGATGCTTCACTGTCGGGGGTGCCGTCTTTCCGAGGAGACGTTAAGCCGAGGTCCCGTCTGCCCTCTCATACGTAAAAGATCCCACGGCACTATTCGAAGAAGAGCAGGGGAGTTCTCCCCGGTGTCCTGGCAATTATTTATCCCTCAACCAACATCTGGTCATTATCTCATTGCTGTTTGTGGGATCTTGCTGTGTGCAAATTGGCTGCCGTTTTTCCTATATTACAGCAGTGACTACACTTCAAAAGTGCTTAATTGCATGTGAAACACTTTGGGACGTCCTGTGGATATGATAAGGTGCTTCAATGCAAGTTCGTTTTCCATATTATTTATTTTGTAATGTGTGCCTTCTTGCTGATCCTTTTCTGATCCTCTCTGCTTACATATTTAAGAACATGAGAACATAAGTATTAGGAGCAGGAGTCGGCCACACGGCCCCTCGAGCCTGCTCCGCCATTCGATAAGATCATGGCTGATCTTCAGCCTCAACTCCACTTTCCCGCCCGATCCCCATATCCCTTGATTCCCCTAGAGTCCAAAAATCTATCGATCTCAGCCTTGAATCTACTAAACGACTCAGCATCCACAGCCCTTTGGGGCAGAGAATTCCAAAGATTCACAACCCTCCTCATCTCAGTCTTAAATGGCCTGCCCCTTATCCTGAGACTGTGCCCCCTAGTTCTCGACTCTCCAGCCAGGGGAAACAACCTCTCAGCATCTACCCTGTCAATCCCCTTCCGAATCTTGTATGTTTCAATGAGATCACCTCTCATTCTTCTAAACTCCAGAGAGTATAGGCCCGTTCTACACAATCTCTCCTCATAGGACAGCCCTCTCATCCCAGGGATCAATCTAGTATCTTATCTTCAACTTATGCAGTTATATCTCTGGCAAATTATCAATTTTACTTCTTCTCGGGTTACTTACTTTGCTGCTGTTGTACATATTTATTTTTTTTTCTCTGCCACACACAACACATTTGAACTCGGACCTCTGCCACTCTTGAACTGGCCACCAGGTGGAGCTCAACATGGCAGGTTTTCCTTTGCAGCTGAGGGTGAATTCACACTGCAGCTTCTGGTCTGAGACTGGCAGCTGCAGCTCGGGTTCCAGCCCGGCACAACTCCAGTGACACCGCTTGGCTCCTGCCTAGCTGGACCTCTTAACCGTGCTGCCCCGGAGAGAGTTCCACACACGCCTGGATAAACCACGCACAGGGCTTTCTCCCAGCAGTTTAAAATCTCAGTGTTCAGAGAGCTGAGAGGAGAGAATCCCTGCCTTTAGACTTTGAAATTGAGATCAGGTCGGTTTAAAAAGTTGTGTCCTGTAAGATTCAAATATAAGTGCTCGATTTCCAGTGACTTGGTGCCAATTTGTTCAGTATATTAATCATTACCTGCTTCAGGTAAGGACTTGCTAGGTGAGGAGCTTTGAGTGATGGTCATGTGGTTTAATGTACCCTTCAGCCACAGTTATGTTTAATTCATTACCAAAGCAGGCAACCCAGTGTGAGAGGAATAAGCCGCAAAGGCAAAATGATTCTGTTTTAGGTACGGCCCTTGTGCTGCAAACAACGCTCACACAAATCAATCGAGGGTTTAATTCCAACCTTTTATTTCTTGATTTCGGGAACGGATTTCAAGGTTTAAAGTAGATTACTTTGCCACTTTTGCTGTCACATAATAAAATTACAAATCCCTGCCTGTGCATGTGATCTTTGATGCTCATTCAACGTGTTGGCAAAACACACCTTCTACAGAATTCCTAAAAGGCAGGGTATTGGTTTGGGTTGGGCTGGAATTTTTTTAATATTCGTTCCTGGGATCTGGGCGTCACTGGCAAGGCCAGCATTTATTGCCCAATCCTAATTGCCCTTGAGAAGGTGGTGGTAAGCCGCCTTCTTGAACCGCTGCAGTCCGTGTGGTGAAGGTACTCCCACAGTGCTGTTAGCGAGGGAGTTCCAGGAATTGGACCCAGCGACGATGAAGGATCAGCGATATACTTCCAAGTCAGGATGGTGTGTGACTTGGAGGGGAACTTGGAGGTGGTGGTGTTCCCATGTGCCTGCTGCCCTTGTCCTTCTAGGTGTTAGAGGTCGTGGGTTTGTTTGGATTGGAATGCAGACAGCTTGACTCTGTCTCATTGGATGAAAGCTCTTCGATGGAACATAGGAACAGGAGGAGGCCATTCAGCCCCTCGAGCCTGTTCTGCCATTCAATGAGATCATGGCTGATCTGTGTCTTAATTCCATCTACCCGCCTTGGTTGCGTAGCCCTTAATACCAGTGCCTAACAAAGCTCTATCAATCTCAGTTTTGAAATTTTCAATTGACCCCCAGTCTTAACAGTTTTTTGGGGCAGAAAGCTCCAGATTTCCACTACCCTTTATGTGAAGAAGTGTTTCATCACCCCTGATGGCTGGCTCTAATTTTAAGGTTATGCCCCTTGTTCTGGACTCCCCCACCAGACGAAATAGTTTATCTCTATCTACCCCAGCAACTCTTTTAATCACCTTAATTAGATCACCCCTTAATCTTCTATACTTAAGGGAAATAGTCGATGCAACCTGTCCTCCTAATTTAAGCCTTTTAACCCCAGTATCGATGACTTAAGTCATTGCCGTTTCCAGGAAATTACTTGGTATATTTCGAGAGGAGCAAACTGTGTTGGGGGAGCTTCCAAGACTCAGACTGCGGTTGGTCCTTCAAATCGTATGGCCAGCTCTGCCATGAACTCATATCCTGACCCCCCCGCTGACCCCACACCCTGCAATTCTTCCGTTTCTTTTTAATTCACTGCATTTCTCCATTTCTCTTTGGCCCCTTTTTCCTTGTCTTTTTCCGCCTTTATTTTTATCTCTCTCCATCTCAAATTATTGCATCTGATATAGGTCACCTTTGAGGCCACAGTAAGTGGCGGGGGGGTGGGTGGGTTATCACTTCTGCTCGGGCTGGTGGAATGAGAGGGAGGGCTGGGGCCAGCTGGCCAATACTTGCGGTGGGGGGGCCGGGTCCAGTTTGAGGGCCGACCCTCACTAACGTAGACCTAGCGAGCGGCACGCCCCGAACAGGAGTAGCAGCTCCGGGTCGGCGCAATATCGGGCAGCCAAGAGGCCGACCTAGGCAGCAGAAAAGTAGGTCTGCGGTAGGGAGTGGGCATCGTGGAGGGATTGTGGGGGGCGGGTGGGGGGAGCCCAGGCGGAACAGACCCACATTATTCTTGTGGAGCCCGGAGCAGCACTCCTGCCCCTCCTAGCCACACAAAAATAATTTTAACACACGCTTTTTCCTGCGCACCTGCTGTACGCCATGGCTCAGTGGGTAGCACCCTCGCCTCTGAGTCAGAAGGTTGTGGGTTCAAGTCCCACTCCAGAGACTTAATCCAGGCTGACACTCCAGTGCAGTACTGACCGTGTGCTGTACTATCAGAGGTGTCGTCTGTCGTATGTGAACTTAAAACGAGGCCCCGTCTGCCCTCTCAGGTGGACATAAAAGATCCCATGGCACTATTCGAAGAAGAGCAGGGGAGTTCTCCCCGGTGTCCTGGCCAATATTTATCCCTCAACCAACTCCTAAAACAGATGATCTGGTTACTTATCTCAGTGCAGTTTGTGGCTGCCGCGTTTCCTACATTACAACAGTGACCACACTTCAAAAAGTACTTTGTTGGCTGTAACGTGCCTGGAGCCTCCTGAAGTTGTGAAAGGCGCAAGTCTTCTTTCTTTCAAGTGAGTCTAGAGAAAAAGTTGAAGCTGGAAAAATGATCTGTGTGGGATTGGCATTGGAGGTTATAACAATCGATGTAGACCGAGATGCTCATGTACTCCATGGGACGCACGCAGTGCTGTGTTGCTGGGGCTGGGCGAGAGCGTGTTGTCTGTGGCGGGCAGCAGAGAAGGATTGGAAATTGGAGACCCGCAGATTGGTAAATATTCTGGAGGTTTGTTCCATTACCTTTGAGGATTCGGATATTTATGAAAATTTTTCCCTCAACAGATACAGCGGGTCAACAACAACAACTTGCATTTCTAAAAAGAAAGACTTGCACTGACCTTTCACGACCTCAGTACTTCCCAAAGCACTTTACAGCCAATGAAGTACGTTTTGAAGTGTAGTCACTGTTGTAATGTAGGAAGTTGTTGTTATATAGCGCCATTAACATAATAAAAATTCCCAGGGCGCTTCAATGGAGCGTTATCAGACAAAATTTGACACTGAGCCACTTAAGGAGATATTGGGAAAGATGACCAAAAGCTTGGTCAAAGAGGTAGGTTTTAAGGAACCTCTTAAAGGAGGAGAGAGGCAGAGAGGCGGAGAGCTTTAGGATGGGAATTCCAGAGCTTAGGACCTTGACAGCTGAAGGTACGGCCGCCAATGGTGGAGCAAAGGAAATCGAGGCCAGAATTGTAGGACACGGAGATCTTGGGGGGTTGTAGGGCTGGAGGAGATTACAGAGATAGGGAGGGGCGAGGTCATGGAGGGATTTAAAAACAAGGATGGGAATTTTAAATTGAGGCATTGCTGGAGCGAGAGCCAATGTAGGTCAGCGAGCACAGGGGTGATGGGTGAACGGGACTTGCTGCGAGTTAGGACACGGACAGCAGAGTTTTGGATGAGCTCAAGTTTATGGAGGGTGGAGGATGGGAGGCCAGCCAGGAGAGCGTTGGAATAGTTGAGTCTGGAGGTGACAAAAGCATGGAGGAGGGATTCAGTAGCAGATGAGCTGAGGCGGGGCAGAGACGGGTGATATTATGGAGGTGGAAGTAGGCGGTCTTGGTGATGAAGAGAATATGGGATCGGAAGCTCAGGACAGGGTCAAATAGGACGCCGAAGTTGCGAACAGTCTGGGTCTGGACAGTGGCCAGGGTGGGGTCGGGTAAGATTCATGCTTGCCAGGATTGCACATGGAATGTAGAGGCAACGGCCGGAATTTTTAAGTTTCTGACCTGCCTGGAGCGGGGAAGTCCGTGTTTCCCCGCACGCTGTGGAGTTTTGTCACAGACAGGTTCCCCGCCCGGAAGAGGGCCTGAGTGACAGGCTGCCTTCCAGTCAGGCAGGGAACGCTGGACAGGAGGCAGCAACAAACAGGTAGGCGCGAGCCTCAAGCCGGGGTGGGGGGGGGTGCTGTTCCAAGCCTGGGGCGAGGAGTGAGTTCCGATCCCGGGGTGGATCCGCTTCCCCGGGGGGTGGTTCCGATCTCCGGGGGGATCCGATCCCCGACCCCAGGGGGGGAGTTCTGATCCCGGGGTGGGTCCGCTCCTCGACCCCGGGGGAGTTCTGATCCCGGGGTGGATCCGATCCCCGGGGGGTGGTTCCGCTCCCCGGGGGGTGGTTCCGATCCCCGGGGGGATCCGATCCCCGACCCCAGGGGGGGAGTTCTGATCCGGGGGAGGGGGGTGCTGTTTGTATGGGGCGGGTTGATGGTGGGTGAGCTTGAGTGGCTGGGAGGAAGCACTCCTGCTCCTCCCGGCCCAAAAGGAATGCTCCCCGAGGCTGTCCACGCCTCGCTGCAGCCATCGGGAATCCCGATGCTCAGGATCCCCGGCCGGCCGCAGTTAAACCTGCACAGCCGGTTAAATCCCAGGCTTCAGGGCCTCATTATCATACTTAAAGTGCCAACCTGCCTCCTGGCAGCGGGTTGGCTGCCCGCCTCCGTTAAACCCGGAAGTTGGTGGGTTGGGGGTCGGGATTTGATTTTTAATACTTTAACTTCCTACCCCTGCCCCCAACCCAGCGTTTTATTCAGGTTAAAATTCCCCAAATTGTACTTGATGAGGCAACTGTCCTTGTTTCATGCTTTCTCATTTACTTATGGCCTAGTTAGATCTGTCTTCGATCTTCTGTAACTTTGTTTTGCCCCTTTAGTTCTCTCTGTCTATCTTTTCTCTGTGGGGTATATTCTGCTCCATTGGCTGATGTTAATGAAAGGGTGGGCCAGGCTGGAAAGCTGGTTTCCGCACATTATACTCGTGGTAACATTCCGTCAACATCAGCAAATGAAAGACACTCTGCCTCAATGTTACCTCGCTCTGCATGAACAAAAGTTTACATTTTTAGGCACTTGATACTTTTACACATATCTTAAGTCTCCACAGAGTGAAACCGAGAGTAGTGCACTGCAAACTTGGAACCGGTTACTACATCATCTCTGTGGGAGGGTGGATAACACCATGCGAGGAAGAACAATCAGTACAGATCCCCACTGAATAACATGACCTGTTGCTTTTCTGTATATAGGAGCATGAGGGCTCAATTTCCCCATGAATTCCCATAAATACAGAGGGGGCCACACGGATTTCGAGTCATGTTTTGTTGCTTCTTTATCATTGTGCTCGACAATGGCACTGCAGACATTGGCCCATAATTTGCTGTCTGGGGTGAAGCCAAGGCGTTCGCTTCTGGCCCCGAAGTAAGCTTTCCGCAAAGATCTCACGATCTCTGTGGTGAGAAGTTCGGCTTTTTCGACTTGCAGTTGAGATCAGTGTAGTGTAGTGGGGATTCCCCAGCGCGAGCTGCCGTGATGTCAACAAGCTGTCTAAGCAGCCAATCACAAAGCAGAATTCTCACAGACCGAGAACTAGGATCCTTTGATTCTAACTTTTTTTTCAATGTTATAGAGAGCAAAACAATGATTGGGGCTGAAATAAAGATGAACAAACTTAAAAATAATTTTTTTTAAATTTATTAAAGATTCTTAAAACATTTAATTTTTTTATTAAAATGGAGAAATTTGACACTCCACAAAATTAAAATTAGTTTTTCAGGCTTATAACCTCTGTTTAGCAGGCAATACGCTGTTCAAACCCCAGTTACACCTCATCCAAAGGGTCTAACTTTTAATGGGGTATTTAACAGCGGTATTACTGCGGAAGAGCCGAAGTTTTCACAGATTACACTGATTGCCGGGTTGGCGGGGGGCGGGGGGAGGGGCGGGCACAGAGCAGTCAATGTCGGAGCAGTCAATGACTGACCGCAACGTCAGGATTTCCACGTTAGGATGCGCATGCACTAAACGCTGTTTGTTCGCTGTTATTACCCACCGCAAATTCCAGGCCTTATTGTAGAGTGAATTCTTCTTCTTCTTAGGCAGTCCCTCGGAACCGAGGATGGCTTGCTTCCACATTAAAGATGAGTTCTCAGGTGACTGATGAGTCCAATGCAGGACCTACAGTCTCTGTCAGAGGTGGGGCAGACGGTGGTTAAAGGGGCGGGTGGGTGGGGTGCTTGGGTTGACGTGTGCTCCTTGCGCTTGGCTTCCGCTTGCTCCCGGCGAAGAGACTCGAGGTGTTCGGCGCCTTCCCAGATGCTTCTCCTCCACTTTGTGTGGTCTTGGGCCAGGGATTCCCAGGTGTCGGTGGGGATGTTGCACTTTTTCAAGGAGGCTTTGAGGGTGTCCTTAAAGCATTTCCTCTGCCCACCTGGGGCTCTCTTGCCGTGCCGGAGCTCCGAGTAGAGCACTTGTTTCGGGAGTCTCGTATCGGGCATGCGGACAACGTGACCTGTCCATCGGAGCTGATCGCGCGTGGTCAAAGCTTCGATGCTGGGGATGTTGGCCTGAGCGAGAACACTGACGTTGGTGCGCCTATCCTGCCAATGGATTTGCAGGATCTTGCGGAAGCAGCGTTGGTGGTACCTCTCCAGTGCTTTGAGGTGCCTTAGAGTGAATTAACGAGGTGTGAAGGCACAGAGAAGAGGAAGGAATGGGGAAGTTAAGAGGAAAAAGGGTAAACCATAAATATAAAGTAAAGACACGATGGCTGGAATTTTCTGGGGTGGTAGCGGCCGGGAATGGAGGCGGGTGGGAAATCTGAAAAAATTTGGAGCGGGTTGGGAACCCACCGTCATCCCGCCCCCACGCGCCTTTCCCACAGACATGTTTGCTGGTGCAGCAGCAAGCTGACCGGCAGAGGCGAGCGACCTAATTGAAATCATTATCAGCTTGTTGACAGACACTTAAGAGCCTTTGTCCCCCTATATTTTAAATTTCCCTGCATGGCCACGGGATTCACGCTGCTCAGGAACCATGTCTGTCAACCTGAGGCGAGAGTTGAGTGGCCATTGATCCAGCTGATTACTTGACAGCATCAAATGTACAGTAAAAGCTCCGATCTCACCGCTGATCACTTTCCTCAGGCAGAAGCTGTTGCTGACTGCATTCTCCGCACAGACAGAGCTTTCTGCAGGCTGCAAGTCTTTCCAGCAAAGTCTCCATCCAGTGTCACCTCATTGGAAGAACCTCTCTCACCATTGACAGATCGCTTCTGTCATCTCTACTTGACCTGCCATCTATTCCATCAGCATGGATGCCGTTTATACTGTCTCACCTTGGTCCTCAGAATCTGACCACGATCAGACCGAACACCAGCAGCACCAACAACAACACCACCAACCTTCTCCTCAACGCCCTGATGTTGCACAGGACAGAGGGCATCAGCGCAGGGCTGCACCCCACCGGAGGCGATACCCCCAACACAGGGTATACAGGCAGAGGATGAGCTTCCTCAACATGACTGAGCAGCAGTGCCAAAGGAGGCTCAGGCTATCACGCCAGGTCATTGCAGACTGTTGGAGCAAGACCTGCAGCCCACAGGAGCGGGTGGACACAGCCTTACCAGTGGCTGTCAAAGTCACCAGCGCCCTCAAATTCTTTGCCTCAGGCTCCTTCCAGGGATCTGCAGTCGACATTTGCGGCATCTCGCAGTCGGCCGCCCACAGATGCATCACACAGGTCACCGATGCCCTCTTTGGCAAGTCAGCCAATTATATCAACTTTGCCACTGATGAAGCCAGTGTTACTGAGTAGCCGCTCAGCTTTGCCACTCTGGGTGGCTTCCCACAGGTTCAGGTCATCATCGACTGCACACATGTGGCCATCAGGGCACCCCATCATAACCCAGGAGTCTTTGTCAACTGCAAGGGCTTTCACTCCCTCAATGTGCAGCTGGTGTGCAACCATCGGAAGATCATCATGAATGTTTGTGCCAATTTCCCTGGCAGCTGCCATGACTCTTTTGTCCTACGCCAGTCCGCTCTCCCTCAGTTCTTTGCTCCTCCAAACAGACTTTCCGGCTGGCTGCTTGGTGATGTGGCTCATGACACCCTTGAGAAGGCCAAGTACTGAGGCCAAGGAGAGATATAATAAAAGCCACATCTCCACCAGATGTGTCATAGAGCAGACAATAGGCATGCTGAAAATGCGATTCAGATGCCTTGACCGATCTGGAGGAGCCCTTCAGTATGCACCAGCCAGGCTATCCAGAATCGTCGTGGTCTGCTGCGTCCTGCACAACATAGCGCAGCAGCGAGGATTAGTGCTGCATGAGGAGCAAGACAATTAGCGCACAGTCTCTGCAGAGGAGGAGGTGCAGGAGGAGGAGGAGGAGCTGGAGGAGGAGGAGGAGGAGCATCAGCTGGAAGACGGGGAGGAGCAGGAGTTGAAACACCAGCACCCGAGCACATTGCTGCCCGGGAGGCCAGGGATGGCCTCATCATAGCCAGGTTTACTTAACTTCATGCATTACACCCATATGGCTGCCACATGCTGCGCCAGGTTGGCAACACCCCACAGCAACTTCATTAAGCATCCCTACAATGACCAAGCCATTCCTTTCACACTGACCACCATTGATGGAGGTAACGTTATGTCTGGCCTTCAATCCAACTAATTAACTCACTTCCAACGGTGCACACAAATTTGTCCAAGACAAGTTTTGAAAAGAAACAAATTTATGGTTCACATTAAATAAACTGAAACTTCACATCAACATTGAATAAAACACCCAAGTGGCTACCCTTGTGAATCTACTTGTGTGTCATCTTTCTCTTCCGCGTGTTTCTATGAGGTGCTACCCTGTGGCTTCAGCAGAGGTAGAGGCAGCCTCCTCACTTCCCTGCTGCGACTGCTTAGACACTTTTGGCGGTCGTCCTCTGGGTTTTGGAGCCTTTGAGGGCCCTGCCAAAGTCTGCTCCTCCTGCGCCTGTGCAGGGATAGACTCGGGGCCATCGCTATCTGGGGAGGCATCTGGGGCTCTGACTGAGGAGGAGGCATCTGGGGCTCTGACTGAGGGGGTGGCAACAGGGGAGAAGTGTGAGTGCTTTGAGAGGAGCCCACACTTCCATGTCCCCTCTCACCATCATCCCTCTCATGGACCACCCGCACTTCCCTGCTAGCAAGGAGCTGGAGAGCACCTTGCTGCACATCAGTAGGGCCATGAGGACCCACTTCTAAAGTGACATCCCTTCTAGAGAGGAAGTCTATGAGTCTCTGCCATCTATTCTGCATAGAGACCATGTGCTCCTCTGAGTGGCGCATTAGCTGCTCCATGCAGGTGGCCATCCTATCCATGGAAGAGCCTACAGTCGCCATCGCCTGCGACACGTTAGTGCTCATGTTGGAGCTGGACTCCTCCATTCTCTGAACACTGGCAGTCATCGCGCTCGCAGAACCTGTCAGAGCCCCCTGCACTTCTTGCTGCACCTCCAGGATCGCCCTTTTTGTGGATGGCCCCCGAAGCTCAGCGTCTACATGCAGCTGAGCAGAGCAGGGAGAGTCCTTGCGCCCTCCGATGAGGAGTCTCCACTGCTGTCCCTATCTCCACCATCTGCTGTTGCTCAGTTGTGACTTGTGACACACCAGGTGACAACACTACTCTATCTTGCGAGGAACCCATTGAGGTGAGCGCCTCTGTGCTGGTGCTGGGTGCGCCTATGTCTGGTGACGGCGCGCCCTCAGAGGCTGGAGGCTCCTCTGAGGAGTCGTCTTCCTCTTCCTCCTGGGGGTGGGGGTGGGGGTGGGGGGCTCTTGATGGACCTGTGGGAGAGAAATGAGATGAATTAGATATACCATATGAAGAATGGGTACAGATACCATTATGCACATGATGACCGTTCAGTGGCTGCTGACATCAGTCCACATATGAGTGACTGATGTATGCCATGTAGCTGTATAATATGTAATTCTGTCACCAGGTTGCTGAGATGTCCCCCTCTCTCCATCTCCCTCCTCCAGGTGCTCGGCGGCTCCTGCCGGCTCTAAGGCAGCCTCCTCTGCTGTGGTCAGGGTGGCCATTGATGGGGTTCCACCGCCGGTTCTCTCCCTCTCCCTCTTACTGTGGGCTTTCTTTTCCTGCAAGGAGGGAAAGAAGAGAAGGTTGAGTGAGAGTGATGGAATGAGTGTAAGGAATGGAAGGGTTACATCTGTAGAGGGTGACTATGATGGAGTGGGGTGGCAATTCCAAGTGGCCACCTTGTGTGTTATTAGTTGGTATGATTGCATTAGGATGAGGGTGAGTGTGAGGGGTGGTTAGTCAGATGGGGATGTGAGTATGTAGATAGAGAGAGGGGGATGGGTGGATATGCAAGGTATGTTGGTGTGAGTAAGGATGTGCAGGAGTAGGGTTGGGAAGGCAGAGTGATGGGGATGTGATGAGAGGCACAGCAGGATGAAGGTGAGTGTGGCTTTGTACTCACCTTTCCAGATCTAATGAAATCGTTGAAGCGTTTGCGGCACTGCACCCAGATCCTCCTCACCACATCCCTGCTGTTGACCTCCTCTGCTATTTGGAGCCAGGCTCCTTTGCTCTGCTGGGGAGGTCTCTTCCTCCCATCAGCAGGGAAGGGGACCTCCCTGCGTGCTCTGACTCCCTCCACAAGCATATGGAGGGAGTCATCGGAGAACCTGGGTGCAGCCCTCTGCCTCTGTGCAGTCATGTCTGGTGGTGTGTGCAGCAGTGGAATAGTGATTGCACTCCCTGCACACTCCTCGATGAACCTTCAAATGCAATGTAGCCACGGCTCCTTTAAATATCCCGGCTGAAAACGCGTCATCGATGACGTCACCAGACCCGCACCATTAAATTGGGCCGGGTAACACGCAGGGCGGGCTTAATAGGCCCCATTAACGTAAAGTCGTTCTGTGGAGCGGGATGGAGCCAGCAACAGGGTTGCAACCCACCATGGCGGCCGCCCACACCGGACCCGCCCAGGTAGGGAAAATTCCGACCGATGTCTCCCAAAATATAAATGTGTGAAGTCTGAAAGTATTCTGTACCGGTGGCTTTGGAAGTCCACCAGTGTCTGTGGTTCATCGCGTTTGGGATACTGGCAGAGCTTCCTTCAGTCTAAACCTTCGATTCATTCGTTTTCCGAGAGGCAAACAACACGCTTGGAATCTGCCAGACTCGCACTACTCCATTGGACAGGAGTCAAACGACACATTATTGATGTTGTGAGTGTAACAGTCAAAGAAATGTGCTTATAGAGAGCAGGGGAAATAAGAATTGAAGGATATTTCATGTCAGTCCAGCTACTTCAGTTCAGACTGATTGGTGTGACTACGAACCTTAGTCACTCCGCCTTATAATAAAAGATTGTATCGTACTGTATCAGTATTTTTAAGAATGTAGCAGCTCACCCTGATCCAAAAGTGCCTTCAAGCAAGAAAAGGATGTCTTTTTTATGCATCTGCATTTAAACCTATTAAAGGAAGAAAGAACTTGCATTTATAATGTGCCAATTCACAACCTCAGGAAGTCCCAAAGCGCTTCACAGCAACTGAAGTACTTTTGAAGTGTAGTCACTGTTGTAATGTCGGTAAACACGGCAACCGATTTGCACACAGCAAGCTCCCACAAACAGTAAATGAGGTAAGTGACTAGTTAATCTGCTTTTGGGGGGTGGTGATTGAGGGATAAATGTTGACTGGACACTGGGAGAACTCCCTACACTTCTTGGAATGGTTCCATGGGATCTTTAGTGTCCAATTGAACAGGCCACAGTTTAACATCTTATCTGAAAGACGACACCTCCAACAGTGCAGCACTCCCTCAGTACTGCCCTGATGTCTCACCTTAGATTATGTGCTGGAGTCTTAGAGTGGGGTTTGATCTCAAAACCTTCTAATTCAGAGTTTATAAAATATTTGGTGAGTTTAGAAGCGCTGAATGATTTAATACCCTAACAATAATACTTGCCTTCATTTAGTACCTTTCAGGTAGCAATGTCTTAAATATATTTTTTCTTCCATTTCATAAAAATTTTAAAGTTTTATTTTCACCAAGATTAGCACAATATGATTTTTTGTCACAAACTTCCTTATGGGGTAAAAGAAAATAAAAATGTATCTGTCTTCATGCATCTATCTCTCTGTTTATCTCCCATTCTTTGTGGGTTTTTTTCCTGTTTTTCTGGATGTTTTCCACTCTTTCGATGCTTTCTTTCATGGTCTCTCTCTCTCGTCTTCCTGATTGTATCTCATTTGCTGTGTCTGAAGTTGTGCATGCACGACTCACATTGACCGGCGCTGACGGAATGAATGAATGCAGCACTAAAGGATCCGAGCTTTGGGAACAGAGGGAAAGGCAAGCTCCAGGCTCCTGAGAGAGGGCAGGGTCATGTGGGGAAAAGTGGTGGAAGATATTGGAAGATAGGATGGGTAAGTTTATAGGTTTGTTTTGTGATTTTCTTAATCAGAATTGTTGACTTTTTAATGTATTTATCATTTAGAAATGTTGTCGTTGGGCGTATATATTGGGATGGGGAAACCGACACGGGGGTTTATGTGCTTTTGATTGGCTCAAATTTCACATTCACTGAAAAGCAACCAATCAGCATGTTTTGCACCCTATGGCCATGCTGCACACTTGCAGACACGAGACTATTAATTATACAGATAGGCTGCAAAATGTCTTAGCCTTACTCAGAATTTTATTTTGCCAGAGAATCTGAGTCACTCTGAATATGGCCTTTCTCGGGCTGGAAAGGTTCTGAATAGCTCACTGTCCGTTGGGACCTATTCGGTGTATGCCAGTCACTAATTCTATTTTACTTTTGTATCTAAGTGTAAATAAAGCAGGTGTTTGCAGGATTCCAGTAGATTCCATATTTTATGCACCTTGGTGAAAGTGCTGACACGCGCAGGCCTTTTATTAAAGGTGTTATGGGGTAGACAGTGACAAATCCTATCCGTAAAACTACAATAGAAGCCAAGGAAGTAAGATCTTGCATCTGTATAGAGCCTTGTCATGTCCTCAGATCCCCCAGAGCGTTTCACAACCAATGAATGACTTTTTGAAGTGTAGTCACTGTTGTTCTGTAGGTACACCCAGCAGTGAGTATTCTCACAGCAAGGTCCCACAAACAGCAAATGGACTGAATGAGCAGGTCATCTATTTTTAGTGATGTAGGTTGAGGGATAAATTTTGGCCAGGACACCAGGAGAACTCCCCTGCTCCTCTTCGAATAATTTCATAAGATCCGTTACGTCCACCTGAGAGGGTTTAATTTCTCATCTGAAAGACGGCACCTTCGACAGTGCAGCACTGGAGAGTCAGCCTAGATTATCAGAGCCAAGCCTGAGCTTGTCCAACCATTTGAACTTCTAGCAGAGAACATTTAGGAAGCAGTCAGGAGCAGGAAAGCTGACCGATTTTCCCCCTCCATAAGCCAGGGGCGGTGATGTCAGTTGTCAAGCCTGTACTGTGCCCGGCTGAGGAGGAGGAGGAGTACAATAACGATGATTAAGACATCGACCAGTTTTTTTAGCATCTTTGAAGTAGAAAAGTGTCCCAAGGCACTTTACAGAGGCGTAGTCAAAGAAACAATGGAAATTCAAGTACCAGAACCAGATTTAACATTTATTTTCTGATATTGGGCATTTGCTGACATTTCTAAACACAATTATCAATGATGTGTGTCTCTTGAATTAGATGGCAACCTTTATGAAATTGTCCAAGGCAATATTACTTGGAAATGCTAAGTGCTGATTATAAAAAGCAATCATTGTAAAGAGGGCTGATTGGCACAGTGGGTCAGAATGTTGACTCTTCTCTCAGGCTGCCTGCTTTTCAGGGACTGCATCTGTTAAGCTCCACAAAGTCAAGAGGACCCTGTGAAACTTGTCAATGTAAAACACCAGTGAATTTCACAGGGTCCCCTGGCTTCATGGACCCTGTGCAGCAAACACAGACTGAACGTTGTGACTTCCACTCACTATTAAAGGAAACGGGCCTTGAATATCAGGCAGGCTGATAGGTTGAAAGTCTCCACACTCTCGATTGGCTGTGAGGGTTCTAAGTGAAATTAGTATCAGTAGTTTTATCACTAGTAGTTTTATCACTTGTCAATCTCCCATTCAGGTGAAAGGGGGTTAGTGAGTGCCAGATAATTGGATCAGGATGCACAGATGTAATTCGATCCCTATTTTACAGTCAAACCTTCAGTCCTTATTTTTATCTATTAGAAATTCTAGCCACTCAGTCTTGGCTCAGTGGTTGCACTCTTGCCTCTGATTCAGAAGGTCGTGGGTTCAAGTCGCATTCCAGAGACCTGAGCATATAATCTAGGCTGATGCTCCAATGTAGTACTGAGGGAGTGCTGCACTGTTGGAGGTGCCATCTTTCAGAAGACATGTTAAACCGAGGCCCAGTCTGCTCTCTCAGTCGGACGTAAAAGATTGCATGCCATTATTCAAAGAGATGGAGATCTCCCCGGTATCCTGGCCAATATTTATACTAAAACAGATTATCTGGTCATTTATCTCATTGCTGTTTGTGGGACCTTGCTGTGCGCAAATTGGCTGCTCGGTTTCCTATATTATACTTCAAAAGTACTTCATTGGTTGTGAAGCGCTTTGGCACATCCTGAGGTTGTGAAAGGTGCGATGTAAATGTAAGTTCTTTTTTATATAACGGAAACTGCCTAAGTAAACTTGTCATGCCGTAATTACACCCTCTCACCAGTGGTGGCACTGAAGTGAATCTACAGGGAAAGGTGTTATTACAGCCAATGTTCCTGTTAAGCTCGCTCTGGCGGTCCCACGCAGGCCGCTTGCTGGCTTCACAACGGGAAAAACTGCGCACGTGCGGAAATTTGAATGGGCCCCACAGCCCCTTAAAGAGACCGCACAACCCCCGCCCTCCCCAAAAAAAATGAATGGGAACATTGATTACAGTGTGATAAGTTTGTAGTTTCCATTATAATTATGGACGCGAATTTCTAATGTAAGAAGTTGATAGGCAATGAGTGCAGACATATGGGGCGCAAAATTCGGTTATGCCCCATTTGGGGGCAATAACCAAATTAGCGCCAGATATTTAGCGCTCGGCGCAGAAGTACTGCCCCGGCCGCTAAATTCGGCTTACCGCCCCAGAGAGGAAGTGGAACGCTCTCTTCTCGGGGCGGTGTTGGGGGCGGAAAGCGCACCACCCCTCCCCTTCCGTTAAAGCGGAGCGACGCTGCGAGCTCTGCAGGGCCTCCGATGGCCCACACTAGGCCACCAGGGCGGCGTGGCGCCCTGGCCACAGCCCGGCACCGAGACGCAGTGCCGGGCTGCGCGATGGCGGCCACTGACCATGCCAAGGGTCGCCACGAATGGCCGACCTAGAGTTCGGCCAAAAGAAGAAAATGGCCGCAACTCCCCTTTAAATACCGCCCCGCAAGCGAAGGTCGGCCTGGTTCACGACCCGCGAGGCTGGCGCTGGCATCGCCCGCGGCAGCCTCACGGGGAGCAGCCGAATTTCTGTGGCGGGGTGCTAAGGGGCCGCGCCGGGGCGCTAAGGGGCCATCAACGGTGGCGCAACGGCCCCTTCCTGGTGGGGGGCGCGGCGCTATCGGGAGGCGCTATTATCGCCCGGGCAATAAGCCCTTTGCGCCCCCCCCCCGGAGGCGCTAACGGCAGGCGCAAAGGAGTTAGGGCCCCCATGGTTTGTAAACATATTCTATATATAGATTAGGGGGGCAGAAGTCAGCAGCATCAATCTGCCTATAATCTGACACTAAAATCAGCATTCTCACTCCAAACAAATTGCAAGGGTGATTGGAGTGAGAATTGGAATACTGGGAAAGTTTTAGCAGTGGGGAACACTCTTGATTTTTGGGGGTTAAAGCACATTGTGGGAGTGGGGGAAGCAACACCTCCGCACCCGGATCCGAGACTGGGGAGAGGAGTTCAACTCTTCAGCTTGACAGCTCTCGCCTGGAAAAGCACCAAAAAATCCACTGGAAAGTTTTTGAAAGAGATTAAAAGCATTACATCTCGACTTCGTTGAAACTTGGACTATTTTTTTTAAAGGAAGAACTTCACTCCAAGGGGTTAATGCCGAGCAGTTTCTACATGTCGGTTGCGCTGCCTGCTTTAATTTGGAAAGTCAGCTCTCTCAGAATGACTATTGTAATAAGTTACAGATTAGGTTGCAGTGGGACTACTTTGGGCGCAGTGGTGCGGATGGATTGGTGGAGCGGATTTGCTCTGCAGAGGGAGGGAGGGTTGGATGTGGATGAGGAGCTGGTAGCTCCAGTCCCAGGTCCCAGTCCAGCCCCCTTGTTGGAAGTGGAACTGAGTGACTGCGGCGCTGCTCTCTCCCCCCCCCTGCCGCCGCCCCCCAGCTACCAGCCATGGCGGCTCAGTGCGACTCTCTGAGCGGCTACCTGGCGGCGGCTCAGCCGCTGCAAGAGCCCGGAGCCGCCGACCCCGGCTCCAACAGCGAGAGGAGCACCGACTCGCCGCTCGCCGCCTCCGAGGACGACGGCCAGAGTCTCCCGCACTGCACTGACCCCGACTGGGTGGAGGAGAGATTCCGGGTGGACCGCAAGAAGCTGGAGGCGATGTTACAAGGTGAGAGCCACTGAGCAACCAACTTTACTCTCTGCAGAACTTCGGGGGGGAGAGAGTGGGGGAGAGGAAAGTTTGAAAACTTCCCTCCTGAGTGAGGGGAGAATCTGGGCTGCAGCCTGGGCGCTGGGATTAAATGCAACAAGGTACAGGTCAGGGAGAGAGTCAGAAACCGAGAGCAGCCCATCACTGGGTAGCGAGCGGTGACCCTGGGGATGTGGAGCTACACCAGTCAGCAGTTCCAGAGCTAAGAGGACCGAGTTGGCAATTAGCAGCAAACGTTTAAAATTTGATGTGTCACCAGCAAAGCCAGTTGTATTTCCACAGTGACCGGTGTCAGCTGCAATCAAGACACACACACACACACACACACTCGCTCTCCATACAAGCCCACCGCTTTGGGTGGTCATTGGGACTGCAGTTATACTGCTACTTTTGTAGTGCGGAGGTGACAGCACAACTGTGGAGGTCAGCTCCGGGGATCCGAGTGCAATAAAGTGTGGGTCCAGACGGGAGGCTTCCTCACACCCACTTTAGGGCATGATACAGCCTGCAGTATAACTGCGGTGCAATCCAGGTCGGAGGGCGCTCAGCATTTAACAGTTACCATGCCTTGAGGAATAAGATGCACACCCTCAAAAACGTTAACCAGTTACGGTCCACACGCCCAGCGCCTGAGCAGGTAGTGCTGTGTAACGCCAGCGCAGGTCCCAGCCTCAGACCTCAACTCACTTTCGAATTTCGGGGCAGCCACATTTTTTTGCAACTTGGAGAAATCTGAGTGATTCAATTCTATAAATTGAAACCTTTATTGGCTGCTGCCCGTTCTC
The DNA here is from genome assembly GCA_030390025.1 of Squalus acanthias. Lineage (NCBI taxonomy): Eukaryota > Metazoa > Chordata > Chondrichthyes > Squaliformes > Squalidae > Squalus > Squalus acanthias. Next base: position 45,894,902 of record CM059438.1, read on the forward strand.
GTGCCTAATAAACTTCTGTTCTGCAACCTCCCCAAGTTTTTTTTTAATGCAAAGCGTATTTCGAAAGACGTGGCATTTGTGTTTTTTTAAAAAAAAATTCATTTCCCCAAAGCAGATGTGAAATGTAGTGAGAGTTTGGGGTAACTTGTATTGTGCATTACTCCCATTGCTTTCATTCTGCTGCATTTCTGACGAGTAAATGGGTGTGAGTCGATCAACAGGTTTGTGAAGCTTTTTATTTAGCACGTTAGTGAGCCACGTGTCTCCTGAATCTTGTTTGACTGACTGCTGATCGGGTCTGAAACCTCACCTCTTGGTGTGGGCCTTACACCTCTTGTCATTTTCAAAGTGTTTGAATTAAAAAAAAAGAAAGCCACGGTCATTAAAAAGACATCAGCAAACTTTCCAGAATATATTTGGACTTTAGTTCAATTGTTTTTAACTTAAGTGTACTTTGAAAGACAATCTGGACCAACAGCAGAAGCTATGTACACTCTGGGTCAAGAAGTACAGAATTACATCAAATTTTACACCACAGAAACAGGCCATTTGGCCCAACTGGTCCATGCCAGTGTTTATACTGCGCACGAGCCTCCTCTCGCTCCTCTTCATCTCGCCCTATCAACATATCCTTCTATTCCTTTCTCCCTCATGTACTTATCGAGCTTCCCCTTAAATGCATCTGTGCTATTTGCCTCAACCACTCCCTGTGGTAGCGAATTCCACATTCTCACCACTCTCTGGGTAAAGAAGTTTCTCCTGAATTCCCTACTGGATTTATTGGTGATTATCTTCTATAAGTAGTGATGGCCGTGAGCAGTGGTTATTCATACATACAGGGTGTGTAGAGAGATTTACAAGGTGGCAGCACAAGGACATGATTGAGTGACGTTGCGCTGGGTGATCTGAACCCCGAGCTCAGTCGATGCGCCAAACCTCCGATTCTCCGATTCTTCTACATGTTTACTTGTAGCAGCTGAAACACTGCAGTGATTCTCTTTGCTCTGAACTGCCTCTCATCCCCATGCTGTGGAAAAAAAAACACCAAAATCTTTGAGCAGGATTACCTTTATGTAATTGAAGGTACGATAAGACATCACTTGATATCTTGGGTGTATAAGCAGGGTTTATTTTTGTAATAAAGTACCGACATATTCACTACTTTGTGCATGCAGTATTACATAGTGATACGGTGCTGCTGATGGTTAACAAAGACTGGGACTAGTCTACTCCTGACTTGAAGTCGTTTTTTGTACTAAAAATAAATTTGAATTAAGCAACATAAGTAACACAGCGCAACTTTTAATGTTAAAAGTTTGAATTCTCCAATAAGTTGAATTAAGCAACTTTGAATTGAGCAACTTTGAATTAAGAGGAGCAGATAGCAATGTGAATTATATTATTGGATACATTTTAATACACACCACAAAGAAGGTTTGGAACAGTACCTGGAAGGTGAAACTAGTGCCAAGGTGTTGCGTTGTAGAGGGTTTTCATGAGTCACCATTCTGATACAGCTGCCCTTGTGCCTCAGTGCAGCGAGAATTGAACCACAGCTCAACAGTGGTATTTGAATATAAAATATATTTTTAAAAGGGGACAAAATACATTACTGGATTGACTTGATCTAATGGCATGTTTGGTAAGTTTGACAATCAATGCAAAATCTGCCCAGTGTGACATTCACCTTTATTTAGCTTGGAGATGATGGATGTCCAGTGGATAGTTGTATGTGAGGTGGGTTTGATAAACATGCAATCCGAGCACTTTCACAGAATTATCCATGTACGAGAGTTACTGTCGCCGTGCCAACAGGATCAAAGCACTTTTAAATGTGTATTTACAAAGTTATTGGGAATCAGTCATGCTGAAAGTTAAAAAGAGCTTGCATGAACCTTTAAAAAGGCATCAATAGTTCCCCCCTTTTCCTCCTCAACTTTAACAACATTCCTTGGTCAATAGATGTCTTGGACACCTGTTCTCGGGTGTTTTAGTGGCAGTCTTCATTTAGCCATGTGGCGTGTTACAGCAATACAGGATGACTTGCCTACCATTCTTTTGTACATGCCCTACATAGCCCCTGAGCAGTGTCTTCCCCCATTACCAAGAACTGGGATTGTAAACTTAGATTATAGGGAAACGTTTGTTTTTAAGGCTGATCTATGAATGTGTGCAATGGCGCTAATGATCCCAACTGCACCATTGTGACCCTAACTAACCCACAGTAAACCATACAGAGATTACTCTGGGTACTAATCACACTATCACTCCAGTGTAAATGGGCCGAGCTCAGAGTAAAAAGGTCACCATTTAAAGAAATATACTCCCAATCTCATCAGATGTCTTGGGATCAAATGGCTACTGGGTTATTGTAACCTCCTGACCAACACACCATTTAATTGTAGGTGTACCGTCGTCTTGGTTATTTTAGATTGATCATAAAGCATGCATAAATTTTGAAGTTTATTCAGAGCGATATAGGCTATTGCTGAAATCGGGAGCCTTCAGATTTTATAAGCATTTAAGCTGTATTTCAAAATGAGCTTTGTGGAAGTGTGCTGAAATGTTTAAAGCTGTACAGCCCGCATTAGGAGTATGATCAAAGGGAGACTGCCCTCCGCATGGTTGGTTGCTTTGGCTGCACAGTAACATACATATCTCCCCTCATTTCCTGAAGGTGCAGTCTCCCGCTGGAGCACAGGCACTGATTGCCCTTCAGTAGCTCTACGAGTGTTTAATTCTCGGGGTTGGGGGCAGGTGTTCGGGGGAGCGGGGAGGTATCACAGCTGAGCCCAGTCAGTCCTCGCACACCAACAACTTGCATTTATATAGCACCTTTAACATCATAAAATGTCCCAAGGTGCTTCACAGGAGCGTTCTCGGACAAAAATTTGACACCCAGTCAAAGAAGGAGACAGGACAGGTGACCAAATGCTTGGTCAAAGAGGTAGGTGTTAAGCAGAGTCGTAGAGGCAGAGGTTTGGGGAGGGTATTCCAGAGCTTGGGGCCAAGACAGCTGAAGGCATGGCCATCAGTGGTGGAATGAAGGAAGTGGGGGATGCACCAGAGGCCAGAGTTGGATGAATGCAGTATACACATATATACAACCATACACATGCACAATAGGGGTTACTGGATTTCTATCAGGAGCAGCAATCCTGGCTGGTTCACTCTTTCCACCTATTGTCGCACCCCCACTACCAACCCAGCGAAGATCATCTAACTCAGCAGAGATTGAGAATCAAACCAGGGACAAGCCGATCTTTGCAGCCATTGCCTATTGAGCCGTCGGCAAGCTGTTTGAGATTCCGAGACTGGCCAATTTTTGATCTTAAGTTGTGGAAGCTTGGAATTTTAGAAATGGTTTTTAAAATCAGCTTTGCTAAGAGGCATAATTGGCACTCCTGCAGGGGACTTCTCGGTAGAGCGTAGCTTCTCGTGGGGACTGGCCGGCTCCTGGTACCGGGGTCTAGTGGCTGTTGTTCATATGCGAGTCTTGAGTATGAGTCTCGTCAGGCTATTTGACTGAGGGGAATCACAACTGGTCCTGATTTTATCTGCACTTGGCGTCTACATGCGTGCTGTTCCACTGGGGTCGCTGATTAATTTTCTCTTCCCTAGCACAGGGTCTTGAAGCAAATTATAGTTTCCCCCAACAGCTACCTTGGCTGAGACCAGCTCACTCGGCACCGCTCGGGGATCAATCCTGGGACATTCTTGGTCTGTGTGGCTCGGCCACTCACTCGCTTACCCAATGAGTTATTTAGGGAGCTAATTAAATTTCATTTAGTTTGCCTTGACCGCTTTCTTTGTAAAAGAGCAAGTTGCCAGTTTTAATTTTGGTGCACTGTTTTGTGAGGGCCACCTGTTGATTTTAAAATGGTGTGAAATACAGCTGTTGATGTTCTGGTTACATTGGCTCGAGCTTTAATCTTGGAATGAAGGTTTGTCCCCATGGAGTCGGGAGGTCTATCCTGGTTACACTGCGACACCCGGACCGTTCAAGTGGTCAGCTAATGTAACAATGCTGTAAGTATCAATCAACCTTTGTCGCTTGGAAATGTAGATGCTACTTGACTGATCACCGAAACATATCTACAAGATAATCACGGGTGATGGTGGCCATTTGGCCCATCTTGGTTCATCCATCTAGAAAGATCTGGAAGTCCTCCCATTGTGGCATCCAATTGGTTTTTTTGAGCGGTTCCAGGATTTTCATCTTCACCGCTCTATCCAGGAGTCCATTCCGCTTTTTGTGTGAAGAAGAATTTCCTGGTATCAGTCCTAAATGTTGCTATTTACTAGTCTGAAGCTGATGTTCGTCGATTGTGTCGTGGGGCGAGGGAGTTTGTTTTTCCGGCTGTTCCACGTATATACTCAGTGGTTCTATTAACCAGAGCTGCCTGTTCCGATTGATGTAAATGGAGGGGGGGCTCTCTCTCTCTCTCTCTCTCTCTTGTACCCAAATGAAACTAGCCTGGGCTTACTTTAGATCCCGGTGTTCAAAGTAGGCCTAAAGTGATCCTACAGGTTTCATCGCTAAACCTGTGGAGAGAGCAACACTGCCAATGAAAGAGAAGCTACGAATAGAAGTGGAGCAATATTTGGAGTTAGTAGAGGATTACTGTTGAATGTGCACTAAAATACTTCTCGCCTCCTGCAAACCGTGTCCTGTCCTGTCCTGCACTGATCTTGTACAGAGGTGGGACAGTGAATACTGCATCAGGTGGCGGTCTAATCTGTGTGAATTTGTACAAAAATCCCTCTATTGGACTGATGGATAGCACTCATCTAAATAATAACTCTTGGGACTTGGGGAAATGTGAACAGGCTTTACCTGAGTGGGAAGGCTGAGTTTAAAAATTGACCTGGTCACTTGGCTAATCCGAAGTTTGGTGGGGTGGGGGAGGGAGGGAGAGAGAGGGATGGAAGTAAAATTTGTTCATATTGTGATTCACTGGATATGATTGTCTGGAATTTGCTTCTAGTTGTTTTTCTCTGCTGGGGGCAGGTTAATGATTGATGGCGCACACCGCATATGTTATAAAGCCTGTCTACAAGCTGCAGCTAATTAATCATTTAAAATATTGATCTGGACTTCTCGACACTTTGAAGTTTAATACATGGAAATACTTTCGGTAATTAAAGCCTGCAGATTCCTCCCTCGATCCTTGCAGTAGACTAGTCTGTGCTTTAACCATTATCAGATGACGTGTCTAAAATGGAAAGCCAGATGATTTTTACCAATATAATAATGCTCACCGTACGAGGATTGGGTTCCAGAAAGCATTTGCAAGCGAGATTACAGGAACGGACATAATCTTCGGAGAAATAGATCTGCTAGACAAATCTGTTCTGCAGAATTACTTCAAGGAGTGCAGTTTCTCAGCTGGGTTCCACTCTCCAGGGATGTAGACTGTCACAGAGCCTGTCCAGAAGTCTCCTTTTATTACAAAGACTTCCTGACTGGAACAATTAAACCACCGGAGACCAGGAGAGAAGATGATGTCAACAGCATTTCATTCAGAAATTGCTTCTTTCACCTAAACCTTTTAGGGTATGTTGGTGAGGAATGTGGTTTTGTTATTAGAAAAAAACTTCCAAACAGTGAAAGGAAGTTTGAATTTCTTTTTCAACGGTTGTGAAGACCAGAGAATTTATCTGGACGGTGGCCAATGATAATACATTAACATTGTGTAGTGCTCCTATACCACCCGTTGTGTGGAGCCCTCTACTTGATGAGATCTACACTTTGTCCTCGCTGTATTCTGCAATCTGTTTCCGTTCACTACTTAATTTGGAACCAAATATATTTGATATTGTATCCGCAGGCTTTAACTTGTTAATGTGAGGATGGAAAACGCAATAAGAGTCTTTTTAAAAAATAGAGATAAATAAAAGTGTGGTTTAAATAGCCCCTTCGACCTCAGTGTGTTGTTAAAATTTAGGGTGTAGAATGTGCTTGTTCTTAAATAAAAATGATTTTGCCCCAGCCTTCTCAAGTGTTGTCCTTCAGATGTAAAAGCTCACCTTGTATGCACCCCTGAGCAGAGAGCAACCTGTGCCAGGGTCAATTCAATGCCACCTCTAGCAGGTAGAGAGTGACCCAAGTTCCGTCATTCTGTGGCACAGCACGGCCTACACTAGCCTAGTGTCACTAACGTTTTGTAACCTTATTTTTAAAGATATACAGTGACCTGATTTTGTTTGCATTCTATAATGATGCCTCTGGTGGAACAAACTCTTGGTGTGACCAGTAATGACAGGGGTGTGCTTCAGAAATTGCTGCTTCCAGTAGCAGAGTGAAGAATATTCAACTCTGGTAATTACAGGAAAGAGTAACAGAGAGATACTGGCTGACTATATTTCTTTCTAATCTAATCTGTTTTATCTACCTTGTCTGCCTGACTCTGCCAATCTATCCATCTATGTTTTTACTCGTCCTATTTATCTTGATTATTGTTATCCATATATAGCTTGTGCTCTCTCTCCATCTATCTATCTATATCGTTATCCATCTACATCCTTACATCTCTATCTGCCTCTTTCTCTCTCTTGCTCTTTCTTTATCCCACTTTATCTCTATCTTCTCTATGGCTCTCTTTCTCTTTTTTTTTCTTTTTTCTCTTTATCTTCCACTCTTTTTCTCTTTTTTTCTCTTTTTCTCTTTCTCTCTTTCTTTCTTTCTCTCTTTCTTTCTCTCTTTCTTTCTCTCTTTCTTTCTCTCTTTCTTTCTCTCTTTCTTTCTCTCTTTCTTTCTCTCTTTCTTTCTCTCTCTTTCTTTCTCTCTCTTTCTTTCTCTCTCTTTCTTTCTCTCTCTTTCTTTCTCTCTCTTTCTTTCTCTCTCTTTCTTTCTCTCTCTTTCTTTCTCTTTCTTTCTCTTTCTTTCTTTCTTTCTCTCTCTTTCTTTCTCTTTCTTTCTCTTTCTTTCTCTCTTTCTTTCTCTTTCTTTCTCTCTCTTTCTTTCTTTCTTTCTTTCTCTCTTTCTTTCTCTCTCTTTCTTTCTCTCTCTTTCTTTCTCTCTCTTTCTTTCTCTCTCTTTCTTTCTCTCTCTTTCTTTCTCTCTCTTTCTTTCTCTCTCTTTCTCTCTCTTTCTTTCTCTCTCTTTCTCTCTCTTTCTTTCTCTCTCTTTCTTTCTCTCTCTTTCTCTCTCTCTCTTTCTCTCTCTCTCTTTCTCTCTTTCTCTCTTTCTCTCTTTCTTTCTCTCTCTTTCTTTCTCTCTCTTTCTTTCTCTCTCTCTCTTTCTCTCTCTCTCTCTCTCTATAACAGTGCTGTTAATTGGTTACCAGTAGGTGTGTCGATTTATCAGTGCTGGATCAGTAACAAGCTGGAGATTAATGGAGCTCTTTGTGATCAGTGGTTCATCCAACTTGTAAAGTAACATTTTTCTTTTACAACTGATGAGCAGGAGTAGCTTCCTCAAGGCCTGGCTTTGTGATTGAGGGAGAGAAAGATGAGAAGGTGGTGATATTACCAGGCTTCATCTGTAGAGAGCACACTGACACCAGCCTGCTCCCTCAAGCACTTCTCTGTTCTGTGCAAGGCCAGTACATAACAAGATCTTCTTCATCCGTAACCTGCATCAGATGGACCCCACCAACTGCAATCATTTTCTGCGTTGCTCCTGTCATTTTTGCACTTTGTCAGGCATTGATTGATAGTTCTACATGATGACAGTCAAAATAAACAACTTTCTTTTCAAAGCTGTTCTCCTGGTGAGTGGAAACATAGGTTGCGTATGTGCAGTCGGTTTGCTAAATTGCCAGGGCCCTTGCCAGAGTTGTTGCTATATGTTGCCCTAATGAATGGAGGGCTATCTATAAAGAATGCATGGCCAGAAATCCTGGCTCCTGCATACCTTTTGCTAAACTCCCTTCAAAATGGCGAGAGTCAGATTCACAAACCTTGTCTTGGCCTAGTTCAGCAGCCACACCTGCGTCCGCTCCATCGTTTCCCTCCAAGAACAGCAACTTGAACCAGACCGCCAGCTTTTCGAAGCAGCCTGGCATTTTTCCCAACAATTACGTTGCCGCCTCAGTTCTGCGAAGAGTGGGAGGGAATGGTTGGGCCCGAGGGAGCCGATGGAGGTGGGCAAGGATCGGCGCAGTGAAGTGAGCGGGATTTTGTCCGGAATAGGATGCGGGCGGTGGAGTTATGGACAAGGTGGAGATCAGGAGGCTGCTGAGGAGCATATTAAAGAAGTCCAGTCTCAAAATAGCGAAGGCATGATGAAGGTTTCGGTGTCGGTGAGGGCGAGATTGGAGCAGAGAGTGCCATGTTTTGGAATATAGTTGCCAAGTGTATTGCATCATTCAAAGGAACGACGGGTCTGTCTGGGAGAAGTATTTTCAGCGTGAAGCACTTTGTTTCCTCGGGCCTCCCTCCCCTCAGAAAGCTGCATTGGCTTCTGGGATTGGGCAAGGTGCTGAGTCTGTTCACCTTGGCAACAGCAGCAAGAGACAGACTTCGGAGAAGCATCATCGAAGCATATCTTCTTTCACCAGAAAGATGGTTACCTTGACCTGCTTTTGAACTGTAAAGATGAGGAATTACCTCTTAGTGAAGAGAGAGTTCAACTTTGTTGGGAAAGTATTACTTTGGGGGAGGTGCAGCACTACACTTAATGTACTTCCTCTTTTGGACCCTCTTTTCCCCCCTCTCTTTCTCCCCCACCCCACCCCCTTTTTGTCTATAATGCATTAAACTATTGGCTTCTTTCTTCCTTGTTGTGGTCTGTGCAAGGTTAAAACCAGATTCAATTAAGAATGACTCAATCTGGCTGTTGTACATTGACAGAGTGTCTATTGGTACAGTTCAGCAAGGTCGTGATGTGGGAATGTTTATCGCTACCGTTGATCTTAAATGTGGGAACAGATCACAGTTCATCCACAGTGTGTGAAACGGGTTAATTTGTTTTTTTTTATTAGTTCCTGGGATGTGGGCATCGTTGGCAAGGCCAGCATTTATTGCCCATCTCTAGTTGCCCTTGAGAAGGTGGTGGTGAGCCGCCGCCGCCTTGAACCGCTGCAGTCCGTGTGGTGAAGGTACTCCCACAGTGCTGTTAGGGAGTGAGTTCCAGGGTTTTGACCCAGCGACGGTGAAGGAACGGCGATATATTTCCAAGTCAGGATGGTGTGTGAATGGGTGGAGGGGAACTTGGAGGTGATGGTGTTCCCGTGCGCCTGCTGCCCTTGTCCTTCTAGCTGGTAGAGGTCGCGGGTTTGGGAGGTGCTGCTGAAGAAGCCTTGTCGAGTTGCTGCAGTGTATCCCAGGATTGGACGAAGCCTTTCAGTTCAAAAACAAACCTCCTAATAGGTTGTCTTAAGTATATTTTTGGCAGCTCTGTTGAGTTTGAAAGATACAATTTTAATCTCCTTCATGGGTTCGAAAGTATATTTCGGCAGACTAATTCCAATTCATGAGTCCTTCGGAGCAAAAGAGAGCGAGACAGGTTTTATTAAGTTTTAGCTCAAGAAACATGACTTGTTTTCTGTATTCCAAGGAGGAGTAATTAAGATCTACATTTTACTGTCAGTGTGCTGTCTTGTCTTTTCTGCTGTTTACTGTTGATAAATCTGTTGGTGGGTCATGGACTAAGCCCGTGGTCCGATGGTGTTTATTCAACCACTTTCCAAAGTCAGGGCAGTCACGTGGGGGCAAGCGACGCACACAGTAAACTGAACAGAGTGACGAGGGTTTCTGTTCAACCCCTGGAATTGCTGCAGTTACCTAGATATCGGGTGGGTGGAGGCTCGCTCTTGTTTGTAGGGAGTGAGGGCCCACTCATGGGGAGTAGTTTAGGACAATAAACACGAAAATATCTGAGGTTAAAGTCTAAAATCATAAACCTGTTCATTTAGTCTGGGATCTTTCTGTACGCAAAATGGCTGCCACGTTTACCTGCACAAAACAGTCTCAAAGTAATTTAATGCATGAGGAGCACTTTTTTTGAGATGTTTGAGAGGGGAAAAAAAGAACTTGTATTTTCGTAGCACCTTATCACATCTCAAATGTCCCCAGGTGCTTCACCTGCAGAAAGCACGAGTCACTGAGTGCAGCATTATACATTGTAGACCCATGTGTTCTGCAGGCTCGATTACACCAATATGATCCTCGCTGGACTTGAGTTCTGCCTTTCATTTATCACAGTCCAAAATTCCACCACCTCCTCCTATTGAGCTCTAACCCCCCTTCCGCTAGTACTACAGCGCTCTAACCCCCCTTCCGCTAGTGCTACAGCGCTCTAACCCCCCCTTCCGCTAGTGCTACAGCGCTCTAACCCCCCTTCCGCTAGTGCTACAGCGCTCTAACCCCCCCTTCCGCTAGTGCTACAGCGCTCTAACCCCCCCTTCCGCTAGTGCTACAGCGCTCTAACCCCCCTTCCGCTAGTGCTACAGCGCTCTGACCCCCCTTCCGCTAGTGCTACAGCGCTCTGACCCCCCTTCCGCGAGTGCTACAGCGCTCTGACCCCCCTTCCGCGAGTGCTACAGCGCTCTGATCCCCCTTCCTCGAGTGCTACAGCGCTCTGATCCCCCTTCCTCGAGTGCTACAGCGCTCTGATCCCCCTTCCTCGAGTGCTACAGCGCTCTGATCCCCCTTCCTCGAGTGCTACAGCGCTCTGATCCCCCTTCCTCGAGTGCTACAGCGCTCTGATCCCCCTTCCTCGAGTGCTACAGCGCTCTGATCCCCCTTCCTCGAGTGCTACAGCGCTCTGATCCCCCTTCCTCGAGTGCTACAGCGCTCTGATCCCCCTTCCTCGAGTGCTACAGCGCTCTGATCCCCCTTCCTCGAGTGCTACAGCGCTCTAATTCCCCCTTCCTCGAGTGCTACAGCGCTCTAATTCCCCTTCCTCGAGTGCTACAGCGCTCTAATTCCCCTTCCTCGAGTGCTACAGCGCTCTAATCCCCCTTCCTCGAGTGCTACAGCGCTCACTAGCCTGAACTGGTTCCCATCCTGTTCTTTATCAATTTCAAAATCGTTCTCCATTCATAATTTCCTCCATGGCCTCACACCTTCCTACCTGCACTCTTCTGATTCTGGCCTCCATTGTATCTTCTTACTCTCTACTGCACCTTCAGCCTTTAGTTGTTTCTGCCCCATAATCTGGGACACTCTGCCACAGCGCCTCTTGTCTTGCTACCCCTCTCCTCTCCTCAACAACTACCTCTTAGATCTAGCTTTTGGTCACCGTACCTAATCCTTCTGTCACTACTGCCTGGTGTCCCTCTCTTTTCGCCTCTTGTGAAGTATTTTGGGACATTTTATTGCGCTAAAGGTGCGATGTCAGTGCAAGTTGTTGTCTGTTTGTTTTCCTTTCATTACATGACCTTTGAAACCGCACTGCTGGCCTGGTCAGTTCTGTATCATGAAACGTCCTGAGCCATGGACAGGCAGGCAGTAACTGTAAGAAAGGAGGATTCCGTTCCAAAGTCATTGTTCAGAAATGCGCATGTCTTTGAGAGAGCATTACCTCAGACTTATACAATGTTGTTTTTAACTCCACTTGATGATGTTATTCATTAGACTACTAGTCACTTTCATTTGGTTTGAATTATTTCTATCCAGCACATGTTTACCAGAACCCGAGTATAAATTTTCAGCAAAAAGTACCATTTCATTACTTAAAAAGTTGTGGTTTAACAGACTTGTTAATACATTGTATCATCCGTCTATTCATCCCTAATCCTTTCTTTACCAGTCTGCCCAAATCCATTGAAGATTAAAATTACAAGAATTCACAGAATTTAAGATGACGCATGCTGATTTGTAATCTCGATGGGTTAAAGATGTTTGGTTGGATTTTTGAGAGTTCGCTAAGTATATTGTTCTGTGCTCCACTGGTGAATAATTGTGAAGTTCACATGTTCGTGTTTTCTAGTACAGTGGCAAGTGGAGGCCAGATGACCCCAGGACAAGCTCAAGAGAAGGAAAAGCCATTGTTGCTATAGTTGCCACGGGTAGCCACGGTCGTTTATTTAACATTGGGAAGACCGAAGCCATTGTCTTCGGTCCCCGTCACGAACTCTGTTCCCTAGCCACCGATTTCTCCCCCTCCCTGGCCACCGTCTCGGGCTGAACCAGACTCTTCGCAACTTTGATGTCCTGCTTGACCCCGAGCTGAGCTTCCAACCCTACATCCTCGCCATCACAAAGCCCGCCTACTTCCACCTCCGTCATATCGCCCTTCTCCACCCCTGCCTCAGCTCATCAGCGCCTGAAACTCTCGTCCTACTTTTGTTACCTCCAGACTCGACTATTCCAATGGTTTCCTGGCCGGCTTCCCACCTTCCACCCTCCATAAACTTAAGTTCATTCAAAAATTCTGCTGGCCGAGTATAACTCGCACGCCAAGTCCCATTCATCCATCACCCCTGTGCTTGCTGACTTACATTGGCTCCCGATCCAGCAACGACTCGATTTGAAAATTCTCATCCTCAAAGAAGGAAGGCAGGGGGAGGGGGTGGGGGTGGGGGGGGGAAGAAAAATCGAGTTAAGTAAAAGAGAACTTGTATTTATATAGTGTCTTGTACATGCTCAGCGCTTTGCAGCTAATTAATTACCTTTGAAGCGTAGTCACTGCTGTTTTATAAGGCAAATACGACAGCCAATTTGCGCAGCAATGAGATAAATGACTGTCTGATCTGTTCTGGTGGTGCTAGTTGAAGGATGAATGTTGGCCAAGACACTGTTCCTTGGAAAAAGTGCCGTGAGATCCATTATGCCCACCTGATATTTAATGTCTCACCTGAAGGGCGGCCCCTCCAACAATGCAGCACTCCCTCACTATATGCCCCAAGGCTTTAGCCTAGGTTATCTTCTCCGGTGGATCTCCAACCCTCTGACTCGGAGGCAAGAGAGCTGCCACTGAGACAAGCTGAAAACTGGGAGCACCCAATACAAAGTAGCTAGGGATACAAAGCCAAATGGTATCTCAAACATCATAAAGCAGAAACACATGGAAAGCAGAGCAAAACATGAGAAAGTTATGAACACTTAGTGTTGTCCAATGTCACATAGGTGCATCAACGAGTTGCTGTATGGACTGATGCAAAATGTAGGTGATGCTGGCCAGGTTGCCATCCCTAGTTGTTCCAAGAAGGTGATAGTGGGCTGACATCTTGAACCGCTACAGTCCACGTGGTGATGGTGCTGCGTAGGGATTGTTTTTACAACTTACTGGCTTGCTAAGCCACTTCAGAGAGTATTGTGAGTTAGCGACATAGGGCTGGCCAGAGTTGCATGTCTGCCAGACTGAGTATAGGTCTGCATCTGGGTATCTTCGCAAGGGTGGAGAGCAGAAGTAAGATTCTGCCCTGGTCCTATGCCGTTGGATGCCTCCCAGCAACTGCTTATGGTCTAAACCTACCAAAACTATCTGAGACGTTTGGGTTCTGATTTGAGATTTCACTGTTGGGGTTCCAGTTCCATTTGGAACTTTAATAGGGTTCCTTATTTCTGTTACTAAAAGGTGAATGCCTTAAACTAGGGCTCTAAATAAAAGTAAAATACTACAACTGCTGCAAATCTGAAACCAAAAACTGGAACCGCGTGAAGGATCAGTCTGCATCCGTGGAAAGAACAGATGGCCGGCTCTTTAGGATCACGCCCTGTTCTGAAGAAGAGTAGGAGCCCAAAATGTTGCCGTGTCTGTTCTTTCCATGGATGCTGACTGACCTGTTGGGTGTTCTCAGCTTTTTATGTTTTTTGTATTGGGAATATGGTGCTTTTGAGGCTAAGCTGCTTCTCACCGTTTTTATCCATAAGGCTCAACCATCGGTGGCCGTGCCTTCAGCTGCCTGGGCCCTAAGCTCTGGAATTCCTTGTCTAAACCTCTCCCCCTCTCTACCTCTCTCTCTTCCTTTAAGACGCTCCTTAAAACCTACCTCTTTGACCAAGCTTTTGGTCACCAGCCCTAAGTAAGTTAAACTTTAATGACCATTTCCAAGGTAAAAGCCTTTTTTTGAATAGTTAAGGAATTGGAAGAGTGTCTTCGCTTTCCAACACGCACTCGTTGAATTTTGGCACGTTCAATGAATTGGTGTAATAGCTACAATCAGTGTGTATTAGGATTAGCACAAGCTTTGTATGGGATGTCCTAAAGAAAAAAATGATTGTTGTGTTCTTGAGACCTGACTTGTGTGACTCATGACTACATGTGACCCTGAAGAAACATGACATTTGGTGCACTTTTGAGGAAGTACGCTGTGGTGTTCTAAGTAGTACTGTTGAGTGATTGGTCAAATGCCTTTTAACAGATGACTCATATTAGACTGCTCAAAGAATAACCGTGCTAATTATATTTTGGTGAAAATGTTTAATGTTAGTGTCATTTCCACTGGAGCAGAGACGGCTAAGAAGGGATTTAATAGTTCTTTTAAATCAAATTATTGTGAAGAGTTTAGTGAATAGGGAAAGATTATTTCCTGTGGTTTGGTCATCAGTGAAAAGGGGGTCACCAATTTAACATCGCACTAACCGAATGAGGAGCGCGGTCAGGAGATAATTAAAATGTATTTACGCAGGTTGTTAGAGCATGAAATGCTTCACCACAGGAAATAGTTGTGGCAGTGACCATTACATCTTTTAAGGGAAGAGCTGATCGACATTTGAAGCAGAGGAAGGTAAAGACCTATGGGGAGAGAACAGGGCAGTGGGACTGGTTTTGGATTACTGCAGCAACGAGCCGGCACGGACCAAATGGGTCGAATGGCCTCATCCTGTGCTGTAAACTTCTGGTGTGAGTCAGCAAATAGTAACTCGAAGATTGATGGGCATATCTAACAATTGATTTTTATATCTTTTAATGTGAATTGATGAAGGTTCAGCTGATTGCATTTTTGAGATTCCATCCTTATCTTTTTAGTAATGTGTTTGGAAAGTGGCAAAAAACTAATGGAATTGTACAGGGGGCAAAATCAACACTTGGTGTGTCAGACAACTATGTAGCGTATGTGACTTAGATTAGCCAAGATAGTTTGTGCATTTCTTTGCCCATTTTCTGTGGTTTGACTGCCATCCTTGCCCGTCTCAGTTCAGTAGAAATTCCAGTGATTTTATTTGTGCAAATATTTCTGCAGCATTCTTCAATTGCCATCTTGGGGACGAGGAGAAAATCATTGGAGGAACAAAAAAAAGGCCACTCACCTCACTCGGACCCTGTTTTCGGATCTGTTTTGACTGGTAGAAAAAATCCACGATGCAAGTGCCCAGCTAGTAGAAAATCAACATTTTGGGTTAAATGAGGGATAGGCGAGGAATAAATTGCATTATTCTCTGACTCCAGCTTACTGTGCCTCTCGCCTCTCCCTTCGCTCCAACCTGATGTCCGTGCCTGCAGCCGTCTCGGCCCCATGCCTAGACCGCTCCTCCGCTTCTCCACTTCCCTCGCCTCCTTAAAACCCATCTCTTTGAATAAGCCTTTGGTCGCCCCTCCTAACACCTCCTTCATTTTCTTTTCCTTATGCCCCTGTGAAGTACCATGAGACATTGTTCTACATTAAAGAAGCTGTTGAAGTGAAAGTTGTTGTTGTTACCGCACAATATATCGTTTAGTTATGTGAATATTGCGCCGTCTGTGACTTATAAAATAAGTCCTTGTTTGTGAGATGTAAGAAATTTAAATGTAGAATTCCTACCCAATGAACCATAGTGATGTTGTCCTTATAATCCAATGTCACTCTTGGTCATTTGGTTTAGCTTCAGCATATAGTAGAGTAAGTTGAGAAAAACTATTGGCGCGTGAGTCAATAACTAGAGGTTGTAGATTCAAAATCATTGGCAAAAGATCCAGAGGGGAGATGAGGAACGCTCTACCTGAAGCGGTGGTGGAAGCTGATTCCATCAATAATTTTAAAAGGGAGTTGGACAGGTACTTGAAGAGGAACTTACAGGGTTATGGACAATAAGCGGGGGTGTGGGACTGAGCACGACTTCGCTTTCAAAGAGCCAGCATAGGCACGACGGGCCGAATGGTCTCCTTCTGTGCTGTAAGTTTCTGTGATCTATTTTGAGTCACTTTCAGTTTTCACCTTCTGAATTTTACTTTGTTGGTTCTTGGCCTGAATGAATCAGGGCGAAGGGACGTGGGGCTCAGTGGCCGGTACGGTGGCTGTGTAACCGACGAGTGAACCTTAGTCTCAGGAGGCAGTCAGCAGGGAAAGATTGAAGGGGAAGTGGCAATGGCAACGGAAAGTCGGCAGAGAATGACAGAGATCAAATGACCGATGGGTTGGGAAGATGGCGAGATGTTGCCTGGGAACTGGAGTCAGGCCGGGATGGAAAGAGGCACAGGCTTGGAGGAAGAACAGCGGGATGCAGGGTGGTCTCCATGGTTATCTGGCAGATTGGAAGTGCACTTTTGCTAACAGCAGGAGGCTTCCACCTGACCTGTGAAAATGGTCGGCATAGAGGAATGAAGCATTGTGCCCTTTACAGTTTTTTTGTTTACGAAGATATGTCCTCTAGAACTACCCAGTTAGAGGTCCCTGTGCTGCTTGCTTTTAATCAAATAGTTGATTCGAGCAACTATCAAATGGAGCTGAATGGATATTTGATGCCTTAATACTTCACTGAAAGAATGTAAATACTTCCAGATTTCTTCAGTAACATACAGTACGTTGATTATAACTCCGCAACTGAAAACAAAAATAAATGTCTGTGTTTTGTTATTGCACCATTGCCACTGATCTTCTGTAGAACAGTCACACGCAGTAGCACCCGCACTGAGTTGCTAATTTCCTGGAAATGTAGATGCGTCTAACGTCGCCCATATTACTTCTTCATGTTGTGAAGACCTCCTTGGCCCCTTCGACCAGGGTACTGCTAAGTCAAAGCCACATCTTTTCACCGTTTAGACCTCTGCAAACAATTCACACGTAGAAGTCCTTCTGCTTGCTTAGTAAAGCGTGACCTTGATGTGGATGCGAATGGGAGAGCGGGCTCCAAAGCAACAGGAAGGAGAACACTACATACATATTTATGAGGCAACGGGAACAGGTGGATTGGAATGTATGCAAGAATCTATTGAAACTGGGGTTGAAGTGGAACTTTTCACAGCTCGTTGAAAATGGGGCTATTTCCAGAGGAATGGAATTTAACAAATGTTCATACTTAAAAGAAAAATCTAAATCCTGATCTTGGGGGATTACAGGCCTGTTTGCTTGACATCTCTAAATAGAAAAAACACTGAAGGTGATTAAAAGGGAAGCAATTTAAGTGCACGCCACCAGAGAGAGTGAAGCACAGAGCTGTGAAGGCTGGCCCAACTCAAACCCTAATGAATTTGATCGCATTCTTTGAGGATATAATCGAATTGTTGGACACTGGTAATGTGGTTGGTTATTGAGTTTCTTGACTTTCTGAAGCCTTTAACAAGGTGTCTCACGAGAGACTTGTGGTTAAGTGAAAGCTCTTGCAATAAAGAAGAATGTTGTATATACTGGCTAATAATTTCTTTAAATAATAGGCAATGGACACTACAGACACTGCAAACATCATATACCTGCTCAGCCCCTGAACCATCTGATGTTCTGCTATGTGAAAAAGGGGGGGATAATTGGTTGGTTCTGTATTTTAGTCTTAATCTATAAATTTTTTTAAAACTCCCTGGTTACTTCCGTCCTATGCTAATTCAGTAATAAAGGCTTCTACATTATAATGAGTTCTCTCGGACCTCCTCCATGTGCTGTAGCAGCATTGCACATCAAAAGCACCGATTCTCTGATATGAGCAGTGCTACAAGTGAGTCTATCTGTAAAACAAATTGGATGGGAGCCCATTGATCTCCTTATTGAAACGGTTGTCATGAAGGCTCAGGCCAACATCTCCCAGCATCGAAGCTTTGACCACGCTCGATCAGCTCCGATGGACGGGCCACGTTGTCCACATGCCCAATACGAGACTCCCAAAATAAGCGCTCTACTCGGAGCTCTGGCATGGCAAGAGAGCCCCAAGTGGGCAGAGGAAACGCTTCAAGGACACCCTCAAAGCCTCCTTGGAAAAAGTGCAACATCCCCACCGACACCTGGGAATCCCTGGCCCAAGACCGCACAAAGTGGAGGAGAAGCATCCGGGAAGGCGCCGAACACCTCGAGTCTCTTCGCCGGGAGCAAGCGGAAGACAAGCACAAACAGCGGAAGGAGTGCACGTCAACCCAAGCACCCCACCCACCTGCCCCACCTGTGACAGAGACTGTAGGTCCCGCATTGGACTCATCAGTCACCTGAGAACTCATTTTTAGTGTGGAAGCAAGTCATCCTCGGTTCTGAGGGACTGCTTAAGAAGAAGAAGATGCTAATTCAGTAATAAAAGCTTCTACATTATAATGAGTTCTCTCGGGCCTCCTCCATGTGCTGTAGCAGCATTGCACATCAACAGTACTTGCGCTGTTTCTCTGTGATATGAGCAGTGCTATAAATGAGTCTATCTGTAAAACAAATTGGATGGGAGCCCATTGACTGTTCTCCTCCTTATTGAAACGGTTGTCATGAGAAGGGGCTTCACACAGGCCAGGGAACCATCAGACTGAGCAGGAACTTGGCCTCACCCAGCCCAGTTATTGCTGAGATAAAAATCGGAAACCCTGGGGCCACATCTATCGAGAAAACACCAGCCAACGTTCCGGGTGGGGAAAACATTTCCAGACTGCTTCTGCTGAGGCCAATTATACCACACTCCGCACCAACTCAGCACAGACCAGGGATTGAACTTGAGATATTCCTGGTCTGTTTGGTTCAATGTTTGAGAAACCACATGTGTTTCTTCCCTAACAAATGTCAAAGATGATTGTTCCTGAGTACTTTAATAGGATTGCAAAAAAAAAATCGCCCTCCCTTAAAGCAGTGTTACATTCTTGGTATTTTTCCTGCCTTACTTTAGCTCTAGATATTCTTTTGGGATCAGCATCTCAGACCATTCTTGTAGGTAAGTCTTTCCTCTTTATAGCCCAGAGAGCGTGTTTTCACTTTCCCACCTCTTGCCTCTTCTAATATCATCTTCTTTGGCTCGGCATCCATTTTTGCCTGATTACGTCTCTGTGAACCATTTTGGGACACTCTTCTACGTTTTCTAGGTGCCATATAAATGCAAGTTGTTGTTGCCCAAATATCTATGTAAATTTGTAGCATCCCTGGGGATAAAATGGAGAATCATCGTCACTGATTTCAACTTGCTGGTTTTTATCGTGCACTTGTGAGATCTTCCTTGATTTTGAAGGTGACAGAATAACACCACACCGGACTGTAACTGAGGCTTTAACTGCTAGAAAACTGTATTAAAAGTAAAAGGTTAAATGAACCAAAGCAACTGTAGTTATTAAACTTGGCCATCTCCTGGAAAAATAGCACATCGTTGGGGCTGCTGTACTAGCCTATGTATGTTTACATAGTGGTTCCTTTCTTTTTCACTGCCTGAAAGCTTCAATCAGATTCCCCAGTCAGCCAGCCTGAGAACTATATTGAACAATTAGGACCAGCCAAATTTGAATTGCTGTCAAATTTTTGAAAAATCTGCCAGTTAAACATGTATTTGAACAGATCCCACAAGTTGTTTGTATTTGAATTAAATGACTTGTATCCCCCCCCCCCCAGATGCCTGGCTGTGACAAAATGATTAAAATCTGGAAATTTTGTATCAAAATTAAATGGGGCATGTTTTCTGAGTGATGCCAACACCATGCTAAATCCTAAACAAAATGTCTCATTTCTGTGACCAGCAGTCTGTTATAAAATCTTTTCTTCATAGGGGGTACCCCTGTTCATAGTGAAAATTTAGTGAAATCTCTTTTCCTCACAAGGTTCGTTTGACTTCTACTGGCCATATCCCAACTCACACCAGTCTCGATCACCCATCACCCCTGTGCTCGCTGACCTATATTGGCTCCCGGTTCGGCAACGCCTCAAATTTAAAATTCTCGTCCTTGTGTTCAAATCCCGTGCCCCTCCTTGTCTCTCTTTTTGTCTCTTCTTAGGCAGTCCCTCGGAACCAAAGATGACTTAAAGGGTGGAAGATGTCTGTGCGTGAATTCTTTTAACGTGGGGTGGCCGTTGCACACCAGCTACCACACTGGCTTGACAGAGCAAGGTCTTGGTCCAATGGCAAGGGGATCCAAGACGATTGGAGACCAGGCTCTGCTACAACGGCCACACGCACACACGTTTTGTAGCTCCCTCCCTCCGGCCCTACAAACCTCCGAGAACGCTGAGTTCCTCCAACTCTGGCCTCTTGTGCATCTCCCCACTCCCATTTCACAACCATTAGTGGCCGTGCCATCAGCCATCTTGGCTCTAAGCTCTGAAATTCCCTCCCCAAACCTCTTCACCTCTCTAGCCCTCTCTTCCCTCCTTTAAAACCCACCTCACCTGTCCTAATATCTCCTTCTTTGGCTTGGTGTCAATTTTTGTTTGATTACACTCATGTGAAGCTCCTTGGGACGCTTTACTATGTTAAAAAGGTAAGTTGTTGTTGACTTCAGCAGCCTTGACTTCGGCACAGTATTGTGTTATTGAGATGATACTGTCTCTGGTGTCGAGGAGAGATGTTCTCAGTACAAGTGATACAAGATTGTTAGGAGGCTGACCATGCAGGCCAACAAATGTCTTTTAGACACTGCATGGACTGTACGGATCTCCTCCTCAGCCATTGGCTATTGCGACTGTGCAAGCTCAGTCTAGTTCATACTGGTTTGGTTTGGTGGTGTTACCAGTGCTTGGAATCGTCCCCACAACCTAAACAGGGCAGTTTCCAGAGGTGCTGCAGCCAAGGCTGAGTGCAAGTGTTTCCATACTATAGAAGCTCACCTTTAGTGACTGCTTTGACCCAACCATCAGGTCAGATCATGTTTGTGTTCTCAGTAGATGCTGTTGCTGACATCACAGGGTACTAACCAGCCGAAGCTAAGTGGTGGGAGATAGTTGAACAAAAAGGATAATGGTTTAGTGCACCAGAAGTGCTTTGGGTTTAATTTGTAATACAGATATCCCATTGTGTCGGGACTGGATCAGAAGAATAAGTGGATAGTACCTGCTGAGGTGACTCAGTCATTTGCATTGCACCAGGCTAATCCGACACTGTTTGTTTGAAAGTTCCAGCAGGATACCGTGAATGTATTCCCTTATCGCATAGAAATAGCGGTGATTTGTACAGAGACGCATTTCAAAGGTGCAGCCTTCCTGCAAAGCTGTTTAGAAAAGCTCCTTTTCTTTTCGAACAAGTAACTCAGTGATGTAAATCACGTGGAAACACCCCATCTTGTCACTGAAGCGTAACAGCATTGTAATGAAAGTGACGCGTGGCTCGACTGACTTCAATAATAAAGGCCTGGATGAAGACTGCTTCAAGAAGAAGCTGCCCATCCTTTTAACTTCCCAGGTGTCGAGGTGTTGGTATTGCGAGTGCTGTACTAAGCTGCACAGATCAGAAGGTCTGCCGAACTCAACCAGAGCAGCAGTTGTGGCACTGCAGTTGGCCTCAGTGCCCGGGGCAGGGGAAAATTAGTTGTGTGTGCGCCTGTACTGGAGGACTTTTTGCATCTTTGGAACTGTACTGTGGTAAGAGTAAGTACCTTTTGGAGAGAAGAGAATACTTGAGGGCAGAATGGGTCGGTGGACATTTAGTGTTTGGTTCTCTTGTCTTCAGAAATAGCAACTTGAACAGGATTGAGATCCAGACTTCCGTTTCTAGTCAAATGTTCAAATTAAGGAGATTCTGCAGAAACATTACGAATAAATGGTGTGTCGCGTTGAAGGAATGCAGGTTGAACCACATAAAACAAACTACTTAGCCACTCCGTTGGAGGTGAAATAAAATGGCTTTGGAGTACATGTCAGATGAGATGCCTAATTGCAAAATGCTCTCAATACCTTGTGTTCTGGTGATTGTGAGGGAGTCAGTGAACACAGGGGAGGTCTTGCTGGATTTGGAACACTGCATGTACAGACCCATTAATCGTAACTCAATAAATGCCTAACTAATGGAATTAATCACCAGGAACAAACCGGAGGATTACTGTGAAAATAACCAACTAAATGGCTGTCAACACTGTTTCAGAAGGGAAACCAACCTCCTTGACTTTTTAAGGTAGTCGCATCCCAAGTTGGGAGTCTTATGATGCACCTTGAAATCTTAAAGAATTTTGCGAAAGTTTTGCATGAAAGTGGGTATTCACAGAGCAGCGTTGTCCAATACGTTCGGCACTAGCCACATGTGGTTAATTGTAAATCCAGATGTGGCTAATTGCATTTTCGATTAGTAAATTTAAAAAAATGGGTAATGAGACCAGCGTTGAGCCCGTGATCTCGATCCTCATATCCACATGACGTGTGCATGTGAACTTTACCCATTGTGTGCGTTTGTTGATAAAAGGGTAAGACAAAATGCAGAGTGTGCGAGTAGTTTTTGATTGTTGTGTAGTTTAGTTCCTTGGTTACTATTTATTGGCCATCTGCTAAAATAGGGTGTAACACTGGTAAAAACACTCTCAGTACCAGTACCAGCACCGTTGTATGGAGAGGGGCGCTGCAGTGTAGTACTGAGGGAACGCTGCACTGTCGGAGATGCCGTCTTTTGGATGAGACGTTAAACCTAGGTCTTGTCTGCCTGTTCAGGTGGACTATTTGAAGAGGGGCCGGGAGTTCTCCCAGCGTTCTGGCCAATATTTATCCCTCAACTAACACGACCAAAAATAAGTCATCTGATAATTAATCTCATTGGCTTTTTGTGGGACTGTGCCGTGTGCTGATTGGCTGCTATGTTTACATGTATAACAAGAGTGTCTGCACTTCAAAAAGTAACCATTGGTTATGAAGTACTTGGGGATGTCCTGTGGAAATGCACTTTTTAAGTTTGTCTTTAACAAGTGATGGTATATGTGTAGAGAAAGAAACTGTCTGAGCTGCCATTTTATTTGTCCCTCTATCTTGGTGGTGGTGCATGAGAAGGTAAACGGGAGTTAGGTTCAATCAGCCTGTTCATGAGGGGGTGGGGGACGCAGAAAGCGAGAGGCGGGACGTAGCCAGAGAGTGGGACACAGATGCACAAAGAGAGAGGGGGAGGGGGTAGAACGCAGATGACTGGGGGGGGGGAGGGGGTAGAACGCAGATGACTGGGGGGGGGGGGAGGGGGTAGAACGCAGATGACGGGGGGGGGGGGGGAGGGGGTAGAACGCAAATGACTGGGGGGGGGGGGGGGAGGGGGTAGAACGCAAATGACTGGGGGGGGGGAGGGGGTAGAACGCAAATGACTGGGGGCGGGAGGGGGTAGAACGCAAATGACTGGGGGGGGGAGAGGGGGTAGAACGCAGATGACGGGGGGGGGGGGAGAGGGGGTAGAACGCAGATGACTGGGGGGGAGGGGGTAGAACGCAGATGACTGGGGGGGAGGGGTTAGAACGCAGATGACGGGGAGGGGTTAGAACGCAGATGATTGGGGGGAGGGGGTAGAACGCAGATGACGGGGGGAGGGGTGGAATGCAGACTGGGAGGGGGAGGGGGTAGAACGCTGACGGTGGGGGGAGAACGCTGATTGGGAGGGAGGGGGTGGGAGGCTGACGGGGGAGGGGGTAGGACGCTGACTGGGGGGGAGGGGTAGAAGGTTGACGGGGGAGGGGTAGAACGCTGATGGGAGGGAGGGGGTAGAAGGCTGACTGGGGGAGGGGGTAGAAGGCTGACTGGGGGAAGGGGGTAGGACGCTGACGGGGGGAGGGGTAGAAGGCTGACGGGGGGGGGGGGGTAGAAGGCTGACGGGGGAGGGGGTAGAAGGCTGACGGGGGGAGGGGGTAGGACGCTGACGGGGGGGAGGGGTAGAAGGCCGACGGGGGGAGGGGTAGAAGGCCGACGGGGGGAGGGGGTAGAAGGCCGACGGGGGGAGGGGGTAGAAGGCCGACGGGGGGAGGGGGTAGAAGGCCGACGGGGGGAGGGAGGGGGTAGAATGCTGATGCGGAGGGAGGGAGGGGGTCGGACGCGGAGGGAGGGCGGGCGGGAATTAATAAACATCTGCTCGAACCTGGAAATGAAAAGAGAGGTTACCTACTGTGACAGATCAGAGATCTGTTTCATTTCACTTCATAAGAGATTGTATGTGTTAACCATTCTTTAAGGGGATTTAAAGCTTGCCAGAATCGTTTAAATTGGTTACTGCACGGCTGGGGGCAGGCAGTCTGGATGGAATACACTTTATCTGGACCAGGACCACTCCATCTATGATTCATATCTATGTAAATAGGATGACCGTGTGTTTTTTTTTCCCTTTTCTCCAATTACGTTTGAGGAAAATATGCAGGGTTATGGCCAGTTATGTGGAGCGGAAATTCCCTCACACTCTGGTTGAACAAATGATGGAACACTCACCGTGGTGGAAGTGATTCCTATTGATCCCAGATGTATGGTCTATTTTGTGTACTGTTGTACTCAGTCTTTGAAGGGCCACTCGCTGTGTTGGCTGCCTGAAGAGAGGCCCCTGTTACTGGCGCCTCAGCTCTTCTTTGTCCTGGAAATGGATGAAGGGCTTGAGACGGGCTTCTCGAGTATCTCTCTGAAGTCTTATTTTATTTGACCAATCTGTGGCCAGAAGTTCCCTGAAATTGGGCACAAGTGTGGCAAGCTTTCACTGCTTCGCAAGGCTACTTGTGGTTGTGCCACTATGTCGGCAGAGGTTAATGAAGGACACGGGGTCGGGGAGTTCAATCTCTCGTAAAACTTCTCCTCACAGAAAACCTTGGCCCAACCTTCAAGCTAACCGTGTTACTTCCAACAAAAGCAAAATACTGCAGACGCTGGAAATCTGAAATAAAAACAGAAAATGCTGGAAACGCTCAGCGGGTCAGGCTGCATCTGTGGAGAGAAAAGCGAGAGTTAATGACCTGCAACGTTAACTCTGTTTCTCTCTCTCTCTCTCTCTCTCTCCACAGATGTTGCCTGACCTCCTGAGTGTTTCCAGTATTTTCTAATGTTACTTCCATGCTGTATTAGAGTTTTGACAGGTTGATCATTTTGAAACATTGTCAATTTTTGTTTGATTAATGCTTCTGTGAAGCATTTTTCTGAAAGGTGATCTCATTGAAACATATAAGATTCTGAAGGGGTTGACGGCATAGATGCTGAGAGGCTGTTTCCCCTGTCTGGAGAGTCTAGAACTAGGGGACATAGTCTCAGGATAAGGGGTCAGCCATTTAGGACTGAGATGAGGAGAAATTTTTTCACTCTAAGTGTTGTGAATCTTTGGAATTCTCTACCCCAAAGGGCTATGGATGCTCAGTCATTGAGTATAGTCAAGGCTGAGATCGATAGATTTTTGGACTCTAGGGAATCAAGGAATATGGGGATAGGGTGGGAAAGTGGAGTTGAAGTCGAAGATCAACTATGATCGTATTCCCTAGGTACGGAGAGCAAAACTGTACACAGTACTCCAGGTGTGGTCTCCAAAGCCCTGCAGCAAGACCTCCTTACTCTTGTACACCAACCCCCTTGCAATAAAGGCCAACATGCCATTTGCCTTCCTAATTGCTAGCTGTACCTGCATGCTAACTTTCTGTTTCCTGTACGAGGACACCCAAATCTCTCTGAACACCAACATTTAATAGTTTCTCATCATTTAAAAAAATATTCTGTTTTTCTATTCTTCCTACCAAAATGAATAACCTCATCTTTCCCCAGATTATACTCCATCTGCCACTTTCTTGCCCACTCATTAACCTGTCTATATCCCTTTGCAGACTCTGTCCTCCTCACAGCTTACTTTCCCACCTAGCTTTGTATCATCAGCAAACTTGGATACATTACACTCGGTCCCTTCATCCAAGTCATTAATATAGATTGTAAATAGCTGAGGCCCAAGCACTGATCCTTGCGACGCATCACTAGTTACAGCCTGGCAACCTGAAAGAGACCCGTTTATTCCTATTCTCTGTTTTCTGTCCTTTAACCAATCCGCAATCCATGCTCATATGTTACCCCCAACATGAGTCGTGAGATGCATGGTTTTTCAGAGTTTATTTTGCCAGTCAGCGAGATCAGGAGTGTATTGTGGTAACCTGCACATTTTCCATTGAATAACTTAACCGGCTCAGAAAAATCCAAAGTATGTAATCCCTGCTTTTATTTTTTTTTAAATTCTCACTATTCTTGTGGTTATCCCTAGCCCAATGAGCCCAGGGGGTCAGGTTGGGGCCCGGGGGTTTGGAGGGATGTTGCTCCAGCTCCCAGTTGTTGGTAGGGTGGGTGGTTGTACGGTGGGGCTTTGGTCTGGGGTCGGGGGTTGGCCGGGGGTCGGTTGGGGGGGGGGGGTAGGTTTGGTCGGTGGGGAGGGTTGGTCTGGGGTCGGTGGGGAGGGTTGGTCGGGGGTCAGTGGGGGTTTTGGTCTGGGAGGGTTGGTCGGGGGTCAGTGGGGGTTTGGTCTGGGGTCGGTGGGGGGTTGGTCGGGGGTCGGTGGGGGGGTTGTCCGGGGGTGGGTTTGGTCGGTGGGGGGGTTGGTCTGGGATCAGGGGTCGGTGGGAGGTTTGGTCTGGGGTCGGTGGGGGTTTGGTCTGGAGTCGGGGGTCGGTGGGGGGGTTGTCCGGGGGTGGGTTTGGTCGGTGGGGGAGTTGGTCTGGGGTCAGGGGTCGGTGGGAGGTTTGGTGTGGGGGGGTGGGTTTGGTCGGGGGTCGGTGGGGTTGTTGGTTGGGGGTCGGTGGGGGGGGGGTTGTCCGGGGCTGGGTTTGGTGGGGGAGTTGGTCAGGGGTCGGTGGGGGGGTTGTCCGGGGGTCGGTTGGGGGGGTTGTCCGGGGGTCGGTTGGGGGGGTGTGGGGGGTTTGGTTGGGGTCGGTGGGGGAGTTGGTCTTGGTGGGGGGTTGTCCGGGGGTGGGTTTGGTCGGGGGTCGGTGGGGGAGTTGGTCAGGGGTTGGTTGGGGGGGTTTGGTCTGGAGTTGGTGGGGGTGTTGGTCCGGGGTCAGGGGTTGGTGGGGGGTTTGGTCTGGGGTCAGGGGTCGGTGGGGGTTTGGTCTGGAGTCGGTCGGGTGAGGTGATGTTCATGATTGTTAGTAAAAAAGAGTATTTATTTTTGGCAGAATGCGATTTGTGCTTTGCGGAATATCGTTGGTGAGATAACCAAATAGAAAGTAGAAAATCACTAGTAAAAGGCCGTTAAGATTTTGGTCAAATTTTTAATCTAAATTAACCATGAGATTTATTAAAAATGCTTTATTTTTGTATTTTACACAGACTAATGCAGGAAGCTAGCTCGATTTTGAAACCATGTATATAATGTGCGTTCGGGTCCAGAAAATAGTGACACATCTGCATGTTTTTCATGGTAACCTAGCAACATTCAACAAAACTTTCCCTGGAGACCAATAAGTGGATGGGAGCAGGCAACCTTCCTTGGCACTTCACATGGAGTAATGGAGCCGAAGGTCAGGGGTCCCCCGTTGAGAGATGCTGATGTGTGATTCTGCACATAACACTGCATAATGAGACGGTAGAAATTTCCTTTTGGACGTGGAGCGGGTGATTTTGGTTTGCAACTTTTTTTTAGTGTGTGGGTTAAAATGCCTCAAATATATTTCCAAGTTTCAAAATAATAGTTTTGTAAAAATCTCCTGTCAGCTTCAGGTATGCTTCAGGATTTGACATAGCCTGAAATAATACCTCAAAACCATAGCTCCGACTTGGCTTTCGATAGGCCACATTAGTCAGGGACGGGAGGGAAATGAACAGAAAACTAAACGCGGTTCCAAGTGGAGCTGCCTTGCCTGTTTCTTTGGTGGGGGGTGGTTGAAGGGGGAAACCTGGCCACTGACTTTGCATCATGATGTTCTGGGCAAGAAGTGTGTTCAAAATATTTAGAAACGATTTCTGTCCTTGCAATGCAGTGTTGGCAAGTGCAAAAAAAAAAAAAAAAAATAGGTTTTATCAAACACGATTTGTTTAACGTGCAGTGTTAGCACACTGGATGAGCACCACATCATTTGTGACACCTGTCTAGGGAGGTATTCATTCAAAACTAATCTGGGGAAAGATTATTTCAGTGAACGAGTGGCCAATCTATGGAACAGTCTCCCTAGGGAGACGGTGGAAACAGATGGTGTTGATTCACTCAAATGAAACTTAGCTAGATTTCTTTTAGAAAATAATATTTTGGGATACAGTATATGAGTAATTTGAGACATAACATGTGGTGAGTGGAGCGTGCTTGGGAGGAATCTGTGACTTTGGACCTATGGTTCCCAAAGCTCTCCACCACTGGGGGGTTTCCTCGCCTCATGTCTGGGTCTGTTGTAGACTCACTGATAGAGATTGATTGCTCTGATTAGTCAACAACTCCATTATCGTTGTATCATGGAACTACCAGGATTGTAGAAGGCAAACTAGATGGGCCTTGGTCTATTTTTGTCTTGCACTTTATTTGTTCCTAGTGCTCTGGAAGATGCAGAATGTGAAAACGCTTCAAGTACACCCATCTGGTTAGTGCCCGCTTGCGCCACTCAGAGAACTGACTAGCCAATGCTTTTACATTGAATTACATAGAATCTGCAGCAACTGGTCTATGCCGGTGTTTATGCTTCACACGAACCTCCTCCCACTCTACTTTATCTCATCCTATCAGAATATCTTTCTATTCCTTTCTCCCTCATGTACTTATCTAGCTTCCCCTTAAATGTATCTATACTATTCGCCTCAACCACTCCCTGTGATAGCGAGTTCCACATTCTCACCACTCTCTGGGTAAAGAAGTTTTTCCTGAATTCCTTATTGGATTTATTAGTGACTATCTTCTCTTTATGACCCCTAGTTTTAGACTCCCCACAAGTGGAAACATCTTCTCTACGTCTACCCTATCAAACCCCTTCATAATTTTAAAGACCTCTATCAGATCAGCCCTCTGCCGTCTCTTTTCTAGAGAAATAAGCTCCAGCTTGTTCAGTCTTTCCTGATCGTTATAACCTCTGTTCACGGTATCCTCCTTGTAAATCTTTTTTTGCACCTTCTCCAGTGCCTCCACAACCTTTTTGTAATATCGAGACCAGAACTCTGCACAGTACTCCCAAGTGTGGTCTAACCAAGGTTCTATGCAAGTTTAACATAACCTCTCTGAATTTCAATTATATTCCTCTCGAAATTATCCCCAGTGTTTTGTTTGCATTTTTATGGCCTTATTAACCTGCGTGGCTACTTTTTAATAATTTGTGAATCTGTACCCCTAGATCCCTTTGCTCCTCTACCCCATTCAGACACTCATTTTCCAAGTAATAAGTGGCCTCCTTATTTCTCCTATCAAAATGCACCTCCTCACACTTATCTATATTGAAATTCATTTGCCATTGACATGCCCATTCTGCAAATTTATTAATCTCTTCCTGTATTTTATTGCAGCAAATGTAGAAATTGTACCTCCTGATTCCCGAGTCCAAATCGTTTATGTAAATCGTGAACAACAGTGGTTCCAGCACCGATCCCTGTGGAACACCACTTCCCACCATCCGCCAGTCTGAGTAAATACCTTTAACCCCTACTCGCGCTCTCTCTCCTGTTTTTGCAGCCAGCTTGCTATCCATTCTGCCACCTGTTCTCTGACTCCACATGCTTGGACCTTAGTCATAAGTTTGCTATGTGGTGCCTTATCGCAGGCCTTTTGAAAATTCAAGTATATTGCATCGACTGCACCACCCTTGTCCACTCTTTCTGTTACTACTTCAAAGAATTTAAGTAGGTTGGTCAGGCATGGCCTTCCCTTTGGAAACCCGTGCTGACTATTCTTTCTTATATTTTCAGTTTCTAAGTGTTTTTCTACTACATTTTTGAGTAAAGATTCTATTATCTTTCCTACCACTGACGTTAAGCTAACTGTTCTATAGTTCCCTGGACCTGTTCTATCTCCCTTTTTAAATATAGGAATAATATTAGCTGTCCGCCAGTCCTCTGGCACAATTCCCTTTTCTAATGAATTTTAATCATTTTTTTATTAAGAGGGTGCCCCTTTAAATTGTTTGCATTACACTAAAATTAAATGGGAGTGGCTTACATCTGAGTATTTTTTCTGTTGCACTAAATGTGGACTGCCCTTGTATGATTCCACTATCCAACCCTAGCCAGAGCATCTCCAGCAATGGCTTTTCTTCCCGCACCACCAGCTCTGCAGTCCCCTCAAGGCTCTTTCCTTGGCCCCTTCCTCTTCCTCATCTACATGCTGTCCCTTGGTGACACTAGCTGCAAGTGTTGGGTTAGCTTCCACCTGTTGACACCCAGATCAACCTCTCCAGCGCCACTCCTGACCCCACGACCACCTCCGTGTTGTCAGACTGCCCGTCCAACATCAAATCCTCCATTGTTTTCAGCCTCCCCCATAATCTCTTCTCCCCTGCCACTGACTCTAACCCCCTCCCTGACCACTTGCTCAGGCTGAACCAGACCATGTGAAACTTGTCCTCTTCAACTTGCAGCTGAGTTTCACGCCCCTGCCCCGCCCCCCTACACCCTATCCATCAGCAAAACCACTGATTCCCACCTCTACCCCCACCATCAGCCTCTCTGCCGTTGAAACCCATACCCAAGCTTTCAGTCACCTCTGCTAATCTTTCCATCTCTTACTTTAATTAAAGGATTTGATAAGGTAGATAGAGAGAAACGATTTGCTCTGGTGGGGTGGGGAGGGGATCCTGAACAAGGGGGCACAACCCTAAAATTAGAGCTAGACCATTCAGGGGTGATGTCAGGAACCACTTCATCACACAAAGGGTAGTGGAAACCTGAACCCCTCACTCCCCAAAGTTGTTGAGGCTAAGTCAATTGCAAATTTCAAAACTGAGATTGATAGATTTTTGTTAGGTAAGGGTATTGAGGGTTACAGAACCAAGGCGGGTAAATGGAGTTGAGGTACAGATCAGCCCTGATCTAATTGAATGGCAGAACAGGCTCAAGGGGCTGAAAGGCCTCTTCCTGTTCCTTCCTTATTATTACTCTTTTGTAAAGCGCTTTGGGGCATTTTCTGTGTTAAAGGCACTCCATAAACACGAGCCGTTCTATATTTTACATCAACAGAATTTGTGGGTTTTTCCCCCCCTTTTTGGAGCCCGTGAAGTGATGGACTCTGTTCAGCAGATTTCCTTTGTAGAAGAACATTGTTGTTAATCTACTGGGAAGAGAGTTTCTTCTGTCTGCACAGTTGAAGAAAAATCCTTATACTCACTGTTTAGTTTTAAAAACAAATTCTTGAACTCTGCACCTAGAAGAAAAGTGGCAGGAGAGAAGCATTTCTTTTCCACAGGTCATTCCCCTTTCTCAAATCACAATTCTCAATTCATCAAAGTGCATGTTTAAAAACAAAATCCAGTGACCTGCTACTAGAGGGAAAGGAGGCGACTGGGGTGATTTAACCTTGTGCCTTTTTCACAAAGTGCCTGTGGAAGTGTCGGACTAAAGCCCCTCCTCCTCCTCCTCATCACCCAACCCCCTTTCAATGAATGAACAGCTTCCTTTTGGAGCTGCCGTTTGCATTTACAAAGAAGTCGGCAGGGCAAGAACCTTTATATAACCTCCCCATTCTTGTTCACTTGAATGCATGCGGGGCCTCGGGAGGTTAGGTTCCAATGGCCCAGTGTCGCCGGGGTGGGGCCGTCACTGAGCGCAGGCTGCTGCTGATTAATTGCGGCTGGCGCGGTTGTAATGTAGAATTGCAGTGAGCAGCACCGTGTGCCAATCTGTCGGTTACGTGCGGCGATTGTCCAACTGATTCCTAGCCTTCTCCGAAAGTCTCCAGGTACAGTGTGTAAAGCGTCTTGACGCAAAATCGCATCTCGGTCGATGTATTAATGAAGCATTTTGTTTAAGGATCCCACTTAAACATTTTGAATTTGACACGCTGCTTGTGGTCCATCAAAGTCATTACTCCATGGAACCATTGGAGTTCACAGCACAGAAGGAGGCCATTTGGCCCTTCGTGCCTGTGTCAGCTCTTTGGAAAAAGCAGTTGAAAACTAATGCCACTGCCCAACTCTTCCCTCCCCCCCCCCCCCCCCCCCCCAATCACCCTGCATCGGCCTCTGCTTCAAATGCTTATCTACTCTTCCTAAAAAGAGGACTCTCCCTCAACTCTTCCCTCTGGTAAAGTCTTCCAAGCTGTGCCAACACTCTTGCTAAAGAGATTTCTCTTAACCTCTCCTCACTCTCTTTGTGACATCCTGACAAAGTATTGGGAACCTTCTTTTGCATGTTGAGATGCGCACAACACCATGATGTGAAATTGCCCGAACCCATTACTTGCACACAAAATTCCTGTGACAAAATAATGTGACATTTCCAGTTCTTGTTCTGCGCTCCCATGCCCCGTACTTATTATCAAACACTTTTATTCAGAGAAGGTTCACTAGGTTGATTCCCGGGATGGAAGGGTTGCCTTATGAAGAAAGGTTGAGCAGGTTGGGCCTATACTCATTGGAGGTTAGAAGAATGAGAGCTGATCTTACTGAAACATATAAGATTCTGAGGGGGCCTGACCGGGAGGATGTTTCCCCTCGTGGGGGAATCCAGAACTAGGGGGCATCGTTTCAGAATAAGGGGTCGCCCATTTAAGATGGAGATGAGAAGGATATTCTTCTCCGAGGGTTGTGAATCTTTGGAATTCTCTACCCCAGAGAGCTGTGGAGGCTGAGTCATTGAATATATTCAAGGCTGAGATAGACAGATTTTTGAATGATAAGAGAGTCGAGGGTTATGGGGAACAGGCAGAAAAGTGGAGTTGAGGCCAAGATCAGACCAGCCATGATCTTATTGAATGGCGGAGCAGGCTCGAGGGGCTGAATGGCCTACTCCTGCGCCTATTTCTTATGTTCTT
This sequence comes from Squalus acanthias, assembly GCA_030390025.1. Taxonomy (NCBI): domain Eukaryota; kingdom Metazoa; phylum Chordata; class Chondrichthyes; order Squaliformes; family Squalidae; genus Squalus; species Squalus acanthias. Next base: position 45,927,698 of record CM059438.1, read on the forward strand.
ATTATGTTCCCCCTGAAGACTATACTCCTTTAAACAGTCTCCACTGCGTATATACACCTGTAGCCACCTGTCTCGTAGCTAGAAATATGTTTTAATTTAATGGTTCAGTGAGTTCAGCAGCCACAGAAGACGGATTGCTCCACAATTTTCAGCACAGTGGTGCATTGTAAGTAAGGCAGGTTTCTACGGTGTGGGTATACAGGCCAGAGTACCGAGGAGTCTGGTACGCCTGATTATACTGGCAAGAATACTGTGACTAGAGGAGTGAGATTCAGTCCTGGTGGAGAGATTAAAGTGAGCAGCTCGCAGCAGATTCATTCCAGTATGGATTTGCTCGTGTAAGTGGAGTATTGTAGACCCCTGTCATTCATTTTAAAAATGAGAAGTCGCACAACACCAGGTTATAGTCCAACAGATTTATTTAATTTTACAAGCTTTCGGAGCTGTCGCTCCTTCCTCAGGTAAGTTAGCAGTGAGAGAATCTCCCAGAATTCACAATTTAAACACAGACAAAATCTATTCAAATATTTCCCTACATCAAAGACACACTAAGAGCACAGCCAAGACAATGAGATGTGTCCCAGGGGGTCCAACGTGTCAAACCACCTGCTGGCTGCATATCCTGTCAATTTGTGTTGGTTGTGTTAGTCTTTTTTAAAAAAAAACACCTGGGAAGACCGGCCATGATGTCAAGTCACGTTCTGTATCGTGACGTGAACCCGATATCGCGATTGAGGCCATCCTCATGAGTGCGGAACTTGGCTATCAGTTTCTGCTCTATGATTTTGCGCTGTCGTGTATCCCGAAGGCCGCCCTGGAGAACGCTTACCCGCGTTTTAAAGCCAGCAGACTAACTGTTGAGAACCTTTCTTCTGTAGGCTCGAGCTGTGTCGTGCAGGCCCACCCAATTGTAGCAGGGCAAAGGATGTTCCTCAGTCTGAAACCCCTTCTACACAAACTATATTCGCAGTAGGTCTATCTGTCATCCTTCGTAGTCCTGTATGATTCGTGTTGTCTCCTTCTTTGGCTTGGTGTCAATTTTTGTCTGATTACGCTCCTGCGAAGCGTCTTGGGACGTTTTCTTACGCTAAAGACGCTGTACAAATGCATTGCCGTTGATCCTGTACTAACGCAGATTAATAGAATGTGACGGGCCTTTCCCTCCAGATGGTCACTTCCAGGTGGGAATTGTGGGGGAGAGTTTTGGATAAAGAACTGAGTTTTTAAGTTTTTGCTTCCGGTTATGAATTTGCACAAGAGACTGTAAACAGTAACCAGCTGCACATTCAACAGTGCTTTTGTTTTGAGGTCCCCCCCCAAAACCACTACGTTAACCCACAACCTCACACCATTTCCTGAGAGGCGGATACTGTTTGTCCTGTTTAGTGACGAGACGCTAAGATGTGTGCGCCAGCGGGTCAAGACCTTTTCACTTCTTCCCCCTCCTGGAGCTGAGTGCCATGCCTCTGCTGGCCCCTTCTTCCTGAGTGCTTGGTTGAGAGATGGGGAACTTTTCATGTGGGGGAAGCATGGGTACAGACATGTGTCTCTTCCCGTCTCTTCCCCTCTCCCCCCTCCCCTCTCCCCTCTCCCTGCTTGTGACATACACGAGAAATGATTAAGAACATAAGAAATAGGAGCAGGAGTAGGCCAATCGGCCCCTCGAGCCTGCTCCGCCATTCAATAAGATCATGGCTGATCTGATCCTAACCGCCAATCTACTATCTATCGCGTTGCAGCGTTTGATCTACATATTAAATTGCAATAATTTTGATTGACAAAACTGCAAGAGTTTTCTCTGAGCTTTGTATTTAAAGCAGCACAGGTATCCCGCAAAAGGAAGAACTTGCATTTCTATAGCGCCTTTCACAACCTCTGGGCGTCCCAAAGCGCTTTGCAGCCAATGAAGTACTTTTTGAAGCCTGGCTACTGTTGTAATGTAGGAAACGGGGCAGCCAAGTAGCGCACAGCAAGATCCCACAAACAGCCATGAGATAAGTGACCAGATAATCTGTTTTAATGATGGTTGAAGGATAAATATTGGCCAGGGCATCCGGGAGAACGCCCCGAAACATGGCATTTAAAAAAAAAAATGATTTTTGAAGCAGTATCTCGTGTCGGCATTATAAATGTTGTTGCCGAGGTTTTTCTGTGAAGAGACGAGTCTGCTCCTGTGTAGAACCACGCCGCAGTTCATTTCGGGCTTTGGGACGAGCTTCCTCCTGGACTGGTTGCGGACCCACCCCTCCCCTAAACACCCCCTCCATCCAAGAGAAAGAGGACACGAGCAGCTCCTGCCCGCGGAGATAGACAGAGATTCTGTGGCCATTTCACTTGGGCTATGTGTTTGAGAACAAGTTGTTTGATGTGGATGGGGGCTTTGTGACCTTTGTTGCGTGCTGTATTCTTGCCACTGATGATAAAGCTGGAAGTGCGTGCAGACTTTACATATGACTCGAGAACGCTCACTGGCCTTTTGTTTCTTCATGCTTGACTTCCAAGTCCGACTTGGGCACACACACTGTGGGGGAGGTGAGTCAGTCTCGCAGGGCAGACGCTGGCTCTGGAGGACCTCATGGGGAGAAACTCTCCATCAAATTGTGACGTGGGTCGATAACAGCCATTAAAAGACGCCAAGGCGACATGTATTGGGAGGGGAGGGCAGACTAGAGGACTGGTTAACAGCGGTCAGAGTGTGGCTGGGGAACGACTTCCTCGGATCCTCAGCGATGTCTGGATGTATGTGCAGGTCTCCCTTATCCTCTGGGATGCTTCAATCAGTGGAAATGAAGTGTTCTGGCAGTAAATGCAAACAGCTGCAAATCCTGGCAGCTGGAGCTCTCTGTGGGGAAAAGTCTTGAACGGAGGAGGGGAGGGGGGGTAAAAAGCATTTCTCAGTATTAAATCAGCATTATTCCTCCTTCTGATCCAACTTTTAAATATTCCATTGTCTTACAGCAGCTTTTAATTAAATCAGGTCTTCTATTTCTCTCTCTCTCTCTCTCTCATTCACACATATATATATATATATATATATATTAGTGTCTAGAGCTTTACTTCACCTACAAACACTCAGTTGCCAAGTTCTACCCTCCCCTGCGTATTGTAACCAAGGGTTCGGATGAAGAGGTCCACACAACCCTGACCGGCTCCAAGCATAACATGCCTTTACCAAACTAGCTCTGTGCTCGCACCATTTGACTGCCTTGCATTTTCTCAGTGAATGTAAGGAATTTTATTTCATCAAGGTTACCAAGTGGTGTGAAGTGTATAAATTTCAGTCCTAATCCAGAGGGATTGATGTTTCCGGCTGTGTGTGTGTGGTCTACCTGTCTGCCTTTTGCCTAAAAAAGCTTTAGTTGGATTTTCACTGAAGTCCATAAAGTACTACCTCCCAATGGATTTTGGGACACTGATTCGTTCATTTAAAAAAAAAAATTCCCTTCTGATTTTTTTTCCAGTTCCACAAACCGTGTGCCCCCCCCCCCAGTACCTGCCCCCCGCCCCCACTAACCTCTCCCAGTACCTGCCCCCCGCCCCCACTAACCCCTCCCAGTACCAGCGCCCCCAGTACCTGCCCCCCGCCCCCACTAACCCCTCCCAGTACCAGCGCCCCCAGTACCTGGCCCAGATGAGCCTGGACAACATTGGTAGCCTATTCAGTCATACTGGCCATCACAGCCAAGCCTGATCCTGCCCTCATCTGACATCCAAACATGAGGTTCCAGCAGGAGTCATTCACTGATGGTCACACCCTGCTACCTTTTTATAATAAATAGATAAATACATTCATTCTTGGGATGTGGGCATCGATGGCAAGGCTGATATTTATTGCCCATCCCTAGTTTCCCTGAGAAGTGGTGGGCCGCCTTTAGTTTGATGCACATGAACAGCTCGCTAGGCCATTTCAGAAGGAAGTTGAGTGTCCCCCACATTGTGGAGACCCCTATAGGCCAGACCGGGTAAAGACGGCAGGTTTCCTTCCCTAAAAGACGTTAGCGATCCAGTTGGGTTTTTACGACAATCCGATAGCGTCACAATCACTTTTACTGATGCCAGCTTTTTATTTCCTGATTTAAAAAAAAACTGAATTCAAACTTGCAATTCTCTGGATTATTCGTCCAGTCACATAGCCACTGCATCACCGTACCCTGGCTAATAATATTTTCATTCAATAATATTCTTCCTGGTTTGTGGCTCGGCTCCACTCTGCTTGTGTGATTACTCATTGAACCACCAGCGGGCGGAGAGCTGCGGATAAATTTTCTCGAGTGAATGTGCTGAGCCATCCTTCTGTGCTTCTGGGGATTATTAAATGTCACCGTAGCTTTATTGAGGTATCAGTCTTGGCTCAGTGGTAGCACTCTCGCCTCTTAGTCAGACGGCCATGGGTTGAAGTCCCACTCCAGGGACTTCAGCCGAGGACATAATAGAGGCTGACAGTTCCAGTGCAGTACTGAGGGAGTGCTGCGCTGCCGGAGCTCCCGTCTTTCGGATGAAATGTTAAACCGAAGCCCCCATCTGCCCCCTCAGTTGGACATAAAAGATCCCATGGCACTATTCGAAGAAGAGCAGAGGAGTTCTCCGCGATGACCCAGCCAATATTTATCCCTCCGCCAACATCAGTAAAACGGATTATCTGGTCATTATTTCATCGCTGTTTGTGGGACCTTGCTGTGTGCAAATTGGCTGCCACGTTTCCACAGTGACACTTCAAAAAGTACTTCATTGGCTGTAAAGAGCTTTGAAATGTTCTGAGATCACGAAAGGCGCTATAGAAATGCAAGTCTCCTATATTTTCATTAGAACAGAAGATTTATGTACTCTTGTGGTTTTGTGCCCTCAATTATTTGGCAACTGCCGTTTCCATTTTTTTTTGTATGATAGAGAGCAGTGTTGGCTGTTTCTGTACTGACCTTTGACCGCTGGCATCCTTAGCCTTGATCTCCCCTTGGCTGGCAGCCTGATGAAGCCCAGAATTTTGCTCGAGTGCTGGCCAGGAAGTCCCGCTTTCCCCTGGGCCTTGACGTCTGCCGCCGGTCTAACCATGCCTATGAGTAACACTGATGCGGAGATGCCGGTGTTGGACTGGGGTGGACAAAAGTGAGAAGCCGCACTACACCAGGTTATAGACCAACAGCTTTATTTGAAATCACAAGCTTCCGGAGCGGCTGCTCCTTCGTCAGGTGAAGAACCTGACGAAGGAGCAGCGCTCCGAAAGCTTGTGATTTCAAATAAAGCTGTTGGACTATAACCTGGTGTTGTGCGGCTTCTCACTTATGAGTAACACTGCACTGGAGCAGCCCCCCTGCCCAGGACATCATTCTATGACGGTGTCTCATATGACCTTCCACCCCATATACGTTTTGTACATCACGGGGCGTCGCTAGCCGGTGAGGTCAAACTATGCGTTTCTCCTTTGTTTGCGGTTCATGAGAAAGAGAAGAAAGACTTGTATTTATGTAGCACCTTTCACGACCTCAGGATGTCCCAAATTGCTCTTACAGCTAATGAACTTGTTTTGAAGTGTAGCCACTTGTTGTAAGGGTGGCGGGGAGAGCTGGTGGCACCAATTAAATGTAAATTTGTGGAAGCTGTACTCTTTTTTACGGTGCTGTTCAAGACCCGGTCAATAGCATGAAAGGCCCTGTTGAACGATGTAACATCCACACAAAGGTCTTCAGCACTGCTCGTGACCCTTGCACATCTGGGTTCTATTTGTCTGGGATTTGGCCAGGATTTGATTTATTTTAAATGATTCCTCCATCCATCTCGAGGCTCTGGAGGAAAGCGCGCCGAGACGAGCCACAGCCGCGGTGAGCCGTCCTCCATTCCCTATTTCACTCTGGATTTGCACTTCCTCCCAGCGCTTTGTTGCCGTGGGCCATTTTGAAAAGCCGGCCTGCCCCTGGTATAGGGCAGCCGCGCGAGAGAGAGAGAGAGAGAGAGAGAGATACGATGCGGCCGGAATCTGAGAATAATTACAAATATTTATAGAGGAAATGAAGACACGCCCCCCCCCCCCCCCCCCCCCCAAAAGCAAACCATTTCATCATAACTAGGTTTCCTTGCTGTGCTGAGATTTTCTGTTTATTCCTGACTGGCTGGTGGAAGGCCTGATGTAATCCCATGTGGACCCAGTGGGTGGACGGGGCCAAGAGCTACAGTCACTGACGTTTGCGCTTTCTTCCCCTTTTGGGAGGGGAGCGGGACATCCTGGCACCACATCGATGGGCTAAGGGACTGACTTCCTTACAGGAGAAGGAGCTTGCGTGTATTTAAGGGCGGAGGTATCATCCAGTTTGGGTCAGGGCCAACCCAGTTATTCTCCAGGTGTCTCCACCAAACGGCACTGGGGATTGCCTTATTACACAATGTATTTTCTTCTGTTGATGGTGAAGGTTGATAATTTTTAATGATTTCTGTACATGGGCCCCTAAATCGCTCCGCTCCTCCACAGTTGTTAGCGTCTGACCATTCAGGAAATACTTTGATCTATCTCCCTCTGGTCTAAAGTGGATGACCTCACAATTTCCCCACATTGAACTCCATCTGCCACAGTTTTGCCCACTCATTTAATCTATCAATGTCCCTTTGCAACTATCTGCTCCCATCTACACTATTTACTGTGCCACCTAACTTAGTGACGTGCCATTGTGAGAGATCCCTTTACAGAGCAGTTGGAGCAGCAATGCCCGTATGCATTAAATCACACTGTGCTATTAATGGATGGATGAACAGGGTGTACTTGTGATGGTGCTAGTCTGGCTTTTTGATGATCTCCTTTCCTTTCCAGTTTTATTTTTTGATCACTAAGGGCTCAATCTCTCCTTTTAACCACCCACCACCATCCTTTACAAACACATGCTCCATTTGCACAATTCCGCTTGTTGAAAGTTTGTAGCCTGGCAATCCCCTCGGTGAACTTCTGCAATGTTAGTAACGTTCTGACTGGGTACACTCTTCATCCATGAATGAGAAGGTGATTTGCTCTGAAAGCCAGTACTTTCATTTTTATCAGGTTGGAGAAGTGACTTTGTTCAGATTGGATTCTGGATCTTTTCAAAGCCAGAGCATCCTGCGGCCTTGGTTCCCTTTACTCCGGAGTACTTTTCGAACTTGTTTCTGTGACCTTCTTCCCCTGAAGACCAAAAATTGTGTCAAAATATGTGGCAACTTTGTTTTTTGACAGGATAGCACAAATCACAGGTTGGAGGACATTTCACCACCTTTCAAAAAGCGAGTTGACTAATGCGAATCGATGACAGACTGGTTTGGCCCCTTCAAAGTATGGGCCACAGTCTGCCAAGTACTGCTTACATTAACATTTTAAACACATTGGCTTCTGCCAGCTCCCATTGGTTGGTGGGGGGGGGGGCGGGGGAAAGAAAGTCTTGTGTTTTGTTTTTCACAACCTCAGGACGTCCCAAAACGCTTTACAGCCAATCGAGTACTTTTGAGGTGTAATCTCGGCCAATTTGCGCACAGCAAGGTCCCATCAGAGAGCCTTTATCCGAACAGATAACCCTGCCTTTTTTTGGGGGGGGGGGTGGACTCCGAGAATCGTGGCCCACCCATTTTGAACTTGGCGAAGGAGAGGCCTCCATTTTAAACTTGGGTTACCCTCCCTATTTAAAACTGCATGAAACCAGAGACAAGTATTCCTATTTTTCCCAGGAGTTACTTCTCTCGCATCAAATGGAAAAGGTCTGTGGAACAGTTTTATTTTATACAGTTCCTTGTAAATATGCCAGAATATGAATCGGATCAAATTGCAACTTTGTCCGTGTTCTTGTGAATATGGGATTATTTAAGCACACTGGGTGCAACTTTAAAGTACCAAGCATACAGTTTTGATTCTTTAAAATAGAGCTTTCCATGCGGTAGTGGAATTTTTTTAATGCCCTATTCGTTCCCCTATTGCCGAACAAGGAGATTGGCGATGAAAGATGAGGAAGCTGGCCAAACTGAGGAGTTGAGATTAAGTCATGTAGCATCCACTGCAGTACAATGCTGTGTCAGTCTTGCCCTTGCTCCCAGCTCTCCCACAAGAACTGCTGCCTGTTTTTAAGCGCTTATCAAGAATAAAATAGAACAAAAATGTCTCGATTGCTTCTGTGGTGGTTTTTTTTTGCTTTGTGGTGAATCTGCTAATTACAGACATTCTTTGTGTGCTGCAGGTTTTATGTTTTGATAACTGAATCGTAGAGAAAAATTCTGGGCAAGGTTGGTGTAAATTCACTCTGATTAATTGGGACAAAAGCTGGTTCCGTTATAAATGCATATTTCCACTATTATTACATTGTTAGTGTCTTCAGTGCTGCCCTTTGTAAGAACAATGTGATGAAGCTTTGCATATGTTGCCTTGAAGTGAGTATCAATGTGCTGGAGCTGGGGATATGTTACCTTAGAGTAACCTCCTCCAGCCCTTCAACCCACTAAGATCTCTGCGCTCCTCCAATTCTGGTCTCTTGAGCATCCTTGATTTCCTTCACCCCCACCATTGGCGGCCGTGCCTTCAGCTGCCTAGGCCCTGAACTCTGGAATTCCCTCCCTAAACCCCTCTACCTCGCTTTCCCCCTTTAACACGCTCCTTAAAACCTACCTCTTTGACCAAACGTTTTGTCACCTGTCCTAATTGTAATTGTTTCAGGTGGGTGTTAATTGTATTCAGGTGGTGGGTATTAATTGGGGACTCTCTTGTTCATACACATGGGAGCAGGCTCGGGAAAGGAAAAGAGGTTCTCTTGGGGGTGGACGGTATGTAATGTGTGTTTCTCTAAATAAAGGCTTGTAAGCGACTGAAGACCAATGTTCCCGTTAAACTGTGTGACTGTCTGGAGATCCCACACAAGCTGTTCAATGGCTTTATAATGGAAAAAATTGCGCGTGCACGATAATTTGTATGAGCCAAAAAAAAAAATTAGCGTCAACATTGCTGAAGACTAGGCTCTAGTATTCTATCCTTCACCACCTGGCTCTCCGACTTTTACACTAATATCTGCTTATGTGGCCCGTGTCACATTCCGTTTGATTAACGCTCCTGTGAGACACCTTGGGACGTTCTACTAGGTTAAAGGTGCTATATAAATGCAAGTTGTTGTAACTGTTTGGAAAGTTTGAATGAGTGAGCCAGCACTGTACTCATTGTTTTGGTTTCCTCCAAAACACATTCTAACTGTGCGTGCAGAGTTGTGCTGCTTTGAGTTCTTTGAGGAGCTGATGCCGACACAGCCGCGGCAGGTTAGACGACACCCCCCGTAAGGTCAGCGTGACCCTGACATGGGCTCGGCACCTTCCCAGGGACAGTGCAAGGGCGCTTCACACTGCCGCTGTAATGTTGATGCCAGGTGGTTTCATTTCGCACCAAGACTGCCGTTGTAGTGTGAATGAAAGGCCCAGACTGGAGGCAGGGGCTTTGGAACAAAATGAAGTGGGACTTTCTGGAGGTGGGAGTCTCGCTCCCCTTCACCATGGAATCGGCTCGGGCGCGGACTCCCAATTTACACCACGAGTTAAACCGGTGTTAACTTCTAACTTGTCGTGTAAATTCACCCGCGGTCGTGTAAATTCACCCGCGAAGTGTCCTACCGGTGTGATGGCTTCCCTCCCCCTGCCCCCTCCCCCAAAAGAAAATGCGAGTGTGCTTACAGTGGAATTTAGTAATAGGCCAGTTGATTATTATGGAGAGATCATTTCACTTCCTGTACAGTGTCCAAACCCGGATTGTGCACATTCTGTAATATCCCCGCTCCTCAAGGACAACACCATTTTGGCCAGTTACAACAAACTTCAGTCTCCCTTGGGAAAGGGTTAGCTTTTTTAAAAAGAAATATGTAAAGTCATGTGGAGCGCCTTTTTACAGTGATGGAGAGAGCCAGAGTAAGCAGACAGCTCTCGTTAAGGTGCGATTACCCTGTACATAGCACACTGCATTCTGCATGGAGTGCGTAGGGGCAGGAGCAGTGTAAATAGGCGCAATTACCCAGCACTTACAGCAAGAATTGTGCTTGTGCAGCTAGCCGGGAAAACTGAATTGACAATCTCGTGGTTTATTTCACGGTTTAGTAGGCGTATGGGTTTATTAGTCCAGTTTGAACATTACTTAACATATTTAAATAAAGACAATATGTCTTTTTTCCTAATCACAGGGCAGCCTGAAAGAAATCTTTAAAAACTGCTTCACAGCACAGCATTTTTGGCAAGTCAAACATAAATTAATCCACGGGTGTGAAATTATGGCTTATTTCGCCTGTTGTGCTAATGGGATTTCAATATTGTCACATTCTTCATTTCCCTATATTAATTCTAATGATTTTAATTATTTAAAGAAGTTGTTTAAGTCGAATGCCAGTTTTACGTTTATTTTGGAATACAAGGCAGGTGCATCGAAATTAAAAAAAAATAACTAACTGATCATTTAATGATTGCCCCTCAGGAGTCAAGTCTCTGGCTAATATTTATCCCTCAACCAACATCACTCAAACAGATGATCTGGTCATTATCTCATTGCTGTTTGTGGGAGCTTGTTGTGCGCAGATTGGTGGCCGCATTTCATTACATTACAGCAGTGACTACACTTCAACGGCACTTCATCGGCTCTGAAGTGCTTTGGGACGTCCAGAGGTTGTGAAAGGCGCTAAAGAACTACAAGGGGGAAAATTCGGTCGCGCCCCTTTTGGGGCGCTAACTTCGCCACAGCGCTACTGTTGGCACCCCTGCGCCGTAAATTGAGTGGTAGCACCCCAAGCAGGAGGCGGGGCGCTACTGGAAGCACTCCCCCTCCTTCCTGAGGCGCTCCCATTCAATATCGCGGTGCCACGTGCGTCGGCACGTAGCGCCGTGGTATTACAGGCCTCCCTCTCCTGATTAAAGGGGAGACGCAGCACCGCAGGGCGCTACCGGCTGCATTTCGCGGGAGGCGTTAGCGGCGCTGTGCCCAGGTGCTAGGGGCCTCCCGTTAGCTCCCCCCCCGGGGCGCTAACGGGAGGCGCAAAGCAACCCAATTTACCCCCCCACCCCCCAGTCTTTTCTCTAAGACAGTGAGGGGCTGAATGAGGGAAGAGGTCAGCAAACTCTGGCAGACGAAATTCTGAAACTAAAAGAGAAAATGGTTGGAAAGTTTCAGCAGGTCAGGCAGTGTCTGTGGAGAGAATGGACAAGGTAGCCATTTGGGGTGGACCTTTCATTAGAACAGAGAGCTTGAAAGAGAGAGGGGGGAGCTTCAAGGTAGTGAGAGGGACTGGGATGTATTGAGAACGTTCTTCACCATGGACAATGGTTGGAAGAAAGGCTCTTTAGTGCTGGAGGTCCCACCTGGATACTGAGGTGTGATGGGAGCAATGATACGGTGGTGGGGGGGGCGGGGGAGAGGGTGGAGAAAGCAACATGCAACATCTGCTTCGAAAGCCAGCTGTGTTTTTCAGGCTGTTGACGAACCTCTCAATATAACCGAGGACAAGCTGTCTTCTTAGCTGGTGAATCGTGAAAAACTAATTGCAGAATCTGGGCAACATGGGGGAGAAAAAGAACCCTTTTAACTGGCACTTGCGGCCTCCTGCACCTTGCTGATTCTGTAATTCCTCTCGTCATCCCTGGTGTGAGCACTCATTGATTGTTGCACCGCATGAGGAGATACTGTGAACTGGAGTACACTTCTTGGAGATGGGAGTTCGATGTTTTTGCTAAAAAAAAAAGTGCGCTCTCCCTGCTCCAAGCTTCTCCCTGGCAGAGGAATCCAGCTCCGGCTTCTGTCACAGGCGGCACGCTCCGTACTACTATTGCTACCAAGGCTACTATTGTCACTAAGGCTACTCCTCCCCCTCTAACATTTCCCCTATCTTTCCTGTAGACCTTCTAACCTGGTATATTTAGTTCCCAGTCCTGACCGTCTTGCAGCCATGTCTCAGTAATGGCTGCCATGTCAAACCCTCCAATTTGAATTTGTGCCTGCAGTTCATTCAATTTATTCCTTATACTCTGTGTGTTTGTACAGAGAACACTAATTTGGGCCACACACCCTAGCCTGTCCTTCAGCTCTACTGTTTTCCGCACATGTTTCTTATTTCTCTCTCCTCGTTTAATCGCTTTACATCTTTTAGTTTTCCCTTTACCTGTAGTGCCTAAAGCACGATTTCTGATTATTACTCCACTTCTTCCTTTTCATTTGTTTCCGAACTATTATTTATGCTACCCTTTCCACCGGAGCCCTCCCCACCACCCCCCCCCTCTCTCTCTCTCTCTCTCTCTCTCTCTCTCTCTCTCTCTCTCTCTCTCTCTCTCTCTCTCTCTCTCCCCCCACCCCCCAATTACTAGTTTAAAGTCCTTGTGACCGCCCTATTTATCCTTTCCGCTAGGACCCTGGTCCCAGACCGGTTCAGGTGGAGCCCATCCCGCCGGTACAGTTCCTTCCTGTCCCAATACTGGTGCCAGTGCCCCATGAAATGGAACCTCTCTTTCCCACACCACTCCTTCAGCCACGTGTTCACCTCCCTAATCTGCTTATTCCTACACCAATTTGCATGTGGTTTGGGTATTAATCCAGAGATTATAATCCTTGAGGTCCTGTTCTTTAATTTAGTTCCTAGTTCCTGGTACTCTCTAAACAGGACCTCTTATCTGCTCTTTCCTATGTTGTTGGTCCCAACATGGACCACAACGACTGGATCCTCTCCCTCCCTCTCCAATATCCTTTCAAGCCAGTTCGAGATGTCCCTCACCCTGGCACCAGGTAGACAACATAGCATGCGGGACTCTTGATCTTGCTTACAAAGCTTGCTATCTGTCCCCCTAATTATTGGATCCCCTACAACTACCACATTACGTTTCCTCTCCGCCTCCTGCTCCAAAGTGCCATGGTCTGGATTCTGGCTGTCCTTCCGACAGTCTTTATCCTTATCCTCACAGGTAGCAAGTACATTGTACCTGTTGGATAGGATCAGTTTCTGTGGATCTTCGTTCTCTATCTCACCTGTTTACCCTTGATCTGCACACTATCGGTCACACCAACCCCGTTTGGAACCTGCACCTCTCTACGAGGTGTGACCAAAGTCTGGAGCAGATTGTCCAGATACTCATCCCTCTCCATTAAGTGTTGGAGTGTCTCCAACTCTCACTCCAGCTTAATGACTGAGCCGGAGAGATTCGAGACGGAGACATCTCCCGCAGAAGTGTTCGCTCGGGACAGTCTCGCTGTCCACAAACTCCCACATACTGCAGTCCAGGCACACAACCTGCCCTGCCAAATCTTAGTCTAACATTGTTTTATTTATTTAATTAATTAAGGTCTTTATTCAAATGATTATTTATAGTTACATTAACTAGTTTATCTAGTTAAGTTGTTAATTTGATAAAGCAAGTTATAGTTTCCCAGCTCTTAGTTTAAACCACTGTCCTAGCTTAGAGAGAGAACAAACCGCGAATGCTCACCAACCAATCCCCTATCTGCTGTCCTTTGACGTGATTCCTTGTTTATTTTGTTGTTTTTGAATTCGCTGGATATACTCTGCCTGCCGCCACTCAGGTCCGCCTTGGGACGTTTTACTATGTTAAAAGAGCTATATAAATGCAAGTTATTGTTGCAAGTGTCGGCACCCGGGGCGAGTGGCGCTGTGCGCTCCTCTAATTCTGTTTACACTAAGTGTGTGTTTAACAAAGATACCAAAATTGTAAGCAGTTTTATTTGAAGGCGAAGCAGTGTTTGAAGATAGAGGCTGATATAAAGGCACTGTACAAAGAGTGCTGTCATGTTGTACAAATTGTAATCTGGTGTTCAGTAACTCGGATTTCATCTAGTGCCTGAATTTGAAGAGCGCCCGAGTTTATTGACAGGCCTGTCACCTGCTGTATCAAACCAATCAACTCTTGCATTCCATTTTGTTACCTCCTAGAATGTCCTTTCTGACTCACTCAGCTGTACCCACTGCAGATTTCTTCCAACAGAAGATCAGCCCTGAAGCGACTGAAGAGAATCGAGCACAGGCTTTTAAATTTCTTTGTCAGGCCTGGATGGATAAACTGCAAAGCCCATCGGTCTATCTGTGTATGCCCGCGGTGTCCTACACTGAAACCAAATAGCCTGAAAACTTCAGCGTACAGAATGCAGAATGAAGTTTTGTTGTTGAACATTGGCAGCAATTTCTGTAATATTGAAATATATTGATGATTACAGGATAACCAGGTGTGTATCGCTGGCACGCTCGAGCAGCACACCTCGGTATCAACACCATCACCACGGAGGGCAGCAACTCAGCAAGGGGGTTGCCAGAGGAGAGTGGAGGGGAAGACATTTCCATGTCATGTATTCTTTCAGACTCGGGCACTCCCTCCACACTTTACCAGCTGGGCCCTGCGCTCTCTCGCTCTCCCTCGCTCCCCCTCGCTCTCCCTCGGCTCTATGGCCACTTGCCGCTCTATTGGTTCTTCTGTGGCTGCTCCATCTGCTCGACCGTGACTTCTTGCCACTCTCCCTGCTCTTTGACAGCTTCTTCCCTCTCCTCCGCACTCTCTCCCACTACTCCTGGCCTCTGCTTCCATTTCACCTCTGCCATGGCTTATAAGAACATAAGAAATAGGAGCAGGAGTCGGCCATACAGCCCCTCGAGCCTGCTCCGCCATTCAGTAAGATCATGGCTGATCGACGACCTCAACTCCACTTTCTCGTCCGACTGCTTCTCATCATTCTCCACTCCTCAGACCCCAAGAGTAGAGGACAAAAGGTCACGTAAGACACACAGAAGACCTTTAGTGTTGCATTGTTTAGAAAAATGACAGGCTGGGTTTCAATGTCTCTTTCCTTTTTATAAACGCAGGCTTTTGAAAGCAAAATCCTCTTGTTGTGTATTCACACTACAAATCTAGCATTGGTGCCAAGCTAAAACTGCTTTGCACTGATGTTAAACTTGTGAAGTGTGAATCGGGTATCAGGACCTGAAGTGACTCCTCCAGCGAGTCTTGCTCCTCTTCACTCCAATGTCAGGTCGGGCCCTGACTCTTCATTCAGGCTCCAAACTAGCACACGGTGTACGATTGAGATAAACAGGTCGTGTGGTTTTGGTGTGCTGTTGGCTGTGACCATTGACCTTGCTTGGTTGTAGTTGCTTTTGTTGTGGGTTTGTGCCAGTATCTCTGACTTTGAATGGTAATTTCAAAATGGCAGCAGATTTCATTGCACTCCGGGCTATTTTTCTCAAAAGGTCTGTTATTATTTGGGGAGGGGGATGGAGGATTTGGCCGTCCTCTTTTTTTCTAAATTGGGTACATGACAGTGGAGTTTGTAGAAGAAACATTTTGTATGTGAGGGAGACTGTCTACTAAGCCAAGCTTTTGTTTGTCGTTGTATTAGAGCATAAGGGATCTGGAAAGGTCATTCGACCCAAAGAAATCTGTCGGGGTTTGGTAGATCAACTCCCAACGTATCCCTCAATCCCTTCTCTCTCCACAAATGGATCCAGTTGTCTCTTAAACCGATTTATACAGTCCGCTTTAACAACCTTCACTATTAACTTGCTCTACAAATCTGCAGTCCAACCCCACTTATCTGCACTCGCATTACCCGCATTCTTCAAGATTTTTTTTGCAGATATAGTTGCTTAATTCAAACTCTGCTAATTCAATTTTTTAACACAGATTCCCACTTTGCTGTTTTTTTTTAATCTTGCTGAATTCAAATTATTGGATTATTTCATTTTTATCTTTTAAGAGCAAAAACTGACTTTGAATTTTTTTTAATTCATTCATGGGATGTGGGCGTCGCTGGCAAGGCCAGCATTTATTGCCCATCCCTCATTGCCCTCGAAGGTGGTGCCTTGAACCACTGCAGTCCGTGTGGTGAAGGTACTCCCACAGTGCTGTTAGGGAGGGAGTTCCAGGATTTTGACCCAGTGATGATGAAGGAACGGCGATATATTTCCAAGTCAGGATGGTGTGTAACTTGGAGGGAAATATGGAGGTGGTGGTGTTCCCATGTCCCTGCTGCCCTTGTCCTTCTAGGTGGTAGAGGTTGCGGGTTTGGGAGGTACTGTCGAAGAAGCCTTGGCGAGTTGCTGCAGTGCATCTTGTAGATGGTACACACTGCAGCCACGGTACGCTGGTGGTGGAGGGAGTGAATGTTTAAGGTGGTGGATGGAGTGCCAATCAAGCGGGCTGCTTTGTCCTGGATGCTGTCGAGCTTCTTGAGTGTTGTTGGAACTGCACTCATCCAAGCAAGTGGAGAGTATTCCATCACACTCCTGACTTATGCCTTGTAGATGGTGGAAAGGCTTTGGGGAGTCAGGAGGTGAGACACTAGCTGCAGAATACTTAGCTTCTGATTTGCTCTTGTAGCCACAGTATTTATGTGGCCGGTCCAGTTAAGTGTCTGGTCAATGGTGACCCCCCAGGATGTTGATGGTAGGGGATTCGGCAATGGTAATGCCATTGAATGTCAAGGGGCAGTGGTTACACTCTCTCTTGTTGGAGATGGTCATTGCCTGGCACTTATGTGGCGCGAATGTTACTTGCCGCTTATCAGCCCAAGCCTGGCTGTGTCCAGGTTTTACTGCATGTAGGCATGGACTACTTCATTATCTGAGGAGTTGCGAATGGAACTGAACACTGCAATTAACAACGAACATCCCCACTTCTGACCTCATGATGGAGGGAAGGTCATTGATGAAGCAGCTGAACATGGTTGTGCCTTGGACACGACCGTGTGGAGTAGACTAGTCGGAGACCAGCACGAGCCACAGCTGTCAGCCTTGGCTCAGTGCTAACACTCTCGCCTCTGAGCCAGAAGGTTGTGGGGTCAAATTCCAGTGCAGCATTGAGGGAGTGCTGCACTGTCTGAGGTGCCATCTTTCAGATAAGATGTTAAACCGAGGCCCTGTCTGCCCTCTCGGGTGGATGTAAAAAATTCCCATGGCCTTGGGACGTCCTGAGGTTGTGAAAGGCTCTATATAAATGCAAGTCTTTCATTCTTTTGGAACAGCCAGTATATTTATTTTACCGCCTCTTTTGTTGCTCTGCTCACACCCACTGGTTACAGCACCACCTGCTGTTGGCCCATGCTCCGCACACTGGCGCAGGAACCCGGTTTTAACGGGCAGGCTCTTTAATGACCCACTGACGTCAGCGCTACGTGGACAGCTACTATAATCGCTGGACGTTGGCTAGTGTCACCTTTAGTGCTCACCTCAACAGCCGAGAGCTGTGACGGGGAAATAATGTTAGACTTGCATTTCTATAGTGCCTTTCACACCCTCAATGTCTCAAAGCGCTTTACAGCCAATGAAGTGTAGTCACTGTTGCAAACGCGGCAACCAATTTACGCACAGCAAGGTCCCACATAGCGATGTGATAATGACGAGATGATCTGTTTTAGTGATGTTGGTTGAGGGATAAATGTTCGACAGGACACCAGGGAGAACTCCCCTGCTCTTCTCCAAATAGTGCCACGGAATCTTTTACGTCCCCCTGAGCGGGCCGGCAGGGCCTCGGCTTAACGTCTCCTCTGAAAGATGACCCCTCTGACAGTGCAGCACTCCCTCGGTGCCGCACTGGAGTGTCAGCCTAGATCTTGTGCCCAAGACTCTGGAGTGGGTCTTGAACCTACGACCTTCTGACTCGGAGAAGCGAGTGCCACCCACAGACCTGCTAACATTTTGGAACTTCTGTTGTTTGGTCTCAAGTTTATGTTCTGACGAAAGGTCATCGACCTTTCTGTTTCACTCTCCACAGATGCTGCCTGACCCGCTGAGTATTTCCAGCATTTTCTGTTTCAGTTTCAAGTCTGTTTCTCTGCTGATTCACTGTAATTATAGTTGTTAATCTACATGAGTCGGTGGTGTTTAGCTCGAACTACGTGGGCTGGCAGGGTGGTGTTTCCCAGTGGTTTGCAGAGATCTGTCGCGCATGGTGGGTAGTCGGTATCATTTCTGGTACCTACCCCCACAGGAGAAGGGTTCATTGTTCGTCCTGTGGCAATAGTATCCCAGGTATTTTGTACGCCAGCTCCAGTTTCAGTTCACAGAAAGTGCAGGCTCAAGCTGACTTTTGTTTGGGCCCGAAATGGTAACACGAATTAATCGCACAATGCAGAAAGTACATTACAGCCTTGGTGAATAAATAGATGGAGTGTTTAAACAGAACGATTCTGTTGAGCTGCAGTCCTGTCGAACTGGCTGTGCATGCGATTCAAGCAACAGTTGGGAATCATTTCTACACAGCCGGAATGCTGGAATTTAATGTAAACACAGGGCATTGGTGAAGGATATCATTGGCAATCTGTTAAAATTCCCTGTGAAATCCAAGTCTTTGAGTATTGACTATTCCTCGTGGGTTTCATGGTGTGCGTGTTTTCTTTGGTGACGACTCTCGGGGCTGATTGCAGCTCCAGTTTAATTGCACTGGTGTCAGCCTTGGCTTAGCGGGTAGCCCTCTCGTCTCTGACTCAGAAGGTCGTGGGGTTCAAGTCCCACCCCCAGAGACTCTGGCCGTCTTTCAGATGAGACCCTTCGAAGAGGAGCTGGGGAGTTCTCACTGGTGTCCTGGCCAACACCACTTAAAACAGATTATCTGATCATTATCTCATTGCTGTTTGTGGGGCCTTGGTGTGTGCGCAAATTGTCTGCCGTGTTTCCTACAACAGTGACGACGCTGCCAAAATAATTCACTGGCTGCAAAGAACTTTGGGACGACCTGAGGTTGTGAAAGGCACTTTTAAATGCAAGTTCGTTCGTTCTTTCACTTTTTAAGGATGGGTGCGGTAGTGTAGTGGTTTGTGTTACTGGACTAGTAATCCAGAGGCCTGGACTAATACTGCAGATAACAAGAGTTCAAATCCCCACCATGGCAGTTTGAGAATTTGATTTCAGTTTTAAAAATTTGGAAGTAACAGTGACCATGAAGATGTTGGATTGTTGTAAAAACCCATCTGGTTCACGAATGTCCTTTAGGGAAGGAAACCTGCCGTCCTTACCCAGTCTGGGCCTATATGTGACTCCAGTCCCACAGCAATGTGGTTGACTCTTAACTGCCCTCTGAAATGGCCGAGCAAGCCACTCAGTTGTATCAAACCTTGGCCAACTAGGGACGGGCACTAAATGCCGGCCTTGCCAGCAATGCACGCATTCCGAGAATGAATTTAAAAAAAAAAAAAACTTGCCGACTTCCATCATTTCTCGCGTGGCAGTGTCTACGGAGTGAGGGTAAAAAGGAGAGGCTGGCTCAGACCAGCTTGCCCCATTTGAGTTGTTACTCTCCAACTTGGCCTGTTGGATGCAAAACTGACATTGGTTTCCAGCTGGAACCATCCTGCCAGAGAAGGATGAGGAGACGTACAGCTTGAAGATTTTATAATGCATGGCCCTTGTGCTCGCTGACCTACATTGGCTTCTGGTCCGGCAAAGCCTCGATTTTTAAAATTCTCATCCCAGTTTTCAAATCCATCGATGGCCTAGCCCCTCTCTCTGTAACCTCCTCCAGCCCTATAACCTTCCGAGACCTCCAATTCTGGCCTCTTGTGCATCCCCGATTTTAATCACTCCACCATTGGCGCCGTGCCTTCAGCTGCCTAGGCCCTAAGCTCTGGAATTCCCTCCCTAAACCTCCCTGCCTCGCGACCTCTCTTTCCTCCTTTAAGAATCTCCTTAAATCTTACCTCTTTGACCAAGCTTTTGGTCACCTGTCCTAATTTCTTCTTATGTGGCTCGGTGTCAAATTTTGCCTGATAACGGTTCCTGTGAAACGCCTTGGGATGTTCTACATTAAAGACGCTATATAAATACAAGTTGTTCTGATGTCGACGAGTATATCATGACGTCGTACAGGTGTAAATTATAACATTTGGAATCTGTTTGGATTCCAAGAAAGAGCTAGATTTACGCTGCGCAGCTTATAAAAGTTCTTAGTTTAGATCTTCAGTGATTTCCACTGTAAACTCCCAGCAATTGTCACTGCTGCTTTGTCAGCCAGTCTGCCCCTGAAGAGCAGGGGAGTTATCCCTGGTGTCCTGGCCAATATTTATAAGAACATCATAAGAAATAGGAGCAGGAGTAGGCCATTCCGCCCTCGAGCCTGCTCCGCCATTCAATAAGATCATAGCTACTCCTCTACCTCAACTCCACTTTCCAGCACTATCCCCGTATCCCTTGATTCCCTTAATATTCAAAAATCTATCGATCTCTGTCTTGAATATACTCAATGACTGAGCCTCCACAGCCCTCTGGGGTAGAGAATTCCAAAGATTCACCACCCTCTGAGTGAAGAAATTTCTCCTCATCTCAGTCCTAAATGGCCGACCCCTTATTCAGAGACTGTGACCCCTGGTTCTAGACTCCCCAGCCAGGGGAAACATCCTCCCTGCATCTACCCTATCAAGCCCTGTAAGAATTTTGTATGATTCAATGCGATCACCTCTCATTCTTCTAAACTCCAGAGAATATAGGCCTAGTCTACTCAATCTGTCCTCATAGGACAATCCCCCCCATCCCAGGAATCAGTCTGGTGAACCTTTGTTGCCCTCCTTCTATGGCAAGTATATCCTTCCTTGGGTAAGGAGACCAAAACTGTACACAGTATTCCAGGTGTGGTCTCACCAGAGCCCTATATAATTGCAGTAAGACGTCTTTACTCTTATACTCAAATCCTCTTGTAATAAAGGCCAACATACCATTTGCTTTCCGAATTGCTTGCTGTACCTGCATGTTAACTTTCAGTGATTTGTGTATAAGGACACCCAGGTCCCTCTGAACACCAACATTTCCCAATCTCTCTCCATTTTAAAAAATACTCTACTTTTCTATTTTTCCTAGCAAAGTGGATAACTTCACATTTCTCCACATTATATTCCATTTGCCATGTTCTTGCCCACTCACTTAGCCTGTCTATATCCCCTTGAAGCCTCTTTGCATCCTCCTCACAACTTACATTCCCACCCAGCTTTGTATTGTCAGCAAACTTGGATATATTACATTTGGTCCCCTCATCCAAATCATTGATGTAGATTGTGAATAGCTGAGGCCTTAGCACCGATCCTTGCGGTACCCCACTAGTTACAGCCTGCCATCCCGAAAATGACCCGTTTATTCCTACTCTGTTTTCTGTCCGTTAACCAATCCTCAATCCATGCTAGTATGTTACCCCCAATCCCATGAACCCTAATTTTGTTTAATAACCTCTTGTGTGGCACCTTTTTGAGTGCCTTCTGAAAATCCAAATACACCACATCCACTGGTTCCCCCTTATCTATTCTGCTAATTACAACCTCAAAAAACTCTGTCAAACGTGATTTCCCTTTCATAAATCTGTGTTGACTCTGCCCGATCCTAATATTTTCTAAGTGCCCTGTTACCATGTCCTTAATAATAGATTTTAGCATTTTCCCTACTACTGATGTCAGGCTAACTGGTCTGTAGTTCCCCATTTTCTTTCTCCCTCCTTTCTTAAATAGTGGGGTTACATTTGCTACCTTCCAATCCACGGGAACCGTTCTAGAATCAATGGAATTTTGGGAGATGACAACCAATGCTTCCATTATCTCTATAGCCACCTCTTTCAAAACCCTAGGATGTAGGCCATCAGGTCCAGGGGATTTATCAGCTTTCAGTCCCATTAATTTCTCCAGTACTATTTTTTTGCAAATACTAATTTCTTTCAGTTCCTCATTCTTGCTAGAGCCTTGGTTCTCCACTATTTCCGGGAAGTTTTTTGCGTCTTCTTCCGTGAAGACAGACACAAAGTATTTAATTTCTCTGCCATTTCCTTATTCCTCATTATAATTTCTCCTGTTTCAGCCTGTAAGGGACCCACATTTACTTTCACTAATCTTTTATAATAAAATTCTATCATATTATGGTCACTCTCTTCCCTAAAGGCCCCTTTACTACAAGGTTATTAATTAACCCTTTCTCATTGCACAATACTAGATCTAAAATAGCCTGTTCCCTAGTTGGTTCCTTAACATACTGATCTATAAAACTATCCATGAATTTGTCCTCCACACTATTAATGCAAATAATGTTTGCCCAGTCTATATGTAGATTAAAGTCCCCCATGATTACTGTATTACCCTTGTTACATGTGCCTCTAATTTCCTGATTTATACTCTGCCCTACATTACAACTACTGTTTGGGGGCCTATAAACAACTCCCACCAATGTTTTCTGCCCCTTGCTGTTTCTTAGCTCCACCCAAACTGATTCTACTTCTTGATTTTACTTCTTCTTTTCCATTTTGCCTATCTCTTCTAAAAGTTAAGTATCCTGGAATATTTAGTTCCCAACCTTGGCCACATTACAACCACATCTCCATAATGGCTATTAGATCAAACCTATTCATTTCTATCTGCGCTATTAATTAATCTGTTTTGTTGCGAATGCTTCATGCATTCAGATATAGTGCCTTTAGCTTTGACTTATTTCTATTTTTCCCTGATGTCCTCTTAGTCACTGATGCCTTATTACCTTTGTTACTCTCTGTCCCTTCCTGACCCACTCTGCTTATTTTTACCCAAAGCTCTACTCTGCTCTAGAGCCTTGACATTTCTCTCGCTGCTATTAAATTTACTCTTTCCTGAATCCTCCCTCCCCCCTGCCCCCCCACCACCCCAGTTCATTAGTTTAAAGCCCTGTCTACTGCCCTAGTTATTCGGTTCGCCAGGACACTGGCCCAGCCCGGTTTAAGTGGCGCACGTCCTAATGGAACAGCTCCCTCTTTCCCCAGTACTGGTGCCAGTGCCCCATGAACTGAAACCCATTCCTCCCACACCACTCTTTGAGCCACGCATTTAATCCTCTAATCTGTTTATCCCTCAAACAATATCACTGCAAAAAAAAAAGCAGATTATCTGGTCATTATCACATTGCTGTTTGTGGGAGCTTGCTGTGCAGAAATTGGCTACTGCGTTTCCTACACTACAACAGTGACTACACTTCAAAAAAGTACTTCGTTGGCTGTAAAGTGCTTTGGAGTGTTCTGAGGTGGTGAAAGGCGCTATATAAATGCAAGTCTTTCTCTTAGACTAGATCTACTTTCTAGTCGTTTCAGTGTCCAGTTACGAGTGATGCCAGGACTGACTGGAGGCTTTTGGTTTTTTACTCTGATCATTGCAGCCTAAGGTTGGAACATTGTGTAATTAAAGGGTGCAACAGACCTTCCAGAATATTTCCGTCAAACATAGGAAACAACACCTGACAACACACCGATTATCACAGGATACATTTCGACTAAATTAATTCTGGAAACATTTCTGAGCAATTAGTCCCTTTTCTCATTAAGCGAACAGTTTGCCCCTTTGTCCGTCTCGCAGATGAATTCAATCGGCCTCGACGTTTTCTTCTGTCATGTCGCTCACTCCAGCAGGCAGAAGCTCTGGGCGTATCCAGTGGTTTCTAAAGCGATGGAAGTGTTAAAGGTCTCTAGGTGAAAACGTTGCTGCCCAAAATGCTTCTAACTAGTGCTGTAAGTTACTGCCGCAGAGGTTGGTTTGTGCTGTGTGAGATGTGCGCGTCCCCTGATAATCAGTCTCTCCCGGACGTTCACGTGGAAAACAGTTGGCACACTTCAACTTTTGTTAGCTTGGGTCAAATCGAATGATAACTCGTGTTCCTCACTTGCCTGAATCCCTTGCCTTCATTTTTGTTTCCCAGAATTTTGTTCTCTTTCTCCCCCCCCCCAAATTGGCCTGGGGTTTAATCTGTTTTTTTAACCACCCCCCCCAGGAGATCTCATGGTTTTGGGTGGGGAGTGTATTTATTGTGATACACAAGGTATCGCAATTGTGGGGGACGGGCTGGATGGACCAGAGGGTCTTCTCTCCGTCAGTGTCCATATTTTAGTATTATCCCAAACCAAAACTACTGCGAATAGTCTGCAGCGCTGCTGTTTTCAGGCTGTCTGGTCTGGTGTTTACCTTGGGGAGCATGTTACACATTAAATGAGTGTTCAGTTGAGCTCAGATAAACAGATATTTGATCCAAGTGTAGAATTCCATTGTAGCAGATCACTTCCTATTCACTCCCCTTATATAACATTCCTGAGCTAAGCACAATCTGCCGCCCACTCATTTATGGTTCTCAGAATATTATTCTTGTAAAAAGTTCCATTTTCTACCTCCCACCCACCCCTTCCAGTTGCTTTCGCCGTATTTTTTTTGATCTATGCCTGGCATATAAATAACATTGCACAGATCTGTTCATCAGGATTCAATTATTATTGGTATGTGATGGACTTCTGATCCAGTATCAGGAGTTGATGTTCTGTGACACTGCTCATGTACAAATGTTGCTATTTTTCCTGTATAAGTATATGAAATTTACGACAAGCACTTTTTCTGTTGTTCATTTTGACCAAGTCACAATTTGTTTCAAATGTACTCCATATCAACGTCGTTATTGCACGTGAAATTTAGCCTGGCCGGTGGGGGTGGGTGGAGGACAGAGTCCTTGGAGGGGGGTGGGGGGAATACTCTGGGGTGGGGGGGAAGTACGCCGAGGGGGGCAGGGAGTACTGCGTTCGGAGGCGGTGATGGGAGTACTCGGAGGTGGGGCGGAAGGGGCGGGGAGTACTGAGGTGGGGCGGAAGGGGCGGGGAGTATTTGGGTTGGGCTGGAGCGTACACGGGGTTGAGGGGGGTGCGAGTACGCGGGGAGGAGTGGACTTGTCAGGCTGCAGAAGATTGAATAGTGCATTCGATTGGATCTTGCAATGCCTGTGCTTAGCAGCACCCAATCTGAAGAGAGGACGAATGACCACTCCGCATGCCGATTTAGTGGTCATGTGATTTCCATCGCCCAATGCGCTCTGACAAGACAGGTGGGCAGAAGAACAGCTGTTAAATTTATTGACACATGATGTATATAAAAATGCAGATTGAACAGTTAAGTTTGTGACTTCCCCAGTTCCTTGTGGTTGATTGAAGTATATAGCAGCATATGTTTGACCCTGGACATTTATTTTACAGCTGCTGCTGAAGGAAAAGGCAAAAGTGGGGAAGACTTCTTCCAGAAGGTACTGTATTGTGGCTCAGTCCCCTCAACAGTCGTGGTCTAGCACTGGCACTGGTGCTGACAGCGGGTAGTTTAGTTGTGTATTTACCTCAAACCAGTTTGGAAAGATTGTTGAACCATAAGCTCAGCACTGTAAGTAATAGCGAGACCCTTGTGTGCGAGAGAGTAGAGTGTAAAGATACTCCAGTCCATTGTCTGTGTGAGCATTAAAGGTTCCCCGGTCAGTTCTAATACTGTGTTACTGTAAAGCCTTATGCCTATAATGCAGATTATAATCCAGTGTTGCATTGTATCAACCATAAGGACTTGGACTCCTATGGGTCCCCTTAATTCATTCTAGTGGGATGCCTATAGGGATAGTTCGAGGGCAGCTACCATGAATGTGCATGTTTTGTAGTGTACTTCATTTTGAAGCTACCGCGATTCTTTTTACTTGCAACAAAAGATGCTGACACATACTTTTCATGCATCGATCTCCACCTGCAGTCCCCTGGACATAGACCCCTTCTTGAGGTCCCCATCTGTGAATAGCTGTCAGTTAGTTGATGATAAAGCTCACAGAAGGAGGCGGTGCACTCTCAACCCACGTCCGAAATGAAGATTTTTTTTTTTGAAGGCTTACGGGATCCTGGGCTTCATGAATATAGGTATAGAGTGTGGAAATTATGACGAACCTGTATAAAACACTGGTTCGGCCCCAACTGGAGTACAGTATTGTCCAATTCTGGGCACCATACTTTAGGAAGGATGTGAAGACCTTAGAGAAGGTGCAGAAAAGATTTGAGAATGATTCCAGGGATGAGGGACTTCAGTTACGTTGATAGACTGGAGCAGCTGGGGTTGTTCTCCTTGGAGCGGAGGAGATTGAGAGGAGAGTTGATAGAGGTGTTCAAAATCATGAGGGGTCTGGACAGAGTAGATAGAGAAACTGTTCCCATTGGCAGAAGGGTCGAGAACTAGAGGACACAGATTTAAGGTGATTGGCAAAAGAACCAAAGGCGACATAAGAAAAAACTTTTTTACACAGTGAGTGGTTAAGATCTGGAATGCACTGCCTGAAAGGGTGGTGGAGGCGGACTCAATCTTATCTTTCAAAAGGGAGTTGGATAAGTATCTGAAGGGAAAACATTTGCAGGGCTACGGGGAAAGGGCGGGGGAGTGGGACTAGCTGAGAGTCGGCATGGGCTCGACAGGCCAAATGACCGCCTTCTGTGCTGTAACCATTCTATGATTCTATACTCAACACTCAAAGAATGTTCCTAGAAATGGAGTCTTTCTGTTTTTAATAGAAAATCAGCTGCCTGTGAGATTTCAGGCACAGATGGTGTAAAGATGGAGCAGTATATGTCACTGAAATAAGTGTGGAATTTATTGTTCTTTAAGAAAATGTGTAAATATGGTCAACAGATGAGTAAGTTTATGAAACATTGGGGGAGAGCAAGAATCTTAAAGCAGCAATTCTGGTATTAACTTGCTCGGAACTGGATAGGCCTCTGCTGGAGTATTGTGTCCAATTCTGGGCTCCATCCTTTAGGAAGGATGGTGCAGAAGAGATTTACCAGAATGGTACCAGGAATGAGGGACTTCAGTTATGTGGAGAAACTGGGATTGTTCTCCTTGGAGCAGAGAAGGTTAAGGGGAGATTTAATAGAGGTGTTCAAAATCATGAAGGGTTTTGATAGAGTATATAGGGGGAGAGTAACTTTCAAAAGGGGTGTGTGTGTGTGTGTGTGTGTGTGTGTGTGTGTGTGTGTGTGTGTGTGTGTGTGTGATATATATATTTAAAAGGAGAAATATATGAAGAAACTGTTTGCACTGGTGGGAGGGTCGGTAACCAGAGGGCACCGATTTAAAGTAATTCACAAAAGAACCAGATGAGAAGAAATGTGTTTTTTATGCAGCCAGTAGTTCTGATCTGGAATGCACGACCTGAAAGGGCGGTGGAAGCAGATTCAATAGTAACTTTCAAAAGGGAATTGTGCATGTATATTTCAAAAGGAAAAATTTGCAGAGCTATGGGGAAAGAGCAGAGGAGTGGGCCGAATTGGATAGATCGTTCCAAGAGCTGGTACGGGCACAGTGGACCGAATGGCCTCCTTCTGTGGAGTATGATTCTGTGAAATACATGGCTTTATCAGCTTCTTCTGGTTTTAAAGGGTTTGTGTTTCAGAGGGTATGCTTTTAGTTCAGATCGAATACTTTTGGGTCATTAACCCTCAGGCTGGTTCAGAGAAATCCTCTCCTCCTGGGCCGGCTGCTTGACTTGCTTGTGCTCACAGAGCGTGACGCTGAACATTTGATGTAGCTCAGACATTAGCAGTAGAATGTTAGAAGCGGAATATTACCTCCACACCACTCAACACCTGTCAGTAAAAGTGACCATGAAGCTTGTTGTAAAAACCCAACAGGTTCACTAATGTCCTTTAGGCAAGGAAACCTACCGTCCTTACCCGGTTTGGTCTATGTGTGACTCCAGTCCCACACTAACGTGGTTGACGCTTAACTGCCCTCTTTTTTTTTTTCCCCCCATCTTTTCTCTCTCTTTCTTTCATCCTTTTTAAATGTCAGCCGTGGCTCAATGGTGGCCCTCGCTTTGAGTCTGAGGTTGTGGGTTCAAGTCCCACTCCAGAGAGTTGAGCACATAATCTAGCCTCGCACTCCTGTGCAGTACTGAGGGAGTGCTGCACTCTTGCAAGTACCGTCTTTTGGATATGACGTTAAACCGAGGCCCGTCTACCCTCTCAGGTGGACATAATAGATCCCATGGCACTATTTCGAAGAAGAGCAGGGGAGTTTTCCTGGTGTCCTGGCCAATATTTATCCCTCAACGAACGTAACAAAAACAGACTATATGGTCATTATCACATTGTTGTTTGTGGGACCTTGCTGTGCTTTAATTGGCTGCTGTGTTTCCTACATTTCAGAAGTACTTCATTGGCAGTAAAGTGCTTTGGGTTGTCCTAAGGACATCAAAGATGCTATATAAATGCAAGTCTTTCCTTTCTTCTTTTACTCTTGTAACCTTTAAATATAAATATGCTTTATTCACCTTTGACCTTCACCCACCTCCTTGCCTCTACCGTCTCTTTTGGGTGGTGGGGGGGGCACCTTTTGTTGAAAAATGGTTTCCATTGGCTCAAAAACAGCTTTGAAGGTTGATTCCCAAAACTGACGTGGTCAGATCGTGACCAGGCCAATTATGATGCAAATATTGCATCCAAACTTGGATGTGCTTCCTGTCATTAAGTAAACTCCCCTACGCTGCCCAGAGTGCTAGGTATTGAACCCCCGATGATTTGACTTCTCGCTACTGTTTAAATAACATTGTGCCTAACCAAGGAGAATTATTTTGGAAGAGCTCTTCCTTTAAATGCGCACCCTTCTGGATATAGCAAGTAAAATGGCAACTGCACTGGACTGATCCTGGGTCAACTTTCATAGAATCATAGAATCTCACAGCACAGGAGGCCGCCATTCAGCCCATCGTGCCTGTGCCAGCTCTTTGAAAGAGCTCTCCAATTAGTCCCACTGCCCCACTCTATCCCCATAGCCCTGCAAATTTTTCCCTTCAAGTATTTATCCAGTTCCCTTTTGAAAGTTACTATTGAATCTGCTTCCATCACCCTTT
The DNA here is from genome assembly GCA_030390025.1 of Squalus acanthias. NCBI lineage: Eukaryota > Metazoa > Chordata > Chondrichthyes > Squaliformes > Squalidae > Squalus > Squalus acanthias. Next base: position 45,956,308 of record CM059438.1, read on the forward strand.
CAGGCAGTGCATTCCAGACATTGGAACAGGAGTAGGCCATTTAGCCCCTTGAGCCTGTTCCGCCATTGGCTGATCTGTGACCTAACTCCATATACCCGCCTTTGGCCCATATCCTTTAAAACATTTGGTTAACAAAAATCTATCAATCTCCGATTTAAAATTAATAATTGATCTAGCATCAATTGCCATTTTCAGAAGAGAGTTCCAAACTTCTACCACCCTTTGTGTGTAGAAGTGTTTCCTAATTTCACTCCCGAAAGGTCTGGCTCTAATTTTTAGACTATGGCCCCCTAGTCTTCGACTCCCCAACCAGCGTAACTAGTTTCTCTCTATCTACCCTATCTGTTCCCCTTAATATCTTGAAAACTTCGATCAGATCACCCCTTAACCTTCTAAATTCTAGGGAATACAACCCTAATGTGTGTAATCTCTCCTCGTAATTTAACCCTTGGAGTCCTGGTATCTGGTGAACCTATGCTGCACTCCCTCCAAGGCCAATATATCCTTTCTAAGGTGTGGTGCCCATAACTGCTCACAGTACTCCAGGTGTGGTCTAATCAGGGCTTTGTATAGCTGCAGCATAACTTCTCCCACCCTGTATTCTAGTCCTGGAGAAATAAGCTTCTGGGATCGTCACAAGTTGCTGTGTTTATATAAAAAAAAAAAAATCTCCTCATTCCCTTCCCCCTCCCCTGTTTTGCCAATTTCCTTAAATCTTGTCCTCTGGTTACTGACCCTCCTGCCAGTGGAAGCCGTTTCTCTTATCAAAACCCCATATCATTTTGAACATCTATTAAATCTCCTGTTAACCATCTCTACTCTAAGAAGAACAATCCCAGCTTCTCTAGTCTCTCCGCATTAATATCAGATGCTTTTATTTTAAATTTTGCCTCCTACTCATTTATTGTAAGCCCCACACGGCCCATTGTCACGCTGTTGACCTATCACAGATCATTTAGCCAGGGCTAAGTAATGAGTTGAGAATTCTGTTCTCGCAGCGTGCGGCACCCTGGTTAAAACTCAAGATGCACGTGTTGAGAAATGGTACTAATCGAAGGCTTCCAGCGCCGCTCCACTGGCGCTGTTGGGGGCACATTTCCTCTTTTTTTATGTGGAATCTCTTGGAAACACCTGCTTTACAACTTGGCGTCTGGAGAAATCGGCTTCTGGGAATCGCCTTCCCACAGTTCTGATGGTTAAAGGAGCGCCAATAAACCGCTTGTGCATTCTCCCCTACTTCAAGTACTAGGTGTTTACTGTGGAAACCACACAGACATTTAAGAGCTTTGAGGGTTGCTGAGTATGGCTGTTTAATCACTAACTGCATCTTATTGAAATTCAGAATGCATCGCCTTATAGTAAAGGCCAGTGGTAATTACCGAGTCGATGTGCCCTGTAAAAGCAATTTTATTATTTATTTTAAGAGAGCGTGGTTAGATTCAGCACACAACACTACACTCCGCCTCTGTCCATTCTATAATTGAGTCATAGCAGTATGAATTTAAAATACATCTTAGTCTAATAGCACTCATGGAGACCCAGTGGAGAAACTACCAAAGTGTGTCTCTGAAGGTTTCCCTGCATCATCCACCATTCGATTCTCATTTAAAGTCCCTGATTTGACACATACTTTGGTTTATTACAGTCCTTTCTCCTTTCTTCTCCTTTCCCTTCCCTGAGAGCAACTGAATGCAGGAATCTTGGAAGAGCCTACGCTGTTGCTAGTAGCAACGCACCCATTTGGCAGAATTCAAATAGTAATGCACTGCATGTCTATCTTTTTAATAAGGTTAATTTTGAAGTACTTAAACAGTGTGATCATGATACATGGGATGATCCCACTGTTTGAACACTTCAAAGGTCCCCTTGTTGAAAAGGTCATGGTGCATCTGGCTTCTTCCATCCCCTTCGATGCTGCCAAGCAGGTCAAGAACTGTCTGTATGGCTTTTTCTCCCAGGGAGATGGATGATCACCCGGGTAATGTTTATACTCGTTGCTCAGTGACTCAATGAGAAGCTTTTACTGGACGATGGAACTTGGTTCTGCTGACCAGTAACTAGTGACGATTGTGTTTGGTAAAAGCCAGTCACGAGGTGGTGAACTTCTGCATTACTCTTGTCTACATTGGTCTTCAGTCCTCTTGTCCATACCCGTCAACCGTTAGTGTGTCAGCAACTATGTGTGCACATTCATGGACCAAAACCAGCCCACGCCCGACTCTGTTCCTGGGAGCTGCCTCCCCGACTCTTGTTCCTGGGCAGTGTGTCTGCACCATTGCTTCCGGCCCGGTGTCTCCCGGTGCTGATCTGGGGAGTGGAACTGTGCTGCATGTTGTGGATGGGAATTCGCACTATAGTTTTGAGAGATCAGGAAGTCCCACCCACAGCATGTAGCAGAATCCCATCTGTTGGACAGCAACATCATCAGGTAGACAGGGGTAGGGTTGGAGGGGGAGGGGAGAGGGTCACCAGTAGGAAGTGGGGGTGGGGGGTGTGTCAGTGAGGGAAGTGGTGCATCATTGTGATAAACAATCCGGCTTAACAACAGAGTATTAATACGAAAGAGCTGGCGCAGACCCGATGGGCCGAATGGCCTCCTTCTGTGCTGTACTATTCCATGATAATACATCAACAATAAGCTGTAATTTCTCCACAAGGAATGAGGGGATATCCCCATAATCTTTGCCACAATCTTTCGCCGTCTAAGTGACGGAGTAGTGGGTTTAGTTGTAGCTTAAGTCTTAACAAGCTCATTCCTTACTGCTGTCTGTGTACCTACAGGTCATAGGCTTATATTAGGCCCTTTGAAGCTGTCGGTCAGCTTTTGCTAGGTTGGCATTCATGCTCGCTTATCCAGCGCAGCCATTCTCAATTGGATTTGGGGACTACAGCGTCAGCCTTGGCTCAGCCCGATTTTCTGGCCATTCATTTAAATTGATTGAAAAAAAATCAGGCAGGATTGCTCACAGGACTACAATCCTCCCTGCCTGAAATCATTCTACCGACTGTGCTCCGATGATACAATCGGGTCAGACTCTGGAACAGGAAAATCTGCCCCGTGTCCTGATGACTTCTTTGTCAATACAAGCTTGATTAGCTCACCGGTGCCGTCACAGGGCTGAGTGCTGTACAGTGCGTGAATGTTAATTTATTCCCCTCATACCACTGAGCTCAGTCACTGCTCTAAGCCGTTCCCTCAAGGACATCGGCAGCACTCATTATGTCAATAATTAAATAAAATTGAAAGACAATAATCCGGGACAAAATTAATTGTCACGTGGAAAAATAAGGGTTAATCGATGACCGCCAGCATGGGCATGGATTTGTTAAAGTCAAATCATGTTTGACTAACTTGATTGAGTTCTTCGATGAAATATGGAGAGGGTTGATGATGTTGTGTATATGGACTTTCATAAAGTACCGCATAATAAACATGTTGGCAAAACTAAAGCCCATGGGATTAAAGGGGCAGTGGCAGGATGGTTACGAAATTGCCGACGGGACAGAAAGCAGATTAGTGGCGAACGGTTGTTTTTCAGACTGGAGGGAGGTATACAGTGGCGTCCCGCAAGGGTTGGTATTGGGACCACTGCTCTCTTTGATATATATTAACGACCTGGACTTGGGTATACAGGGCATAATTTCAAAGTTTGCAGTTAACACGTAACTCGGAAATGTAGTCAAAAGTGAGGAGGATAGTAACAGACTTCAGGAGGACAGAGACAGACTGGTGAAATGGGCAGACACGTGGCAGATGAAATTTAATGCAGAAAAGTGTGAAGTGATGCACTTTGGAAGGAATTTGATAGAATTACATAGAATATACAGCACAGAAACAGGCCATTTGGCCCAACTAGTCTGTGCTGGTGTTTATACTCCACACGAGTCTCCTCCCATTCTGTCTACCTCATCGCAGCCTTTCACCATGTATTTCTGTTCCCTTCTCCCTCATGTATTCGTCTAGTTTCCTCTTGAAAGCATCTAAGCTATTTGCCTCAACCACTTCCTGTGGTAGCGAGTTCCACATTCTAACCAATCTGAGTAAAGACATTTCGCCTTATTTCCCTATTGGATTTATTAGTGACTATCTTGTATTTATGGCCCCTAGTTTTGGATTCTCCCACAAGTGGAAACATTCTCTCCACATCTACCCTGTCCAACCCATTTATAATTTTAAAGACCTCGATCAGGTCACCTCTAAGTCTTGGCTTTGCTAAAGAAAAAAGCTCCAACCTGTTCAATCTTTCCCGATAGCTGTAATCGCTCAGTTGTGGTATTATCATTTGTAAATCGTTTTTGCACTTTCTCCAGTGCTTCTATGTCCTTTTTTATAGTATGGAGACCAGAGTTGTGCACAATACTCAATGTGACCTGATCAGGGTCCTATACAAGTTTAACATAACTTCACTGCTTTTGAATTCTATACGCCTCAAAATAAATCCCTGTGTTTTAGCATTTTTAATTCTTTTGCTGACCTCCACTGCTGCTTTTAATGATTTGTCCACTTGTATCCCTAGATCCCTTTGCTCTTCTACCCCATTCAGTTTCTTATTTTCTAAGGTGTAGGTGATGTTTCTATTTTTCCTACCAAAGTGCATCACCTCACATTTATCTATGTTAAAGATCTTTTGCCATTTAACTGCCCAGTCTGCAAGTTTTCTAATGTCTTCTACTTCAAAGGAAGTATGAGGAGAGGCAATATAAACTAAATGGTACAATTTTAAAGGGGGTGCAGGAACAGAGAGACTATGGGTTTATGTACACTAATCTTTGAAGGTGGCAGGACAAGTTGAGAAGGCTGTTGAAAAACCTTGTGAGATCCTTGGCTTTATAAATAGAGGGATAGAGTACAAAAGCAAGGACGTTACGTTAGATCTTTATGAATCACTGGTTAGACCTCAGCTGGAGTATTGTGTCTAATTCTGGGCACCACACTTAAGGAAGGATAGCGAGGCCTTGGAGAGGGTGCAGAGGAGATTTACTAGAATGGTACCAGGGATGAGGGACTTCAGTGACATGGAGAGACTAGAGAAGCTGGGATTGTTCTCCTTGGAGCAGAGAAGGTTAAGGGGAGATTTAATAGAGGTGTTCAAAATTATGGGGCGTTTTGATAGAGTAGATAGGGAGAAACTGTTTACGCTGGCAGAAGGATCAGTAAACAGATGGCACAGATTTAAGGTAATTTGGCAAAAGAGCCAGAGGTGAGATGAGGAGAAATCGTTTCATGGAGCGAGTGATTGTGATCTGGAATGCTTCCAGGTTCAATAGTAACTTTCAAAAGGGAACTGGATTCATACTTGAAGGTGAGATAATTGCAGGGCTATGGGGCAAGAGCAGGGGAGCAGGACTCATTGAAGAGCTCTTTCAAAGAGCATGCACAATGGGCCAACTGGCCTCCTTCTGTGCTGTAAGATTCTATGATTCTAAATGACAAGAAAATCAGGTTGATCCAATTTCATTGTAAATGATTGATTTTCTGTTACCACAGCAACTTGCATTTATATAGTGCCTGTAATATAGAAAAATGTCCCAAGGCACTTCAGAGAAGCTTGGCACTATTCTTTTATACATTCTCGGGATGTGGGCATTGCTGGCGAGGCCGGCATTTACTGCCCACTCCTAGCTGCCCTGATTGTTGTGGTGGGCCGCCTTCTTGAACCGCTACGGTCTGTGTGGTGAAGGTGCTCCCAAAATGCTGTAATGGTTCGCTACATCTCAGTGACTTGCTAGGGCCACTTAAGAGGTTAGCTAAGATTCAACCACATAGGTGTGGGACTGAAGTCCGACCGGGTAAGGGTTTCCTTCCCTAAAGGACCTTCGTGAAGCAGATGGGTTTTTACAACAGTAGCTTCTTGGTCACCTTTACTGACGTCCGCTTTTTTATTTCCAGATTTAAAAAAAAAATTGAATTCAAATTCTCAAACTGCCATAGTGGGATTTGAACTCGTGTTCTCTGGATTATTAGTCCAGGCCTCGGGATTAACAAAATAACAAAACCACGACACTACCGTACCCCTTAATGGTGAGTCTCGAACTCTGATGTAAATGTGAGTTTTCAGAGGTGCGTATATCCGAAGGATTATCGACATTTCCCGTAAGCGTTGGGGTTGCCGATCAGTATCGTAAAGGTTCAGATGTATTCGAGCGGCTCTTGGCTGCCATGTTCTCCACATACTTTGCCTTCGTATGTTGTTCCAGTCTGGATAGCTTCAAGCGAGCACTGCTGGCACCAGTCCGAGGGTTAATTCAGAAAGTCTGTATAGACATCAAATATAATTTTCTGCTTCGTGTCTGAATACTTCTTTTCGTGAATTTAGTAATTCGATTCTGAATGACTTGGAAAGGATTGGACTTTGCTGGGCCAAAGAAAATGTGACCACGCTCGTGATTGTTTTGGCACCAGCAACCCTGCCATTATTTATCGTGTCAGTCTTCATCAGTGCATAGACTTTGAAAATATTGCATCAGTCGAGCATTGAAATGTTACAGGTCTCTTGGACACTCTTCACAGTGTACAATGGTTGTGTGCATTTGATACTGTACAAATGTGGAAGTTGTCAAAATACGAACTCTAACTTCGGACTCTGTCTGTAACTAGAGAAATTTGTGTCTCTGGATTGCTGCAAGTTCAGTTTCCACTCCTTCACACGTTCGTTGTCAGCGCGGAAATTTTAATTTGTTTTGCTTCGCGGTTAATTAAAGAAGCAGACGAGCCTTGACCCCAAATCCAATTGGTTCTCTGATTTCAATTGCAGACGTTTACTGTGATTGGTACGAGTTGATTGGCCAATGCAACTGTCATGCCACCTGTAACCCATAGGGTTCCCAACCCTCCCGCTATGGCCGGGAGTCTCCCGGAATGGGTGATTGGTCTCCTGAGCGCTGCATCTGGCGAGTCGGGAGCAACGGTCCCTGTTTGCGCGGTTCGCGCATGCGCAGTACCCCGGATATCGAGGCTTGCAACCAAACCATGTTGTCCCTGCTGGTCTCCCCGCTATTCAGAACTCGCCGCTTCCTTACTGGTTGTGAGGATGACTGCATCGGGGCCAACGAAAATCGACGGGAAACTCCATGAGTCCTGAGAGAGCAACTGGGGGGGGTGGGGGGTGGGTGGTGGAGAGAGAGAGAGCGCAACACAAAGTGGGGGAAGGAGAGAGAGAGCAACACAAAGTGGGGGCAGGGGGGGGAAGAGAGGAAAAACACAAACTGGGGGAGGGAGAGAGAGAGAGCAACACAAACTGGGGGGTGGGGTGGGGGGAACGAGAGAAAAACACAAACTGGGGGAGGGTTGGGAGGAAGGGAGAGAGAAACACCAAACTGGGGAGGGAGAGTTCATGTCGGCCTGTGAGGGGCATTGCTGTATAACATGATTTGTTCTGGGAGTCGGGCAGCTTTGGTGCTTAGAAACATAGAACATCGAAAAATAGGAGCAGGAGTAGGCCATTCCGCCATTCAATATGATCATGGCTGATCCTCTATCTCTATACCATATACCCGCTCTCTCCCCATACCCCTTGATGCCTTTTGTGTCTAGAAATCTAGCTATCTCCTTAAATATTCAGTGACTTGGCCTCGACAGCCTTCTGTGGTAGAGAATTCCACAGGTTCACCAACCTCTGAGTGAAGACATTTTTCCTCATCTCAGTTCTAAATGTCCTACCCTGTACCTTAGACTGTGACCCCTCATTGTAGTCCCTCCCTGCATCCAGTCTGTCTAGCCCTGTCAGAATTTTATACGTTTCAATGAGATCCCCTCTCATTCTTCTAAACTCTAGTGAATACAGGCCTAGTGGACCCAATCTCTCCTCATACGACAGTCCTGCCATCCCAGGAATCAGTCTGGTGAACCTTCGCTGCACTCCCTCTATGACAAATATATCCTTTCTTAGGTAAGGAGACCAAAACTGCACACAGTACTCCAGGTGTGGTCTCACCTAGGCCCTGTACAACTGTAGTAAGACATACTTGCTCCTGTACTCAAATCCTCTTGCAATGAAGGCTAACATACCATTTGCTTTCCTAACTGCTTGCTGCACCTGCATGTTTGCTTTCAGTGACTGATGTACAAGGACACCCAGGTCCCTTTGTACATCAGCATTTCCCAATCTAGCACCATTTAAATAATACTCTACCTTTCTGTTTTTCCTACCGAAGTGGATAACTTCACATTTATCCACGTTATACTGCATCTGCCATGTATTTGCCCACTCACTCAACTTCTCTAAATCGCCTTGAAGCCTCTTTGCATCCTCCTCACAACTCACAATCCCACTTGGTTTCGTGTCGTCAGCAAACTTGGAAATATTACATTTGGTTCCCTCATCCAAATCATTGATATATATTGTGAGTAGCTGGGGCCCAAGCACTGATTCCTGTGGCACCCCACTAGTCATCGCCTGCCACCCCGAAAAAAGCCCATTTATTCCTACTCTCTGTTTCCTGTCTGTTAACCAATTTTCAATCCATGCCAGTATATTACCCCCAATCCTATGTGCTTTAATTTTGCACACTAACCTCTTATGTGGGACTTTGTCAAAGGCCTTCTGAAAATCCAAATACACCATATCCACTGGTTCTCCCTTATCTATTCTACCAGTTACATCCTCAAAAAAAAACTCCAGTAGGTTTGTCAAACACGATTTCCCTTTCATAAATCCATGTTGACTGTCTAATTTTGTTATTTTCTAAGTGTCCTGTTATCACATCCTTTATAATAGACTCTAGCATTTTCCCTACTACTGATGTTAGGCTAACCGGTCTGTAGTTCCCTGTTTTCTCTCTCCCTCCTTTTTTAAATAGCGGGGTTACATTTGCCACCCTCCAATCTGCAGGAACTGTTCCATAATCTATAGAATTTTGGAAGATGACAACCAATGCATCCACTATTTCCATGGCTGCCTCTTTTAGTACTCTGGGATGCAGATTATCAGGCCCTGGGGATTTATCGGCTTTCAGTCCCATTAATTTCTCCAGCACTTTTTTCTACTGAGACTAATTTCCTTTAATTCCTCCTCCTCACTAGACCCTTGGTTCCCTAGCATTTCTGGGAAGTTATTTGTCTCCTCTTCCGTGAAGACAGAATCAAAGTATTTGTTTAATTGCTCTGCCATTTCCTTGTTCTCCATTATAAATTCTCCCGTTTCCGACTGTAAGGGACCTACATTTGTCTTCACTAATCTTTTTCTTTTTACATACTTGTAGAAGCTTTTACAATCCGCTTTTATGTTCCTTGCAAGTTTACTCTCATACTTTAATTTTCCCCCTCTTAATCAATCTCTTGGTCCTTTTTTGCTGAACTCTAAACTGCTCCCAATCCTCAGGCTTGCTACTTTTTCTGGCAACTTTATATGACTCCTCTTTGGATCTAATACTATCCTTAATTTCTTCTTAAATGCTTCTCTGAGGACTGAGCCTCACCTCCCTGAAGCTGGGTTTCTGTGGTGGGGTGGAGTCTGTGAAGTGAATTAGGTTTGGTTTTGGTTTTATTTATTATTTTTATAACTTGTGTATTGTAAAAAGTCATAAAATTGTAAACTTGAGTTCGAAGTTACTTGTATCGATGATGTTTTGCTGAATTAGTGGCATTTACTTGGTGTTTCTCATTGTGGTTGATTCTGTAGAAACATCACAGAAGTAGTATTTTATTTAAACATTACTCATCCTTAAATTTCTCTCTCTTGTGTTTCTTTGATTTATAAATTGTTATTCATTTCATTATAAAACAAAGTTAAATACTTTATTCGGGGCTTGGTGATACTGAGACACTCAACTCCGATAAATGCAATAACATTTGCAAACAGTGGGCAAATGTCATGTGATCGAATCTCCAGGAATACACCAAGCCAGAGTTGGCAACCCTAGTAACCAATAGATCTATTTGTCTGGTTGCCGATGGCTTGAGTGTCTGAACCACTGCCATCCACCTCCATCGAATCGATGAAATAGTCTTGGCCCTGTCCACTTCCTCATCTACAATCTGCCCCTCGGTGACATCATCTGTGGGCACAGCGTCAGCTTCCATGTGCACGCCAACGACGCCAAGTTCTGCCTCTTCGCCACTTCTTTCAACCCCACGGCAGCCTGTGTTGTCCGACATTACGTCGTGGATGAGTGAAAATTTCCCCCATCTGTGCGTCAGGAAGACCAAAGCCACGGTTTTCAGGCCTCCACCAGTAAATCTGCTTCCTTTCTACCAATTCCAGCTGGCTTAACCAGAGCTTGTGAAACTGTGCCAACCTGTTCGACCCAGAGGTGAGCTTCAACCCCCCGCTTCTATCCATCACCAGGGCTGTTTACATCCACCTCCCCAACATCGCCTGTCTCCCAACTCTTGCATCAGCTGAAATTATGCTTTTGTCACTTCTAGACTGATTTCTTCAGTGTCTCCGTTGCTGACTTCCCATCTTCCACCCTCCATCACTACCAACTTGTACAAAAGTTATCCGGCTATATTCCGTCCCACATTAAGTCCTGCCCATCCGCCATCGTCATCCGTGCTGTTCTTTACTGGCTCCTTCTCACCCAGTGCGTTCATTTAAAATGCTTGTCCTCATCTTCAGATCCTTCCATGGCCTCGACCCTTAGCCCCTTGTTGGTTGGTTACACCTAGTGGCCCAATCTGTTTCGGCCATAACTCGCCTCCTGAGTTAGAAGGTTGAGGGTTCAAGTCCCGCTCCAGAGACTTGAGCACAAAATCCACGCCAACAATCCCAGTGCTGCACTGAGGGAGTGCTGCACTGTTGGAGGTGTTGGCTTTCAGATGAGGTGCTAAACCGAGGCCCCATTTGCCCTCTCAGGTGGCACTATTCAAATAAGAGCAGGGGCCTTCTCCTCTGTGTCCTGGCCAATATTTATCCCCCAACCAACATCACTAAGACAGATTATCTAGTCATTTATTTAATTGCTGTTTGTGGGAGCTTGTTGTGTGCAAATTGGCTGCTGCGTTTCCTACATTACAACAGTGACTACACTTGAAACGTACTTCATTGGCTGTAAAACACTTTGGGACATCCTGAGGTTGGGAAAAGCGTTACATAAATCCAAGTTCTTTCTTTTGTTTGTTCATTGTTGGGTTTTCTTCATTTGGTTATTTGCTGTTTATGTATATTTTGTGCTGTACACACAATCCCCAGCTACTGGACAAGGTTTTAGCACTGAAAAAAACTGTTACAAATAGCGACTTTAAAACAGATGCACATTTATAAGTTTGTGCTTCTAAACAGGATGATCTTGATAGTAACAGGGCTTGGAGTCAGTACAGAAGAGTCTCCTCCAGTGATTGTCATCCCAACATAAATCTGCCATTGATGGAATGAGGATTGGGGCAGCAATCCCTGAAGGAGACGCAATAAGAAATATATCTCTGTTTACCTGAGGCTTCAGTCTCCTACTTGAAGTAGGTGGCAGGCAAGGTTAATTCGGGAAGAAAAGGTTTAGCTCCAGGTAACACCTAAAACCGGGAAATGGGAAGTCTTCTCCCCTCAGAAAACGGGTTGTTCAAAAGCAGCTTCATGTTGTGCATGAGGGAGCTGAAGCAGAGGCCTGCACCGTCGGGGTAAAGTGGTCCTTTCCCCTTTTAATTTGGCTGCTGCTGGTATTATGGGAGAGACACACATGTCGTCTGTACCTCTAATGGCCGCGCGAGGGTTAAAGAATCTTACAGGAGACCAATCGGCCCATCGTGCCTGTGCCGGCTCTTTGAAACAGCTCTCCAATTAGTCCCATTCTCCCTGCTCTTTCCCCATAGCCCTGCAATTTTCTCCCATTCATGTATATATCCAATTCCCTTTTCACATTTTCTATTGAATCTGCTTCCACCACCCTTTCAGTCAGTGCATTCCAGATCATCATAACTTTTTTGCGTTAAATAAAATTCTCCTCATTTCATCTCTGACTATTTTGCCAATTATCTTCAATGTGTGTTCTCTGGTTACTGACCCTTCTGCGACTGGAAACAATTTCTCCTTATTTACTCTGTCAAAGTGCTTCATTATTTTGAACACCTCCATTAAATCTCTCCTTAACCTTCTCTGCTCTAAGGAGAACAACCCCAGCTTCTCCAGTCACTCCACATAACTGAAGTCCCTCATCCCTGGTACAAGTCTAGTAAATCTACTCTGCACCCTCTAACACCTTGACATCCTTCTTAAAGTGTGGTGCCCAGAATTGGCCACAATACTCCAGCTGGGGCCTAACCAGTGTTTTATAAAGGTTTAGCGTAACTTCCTTGCTTTTGTACTCTATGCCTCTGTTAATTAAGCCAAGGATTCCATGTATTTTTCAACAGCCTTCTTAACTTAACCTTCAAATATTTGTGTACGTACACCCCCAGGTGTCTCGGTTCCTGCACCCCCTTAAAAATTGTACCTTTTAGTTTATATTGTCTCTCCTCATTCTTGCTACCACAATGTATCAGTTCACACTTCTCTGCGTTAAATTTCATCTGCCATGTGTCTGCCCATTTCACCGGTCTGTCTATGTCCCCCTGAAGTCTATTACTATCCTCCTCACTGTTTACTGCATTTCCGAGTTTCATGTCATCTGCAAATATGAAATTATGTCCTGTATACCCAAATCCAGGTCATTTATATCCAAAAGAGCAGTGGTCCTAATACTGACCCCTGGGGACACCACTGCACACTTCCCTCCAGGCTGAGAAACAACCATTCACCACTATTCTCTGCTTTCTGTCCCATAGCCAATTCCATATTCACACTGCCACTGCCCCTTAATCCCAAGGGCTTCAGTTTTGCTAACAAGTCTATTATGTGGTACTTTATAAAACGCCATTTCAAAGTCCATATACACAACATCAACCGCACTACCCTCGTCAACCCTCTTCGTTACATCATCAAAGAACTCAATCGAGTTAGTCTAACATGATTTGCCTTCAATAAATCCTTGCTGGCTGTCCTTTATTAACCCATGTTTATCCAAGTGACAATTAATTTTGTCTCAGATTATTGTGTCTCAAAGTTTCCCTACCACTGACGTTAGGCTGACTGGCCTGTAGTTACCTGGTTTAAACCCTCTTCCCCTTAACCCTCCAGTCCTCTGGCACCACTCCCATATCTAAGGAGGATTGGAAGATTGTGGCCAGAGCCTCCGCAATTTCCACCCTTGCTTCCCTCAGCAATCTAGGATGCATCCCATCCGGACCAGATGAATTTTCTACTTTAAGTGCCTTCTCTATCTATTTTTGTCCTGTCTAATTTCTCTACTACCTCCTCCTCTTGGCAGCATCCTCTTTTTTGTGAAGACAGATGCAATGTCATTTATTTAGTACCTCAGTCATGCCCTCTGTCTCCACAAGATCTCCTTCTTGGTCCTGAATTGGCCTCACCCTTCCTTTGACTAGCTTTTCACTATTTATAGGCTTATAAAAGACTTTATGTTCCCTTTTATGTTACCCTCCAATCGCATGCACTTTCTTTGCCTCTCTTATTTCCTTTTTCAGTTCTCCTATGTACTTTCTCTATTCAGCTTGATTCTCTACTGAATTATGAACCTAACATTTATCATTTTTTCTGTTTCATTTTAATCTCTATACCTTTAGTCATCTAGGGAGCTCTAGCTTTGGTTGGCCTTCATTTTCCCCTTGTGGGAATGTGTCTAATCTGGACCCAAACTATCTATTCTTTGAAGGCGTCCATTGCTCATTTACTGTTTTACCTGCCAATATTTGATTTCAATCCACCAGGGCCAGATCCATTTTCAACTCCCTGAAATTAGCCCTCCTCGAGTTGAGTGCTTTTCCATTTGATTGTGCCTCGTCCTTTTCCGTAACTACACTTAACCTAATGATATTATGATCACTATTTCCCAACTGCTCCCCTAATGAAACGTGCTCCACTTGCCCTATTTCAATGTGGTTGGACTTGGCATCCTTTATATCAGGTGACGTTGACATGGTTACTGTTATTGCTGCCGATGGCCCAGTGTTAATAACAAGAAAAAGGGTCTAAAACTTGCAATTTAGTGAGCTCTTGTCTCTTTGTTTTTGTATGTGTCTGGACAAGCTTTCCCTTCCACATTTGGTGTCAGTTGTGCCTCAATGGGTAGCACTCTTGCATCTGAGTCAGAAGATTGTAGGGTCTTGGAAGCAGGGGCATAGAGTACAAGAATAAAGAGGTACTGATAAAGTTGGACAAGGCAGTTAGAGTTCTGCGTGCAGTTTTGGACATCCTCTTATAGTTGGTATATTAAAGCCGTACAGTGTAGATTTACCAGGCTGATACCAAGGATGGGAAACTTGCGTTTCTCCTCAGCACTCTACATATTGGGACCATTTCCACTGGAGCAGAGAAGGCTAAGTGGAGTTTTTAAAATGAAGAAGGGTTTTGGTAAATGAATTAGGGAAAGACTATATTCTCTGTGGTTGAGGAGTTCGTATCAAGGGAATCATCAATGTAAAATCGTCACTGAGAGTGAGTAGTGAGGTTAAGGGAAATGTCTTTACACAGAGGGTTGTTGGTGAATGGAATGCTTTGCCCCAGGGAGTGGTTGAGACAGAGACCATTGCACATTTTAAAGGAACGCAGGCTAAATATTTGAAGCCGAGGAAGATACAGGACTATGGGGAGAGCAGGGAAGTGGGAATAGTTTTGGATTGCTCCAGCAAAGAGCCGGCACAGACCTGACTGGCTGAATGGCCTCCTTAACTGCTGCATGTGATTCCTTCTTGCCCTACTTCGGCAAAGACAGTGAGCAGGGAAGCTGTGCAGTAAACTAGGTGGCGGCGGGGGCGGTTAGGGAAGGGCTGAGGCAGCAGTGTATGCAAGTATTCCAGTGTCACTCCAACAGTAGCACATGTAGGTTATTAGCCACTTAGAACTAAGCAAAAACACTGCTGCAAGGACCACACACCTGGTCTAAATCAGAGGTGAAAATCTACAGGGCCTTGTTTTTGCAGAGTGGCCAGCTTTTTAATAGCAGCAAAGGTCATTCAACAGTCGCCTCTCCTTGGAGGCGGTGGGGTGGGGGGATGCACTGCAGGGTCATCCTGGAATATAATTAGAGACATATATGCGCTGCTATTTTAATCCTTACATTTCCATCACCTTTTGGAAATTAAAGTTAAAAGAAGCTTCTACTGCTGGCTGTTTCCAATTGAGCAAGCAAGGTCAGGGTTCAAGGGCCATAGTGCAGGACAGCACCAAGGTTGAAAAGAGTAACTGAGGAGATGAGGCAAATCAAGATGAAGTGATGAGGTACCATCAAGCTCGAGAAAGGATGAGTTAGAGTAGGATACTATGTGATGAGTCTTGAGTTCAACACAGTTGTGAGGTAGGGAGGAATAAGAGCATGTATTTGGATCTTAGAAGGAACAGGAGAAGGATGTTCAGACGGTTATCGATTGAATCAGAGAAAGGTTGTATTGGGGGGTCTAGAGATGAGAAATTCAGGAGGAAACCGAGCTTCTACAAGACTGCTTTAGTGATGTAGGAGATATGGGAGTCTCATTTGAATTTGAGTTCCCTGTAAAAAATTAACAGTAAACCTGAGCAACCAGTGTTAGGAGAAGCATTCAATTCTCAGCTGAATTGTGGAGTTTGAGAGCCCTATTAGCGCAGTATTGTTCAATACGTTAGCCACGAGCCACATGTGGCTAATTGCATATCCAGATGTGGCTAATTACATTAGTAAATAAAAAATAATTAATAGACACCCTCGTTGGGCTTTTGATCTCAATACTCATATTCACACGGCGCATGCATGTGAACTTTAACCTTTTTGTGCGTTTCTTGGTAAAATGGTAAGACAACAAGCAGAGTGTGCGTGTGTGTTTTGATCGTTGTGAGTGCTTTACTTCCTTGGTCACTGACTGGTGGCAGATGGTTGTTAAGTAAATATACACATGTGGCGTACATTCAACTATTGAGAGTGTACATACGGCATTTTCTAAAATTCATGCATGTGGCTAAAACAGTATCACCACAGTCACACCTGTGGCTAGTCAGCGATTTCTATTGTTCACTGCTCATTCTGTCCAGCCGTGTGTGTCCGTCCGATCTTCTCGCTGCTCATTCTGTCCAGCCATGTGTGTCCGTCCGATCTTCTCGCTGCTCATTCTGCGCAGTGATTACAATTCAAAAGTGCTTGATTGAAGGAAAGAAAGACTTGCATTTATATAGCGCCTTTATTGGCTGTAAAGCTCTCTGAGACATCCCAAAGTGCTTTACTGCCAATAAATTAATTTTGAAGTGTAGTCGCTGTTGTAATGTTGGAAACAAGGCAGCCAATTTGCGCACAGCAAGCTCCCACAAACAGCAGTGTGACAATAACCAGATAATCTGTTTTTGTGATGTTGGTTGAGGGATAAATATTGGCCAGGACACCAGGGATAACTCCCCTGCTGCTCTTCGAAGTAGCGCCATGGGATCTTTTCCGTCCACCTTAGAGAGCAGACGGGGGCCTCTGGATTAAACGCCTCGCCCGAAAGACGGCACCTCCGACAGTGCAGCGCTCCCTCAGCACTGTACTGGGAGTGTCAGCCTAGCTTTTTGTGCTCAAGTCTCTGGTGTGGGGACTGTGAACCCACAACCTTCTGACTCCGAGGCTAGAGTGCTACCCACCGAGCCACGGCTGGCTGTTAAGCGGTTTGGGACGTGCTGAAGTCAAGTTCTTCCTGCCTTCATTTTTCTTTCTCTCCCTAGACAGCTCTCAGCAAAAAAAAAAGGGAAATTACAAATAGTAAAAGTAAACCCTACCCCGAGCAGTGATTTAAGTGTGCAAACTAACCCCAGGGGTTCATATTACATTCTTAAAACTTTCCTGCAGTTTATGAGCTGATCTGAGAGCCTCCTCGATTGAGTTGCAGTCCTTGTAACTTATTCCCTCGAATCTTGTGAAATCTACACAAGCTCCATTAAACCAGCATGTGTTGAGAATTTAATTTCCACCTCAAAATATTTGGAAAGGTAACGCCACATTCCGACCGCACATTAACATGTAGGGAGAAAACAATTGATTCAAGGTGGAATTGAAATAACAAAAGCAACTTTTTTTATGTCCAGCAGAAGTTCTGCAGTTTTAAAACCACTTCAGTCCAAAGAATTTTTTTTTAACAAAATTTGGTTACGGTAGGGAGGGGAAGGATCAAACAGTTTCTGAATTTTCAGTTCACTTTTATCTTCTAAAAACCATGCGAGTGTTCACAATGTTGTAAAAAAAAAAAAGAGTTTCTGTTAATGCAGTGTTGTGTTGGTCATGGGTTAATGGTAAGGCGGAAAACGGTGGCATAACCGGTTGTCCCAACAAACCAAGACTGCGAAGATTGACCGCTACAAGACTGATGAAGCTGGACCGTTCATTCACTGTACAGCGACACGGTTCTTGATGTGTAAATACGTAAAGGAGAAACATGGGCGATGCCATTGGTCCCATACAAGACTGAATTATGTTGCTTGCAGTACACGTTGTGCTGTTTGTTGTTGGCATTCGATCAGACAGGTGTGAGGTTATCCTTTGGATAGTCAATGTATCGCCCAGAGAGAGCGAAGAGGGGTCGAATTCTCAATTGATACAATTGAGAGAATTAAAATGCTCTCCATACATGTTTTAACACTCAGTAAAGCCAACAATAGAGTTACATCTTTCAAATTTGCTCATACTTGTCTTACCATCAGAATACACCACAGGGAAAATCCTTAATTTATGGGCTGGTTCTCATTTAATAGAACAAAGTGGATGTCAAGTTTTTATTTTGTTCACTCCAGATTGGTTTGAGTGCAGCACACAGTTGTAGAATCTCTCTCTCTCTCTCTCTCTCTCTCTCTCTCTCTCTCTCTCTCTCTCGTTTTAATGCAGGCCAAAAGTGGAGAGGAATTGTGAGACATGAAGCCTATCAGAACAGGCTCTGTCCTGCACAGTCATTCAGCTGACCTGGAGATGCAGTGTTAACATCCAAGGGCGTTTAACCGTTCCATTCAGCGACTGTTCTGAAGGCCACCAAGTTACAAATGATAGTTTCCCCCTGCAGAGGTCTATAGTTTAACTCTTCAACTTGCCTCACTTCAAGGGATTTCCAATCACTTTTAATCTTCATTTTAATGTTTGGCAGAGTAGCCTGGTCTGTAAGATAGCGTTGTTAAACATTTACATTTTTGATAAACAATATATTTTGCTGGAATTGGGCCCAAGAAGATAAAACCAACCAAATGGATCTCCTCAGACTGTACCTCGAAGAGTGAGATCCATCCAAGTCCTGAAGAGTCATCTTAATGAATTTCTACAAGCAGCAACTTTTGATAAAAACTACAAAGCACTTTTTTCATGAGGGGTAATGAAGGACAAGCATATTTATTACCTCCTGTCACTTTAATGTTTTTAGATGCCCTTCAGTGTTTTGATAACTAGAACGATAAGCTCAGAATTTTATTGACACACTGTTAATGATTAGACATCTATTAAAAAGGAAACTGGTTAGTGAATAATTTTCTGGCCCCCATTTTCCATAAAATATTTCAGTAATGTTCAAAAAGTATCCGAACAATGCATTCAGGGCTCCCACAGCTCTGAGACTATCAAGGGGCTGCTTAGTTCATATCAATGAGGGGGCACCGGGGTACATGAGAATTCTCCTCTCTCTGCCTTCTTAATTCCAGAATATTAATAAGCATGCAAGTAAATAAGAGCAGCCCCAACACAAGCCCATGTGGGACACCTCTCACCACATCTTTCCAGTCTGAGACACTTAATTTTACGCCTATTCTGCGTCCAGTTCTGGTCACCACACTTTAGGAAGGATGTGAAGGCCCTTGAGAGGGTGCAGAGGAGATTTACCAGAATGGTTCCGGGGATGGGGGATCTTAGCTACAAGGACAAGTTGGAGAAGCTGGATTTGTTTTCATTAGAGCAGAGGAGGTTGCGGGGTGATTTGATAGTGGTGTACAAGATTATGACGGGTTTGGATAGGCTAGACGGGGAAAGGCTGTTCCCACTAGTTGATGGTACAAGGTCTAGGGGACACAGATTTAAGGTTTTGGGCAAGAGATACAGGGGGGACGTGAGGAAAAACTTTTTTACACAGTGAGTGGTGAGGACCTGGAACTCGCTGCCGACGGAAGTGGTGGAAGCGGAGACACTCAATGTTTTCAAGGGGAGACTGGATGGGCACTTGAAGGAAATAAACTTGCAGGGCTACGGGGATAGAGCGGGGGAATGGGACTGACTGGATTGCTCTGCAGAGAGCCGGCATGGACTCGATGGGCCGAATGGCCTCCTCCTGTGCCGTTATGACTCTATGACTCTTTGATTTCTTCCCGTCAGCCACCTCGAAGGCTCATTAGAGACGGTTTTTATTGCTGATTCAAAAATCCAGGATTTTGTTGGGTGTTCTGGTTTTTGACGTTAAAATTAGAACCTGAAGAAAATCAGGGTGGGGAGGGGGTTAAATTGGACTCCAAAATACCCGGGTAAGTTTCGACAAAAGCAGCAAAAATTTGTTTTTGTTTGCGCATTGCTAGAAGTCAAGAAAAGTAGCAAGGCGCTTAAAGGCACAGTTAAGCTAAATGATCCGCAATTCTATACGCAGCCTGTGGGACACCACTTTAATGGACCTCAATTGCCGTCTCAAAAATACTAGCGAGCGTATACAAGGCAGCAAGAACAGAAACTCTTCACTCACAGGGCCGTTAACCCAGCTCTGTATGAAGTCAAGCAACAACACCAACTACTTGCATTTATGTAGCACCTTTAACGTAGCTAAATGTCCCAAGGCGCTTCACAGGAGAGAATCGGACAGGATTGGACATCGAGCCAAGGAGGAGACATTAGGAGTGGTCGCCGAAAGCTTTAGTCTGAGCTAGGTTTTAAGGGGAGTCTTAAAATCGTGCCACGGGATCCGAGAGAGCAGACACGGCCTCGCTTAAACAGCTCATCCGAAAGACGACACCACTGACAGTGCAGCACTCCCTCAGCACTGCACTGGGACTGTCGGCCTAGATTATGTGCTCAAGTCTCTGGAGAAGAAGGACTTGAACCCACAACCTTCTGACCCAGAGGCGCGAGTGCTACCAACTGAGCCACGGCTGAAACAGGCGCATAATCACCTGACCCCACCCACATCGCACTTTAGACACGGAAGAAGAAGACCTCTTGGATGAGGCTTCAGTTATTTCTGTAAACTTCTCCCTTTTTGTTTAAATTGGGTTGAATGAAACTTTCCAGCCAACTTATCTGAGAGTGTCGGCTGTAACTCGAGTCCAGGTATGGGCGTGAAAGATGTTGCGCCTCTCGCTGTGTTTGGGAAGCACCAACAGTGGGATATTTTGGCCGTACAGGTATTGCATTCGTAATGAAGCCTCGCAATGCGGTGTGGCTGGTGTGTTGTTACCATACTCTAGGGATAACTGCCCAGGACTCACAGTTGGAACATGCTCGGTGAGCTGACTCTTGTGTCTGGCGTGTCCCTTTTCTCAATAAGAAGCATCAGTTGTGCCCAGCTGTGGCTCTGATTACGTGGCACCATCTGCTCCAGAGAATCTAGTCTGTATTTATTCTCTTCTGATTGACTCCAGTAAAGAAAGAACTTCAATCTATAGAGCGCCTTTCATGACCTCCAGGACATCCCAAAGTGCGTTACAACCAATTTTGAAGTGTGGTCACTGTTGTAGTGTAGCCACTTTGCATACAGAAAGGTCCCACAAACAGCAGTGAGATAAACGACAAGATCATCCTGGGGTTTTTTTTTTAGTAATGTTGGTCGAGGGATAAATATTTCCCAGGACACCGAGGAGAAGTCCCCGCTGTTCTTCGAATAGCGTCAAGGGATCTTTTGCGTCCACCAGAGAGGGAAGACGGGACTTCGGTTTAAAGTCTCATCCGAAAGATGGCACTTCTGACAGTGCAGCACTCCCTCAGTACTGCACTGGAGTGTCATGCTGGATTAGCTCTCTGGAGTGGGACTCGAACCCACAACCTTCTGATTCAGAGTTGAGGGTGCTTCCCACTGAGCTACAGCTGACGTAGTAGCAACTATCTATTTTGTAAAAAAAAAAAAAATTGGATTGGCTTTCGTACGTTATTTTAAAAAGAAGCCAGTGTGTTGTCCCATGAGATCCCACTGGGGGTCCCGTCTGCTCCAGTCCAGTTGTCGGCAGAGACCGTAAGATCCTTTCTCTCGGTTGGTGTTGAAGGTCCGTGTTCAAATAAGGTTGGAAAATCTCAGTCCACTTCTCTGAAGGCATGTGTCAACATTCTAAAGATACTGTTCTGACGAAGGGTTTCGACCTGAAACGTTAACTCTGTTTCTCTCTCCACGGATGCTGCCTGGCCTGCTGAGTTTTTCCAGCATTTTCTGTTGTTATTTCTAAAGATACCCTTGGGTTGGACACTGACTAGTCTACCCTCAAGCAGCAATGACTCAGTAATGAGCATGCCACACTGGTGCAGTTGGGGGGATGAAGGTTGGGATTAAGCTGGACTGCCCGACCTTCGCTGTACTAGAACATGAAAGTACTTAAAATTACTGTTGAGTGTATGAATTAAACCGTTTGCCTTTCTTTGTATCTAAATAATATCTGATCAAGTTTAATTTTCCATCTGTGTCTTTGCATGAAAGAAAGAAAAAGAAAGAAAGACGTGCATTTCTATAGCGCCTTTCACGACCACCGGACATCCCAAAGCGCTTTACAGCCAATGAAGTACTTTTTGACGTGTAGTCGCTGTTGTAATGTAGGAAACATGGCAGCCAATATGCGCACAGCAAGCTCCCACAAACAGCAATGTGATAATGACCAGATAATCTGTTTTAGTGATGTTGATTGAGGAATAAATATTGGCCAGGACACCGGGGATAACACCCCTACTCCTCTTCGAAATAGTGCCGTGGGATCTTTTACGTCTGCCTAGGAGTGAGGGTAAATGTACCTCTGGCCATTTGCATCAGTTCAGAAATAAAACCACAGCAACTTGCATTTATAAAGTGCCTTTAACGTCGGAAAAAGGTCCCAGGGTGCTTCACGGGAGTGTTATCAGACAAAAACCGACACCCAGCCACAGAAGGAGATACAGGAGAGACGGGCCTAAGTGGGGTGAAGAGGAAAGGAAATAGATAGAGGTGAAGGGTTCAGGTCCGGAGCGGCAGCCAAACTGCGCACGTGAATGGACACCGGGAAACTCCTTTAATTGTGCAGCCCAAGCTGAGGAGGTGTCAGCTGATGAGTATCCGGTAGTGAAACTGCAGTGAATCCAAACCAGAGTAGTCCACATTACAGACATAAATTCCAACAGTAACGATAAAAAAACAAATCTAATCTAATCATTTATTTCAGGCTCCCTGGACCAATAACAATCAGGATGATGCTCAAAGCCTGACTTGACAGGGATGAGACAGCACCAACCCAACTGGTTTCCAGGTTTTATCAGAGAATGATATAGCACAGAAGGAGGCCATTCAGCCGATCGTGCCTGTGTGCCGGCTCTTTGAAAGAGCTCTCCAATTAGTGCCACTCCCCTGCTCTTTCCCCATAGCTCTGAAAATTTTTCTTCAAGTGTTTATCCATTTCCCTTTTGAAAGTTACTATTGAATCTGCTTCCATCACCCTTTCAGGCAGTGCATTCCAGATCACAACCACTTGCTGTGTAAAAAAAAAAAAAAGTCGTCCTCTCCCTCCTGGTTCTTGTGCCAATTACCTTAAATCAGTGTCCTCTGGAAGTATATCGGCCGATCCTTCACCGTCGCTGGGTCAAAATCCTGGAACTCCCTCCCTAACAGCACTGTGGGTGTACCTTCGCCACATGGACTGCAGCGGTTCAAGAAGGCGGCTCACCACCACCTTCTCAAGGGCAATGAGGGATGGGCAATAAATGCCGGCCTCGCCAGCGACGCCCACATCCCAGGAACAAATAAAAAAGAGAGGGGGCCGGTGTTTGTGTAAATAGGGCTCCAATTCCCCCTTCCTCACTGATTTTCTTCTTTGTTTACACTAAATAAACCCCGCAAAAAAACTGTTTTTTAAATATTAATAAAATCCATCTTTGATGGTTATTATCTGCCAGCTATGCTGGTCTGTTTGGAGGAGATGTGCTCCCCACTTTTTCTTTGCAATCTTCTTAACTTTCGAGGGACTCCCCCTCACAGACTTCCCACAATGCACTGCGGGTGTCGCTGGCGAGGCCGGCATTTATTGCCCATCCCTAGTTACCCTTGAGAGCCGCCGCCTTGAAACCGCTGCAGTCCGCGTGGTGAAGGTACTCCCGCAGTGCTGTTAGAGCGGGAGTTCCAGGATTCTGACCCAGCTATGAGTTTGAGAACGATTGTTTTGGAAATCTGAATTCGGTAGACTGATGCTAAGCCCATACTAACCCTCCTCCAGCCCTCCCACTCCGACTCCAACCCCTCCACTCACACCCTTCCCCCTCCCCCCAGCAAGTGCTCCTCCTAGCACGAGGAGCCTGTTAGATGAACGTGACCGAGGAAGTCTTGCCCTTGCGTTACAGGAAAAAAGCTGGAGCAGCTGACGTTACGAATGTCTGTCCAGCTTACAAGTTCGCGAAGGCTTTTAACACACGGTCAACAATTGAACTCCGACCTTGCTCTTCGTGAGGTTGTTTTTAAGTTTGTGCAAGATGGAAAGGGCTTTAAATTTTTTTAAACTGCTTTTAAAACTGACAGAAGCTGGATGTTGTTCTCTGGCTTTGTACAGACGACTCGCCTTCAGGGCCCTACAGCAGAGCGCTCCCAAAATGTAATTGTTTTTTCATCTTAAATTTCGACTTGCCGTACTCCACATTTTGTTGTTTTCCCTTTTTAAGACTGTGGCTAAGGGAAGAGCCGGGAGATGTGTCTGTGGCGGAAGTGGAGGGAGCGTAGGTGTCCTGGGGGAGGGAGGGAGGGGAGTATTAACAGACTGGACAGTAAGTAGAAGAGCAGCACCGCTCTTCAGCACGAACATGCCAGTGCTGTAACTTCGACAGATCGTCCCTAGAGGAGGCAGTCGTAGAATAATGCCAAAGCTCTTCAATTTTTTTTTAAAGTCAGCAGTAACAGCACTGGAGACGAGAGCTGTGGCCTGTAAAGGAGCCAAGCTCATTTTGGGAATGTTAGAGGCCCCCTCTTTGGAGCTGCATGTACAGTGTGACTGTTTATTTGGCACCGATAGATGAATCATTAATAGAACTTTTTCCTCGTGATATAAATGGAAGGTATTCATATCAAGACAAGGAAAAGATGGCTAACTGAATGAGTAACTGCTTAACTGGATAGTACAAGGGTTTTGACAACTTTTTGTAAATGCGTGTGGAGAATTTTTTTTGCTCCACCATTGGCAGGCGTGCTTTCAGCTGCCAAGGCCCTAAGCTCTGGAATTCCCTCCTTCAACCTCTCTGCCTCTCTACCTCTCTTTCCTGCTTTAAAACGCTCTTTAAAACCTACCTCTCACCTGCCCTAATATCTCCTTATGTGGCTCGGTGTCACATTCTGTCTGATTAAGCTCCGGTGAAGCACCTTGGGACGTTTTACTACGTTAAAGGCGCTGTATAAATGCAAGTTGTTGTTGAGAAAAGAAGTCTTTTGACTAATTCGGAAGTAGTGAAGTTATTGTTAAACGTGTACAGGAGCCTGGTCAGGCCACACTGAGTATTGTGCACAGTTCTGGTCTCCATACTATAAAAAGGACATGGAAGCACTGGAGAAAGTGCAAAAAAGATTGACAAGGCTGGTACCGGAACTGAGAGATAACAGCTATCTGGAAAGATTGAACAGGTTTAAAAAAGGGAAGACTTAGAGGTGACCTGTCGAGGTCTTCAAAATTCTGAATGGGTTGGACAGGGTAGATGTGGCAAGAATGTTAGCACCTGTGGGAGAATCCAAAACTAGCGGCCATAAATACAAGATAGTTACTTATAAATCCAACAGGGAAATAAGGAGAAATGTCTTTACTCAGAGTGGTTAGAATGTGGAGCTCCCTACCACAGGAAGTGGTTGAGGCAAATAGCTTAGATGTTTTCAAAAGGAAACTTTGACGAGTACACGAGAGAAAAGGGAATGGAAAGATATGCTGAAAGGCTGCGATGAGGTAGATGGAAGGGGAGGAGACTCATGTGGAGTATAAACACACCAGCACAGACTAGTTGGGCCGAATGGCCTGTTTCTGTGCTGTATCTTCTATGTAATTCTATGAAATAGGACAGAACCAGGTGGTATTTTCCTTGTTTGTTTTTATCCGACACAATTTGTTTATACCTCACTGTCTCTGCTAACTAGGCGTGCTACACCCTGCAGTAAGTTAAATCCCATTCCCAATTCCGGCCTGGAGCCCTTTGGTTCTCTTTGCAAACCTGGGAGCCGTCGTTGTTTTTTGATAATGGTACAAGCGGTGTTGCAATAATCTGCAGGTATTCATCTGCTCCAGCCTGTTGCTCCATTTACCTGCTGTGGGCAGAGGCAGGATTTGTAGCTTGCATTGATCTGAACCACACAAACTTGCAAAGACGTCCGTTCAGACGTGGCTTTGTACTCAGAAAGTTACTTACTGGCAGTTCTCGCCTCTTGAGTCCGAAGGTTGTGGGTTCAAGTCCCACTCCAGGGATTTGAGTGCACAATCCAGGTTGACACTCCCAGTGCAGTCCTGAGGGAGTGCTGCATTGTCCGAGGTGCCGTCTTTCACATGAGACGTTAAACCGAGGCCCCGTCTGCCCTCTGAGCTGGATGTAAAAGATCCCATGGCACTATTCAAAGAAGAGCAGCGACGTTTTCCTCAGTGTCCCGGCCAATATTTCTCCCTCAACCAACATCAGTAAAAAAAAAAATTATCTGGTCATTATTGCATAGCTGTTTGTGGGACCTTGCTGTGTGCAAATTGGTTGCTGTGTTACAACAGTAACTACACATCAAAAAATACTTCATTGGTTGTAAGGCACTTTGGAATGTCTTGAGTTTGTGAAAAGCCCTGTGTAAATGCAAATTCTTTCTTATGGGCACTTTCCGCCATCCAGATGCAGACCTACTGTGGTTTCCTCTCCTTGAACTCTATATCTGACAGAAACGATAAATTCCTGCAAAACATCTGGGGAGGTGTCACTGTGTTGAGAGTGCAGGACAGGCTCGGGCAGAAACGGCCTGTTCTCTCCGTTTATACACTGCTGGTCAGTTTGTATCCTGGTGCCCGTTGGCTCCAACGTAGCACAGACTGTTGTGGTGTGGCCCTGGTGTTTATTTCAGCCTTTAGTTAACCATTGTTGCGATGAAGGTATTGGGCTCGAACTATGGGGGCATACTCTCCGGATAAGGGGTCGGCCATTTAGGACTGAGATGAGGAGAAATTTCTTAACTCAGAGGGTGGTGGATCTTCAGAATTCTCTACCCCAGAGGGCTGTGGAGGCTCAGTCGTTGAGTATATTCAAGGCTGAGATCGATTTACATTTTTGGACTCTAGGGGAATCAACGGATATGGGGATCAGGTGGGAAAGTGGAGTTGAGGTCGATCAGCCATGATCTTATTGAATGTCAGAGCAGACTCGAGGGGCCGTACGGCCCACTCCTCCTCATTCTTATGTTATATCGCCGTTCTCAGCCTCTGTCATTAAATGCAGAGGCTGAGCCAGCATCATTTTGAAACCAAGTACTAAAATGAGACCAAATATTTGCAGCACATGCTGGATCTCCATTCCTGATCTCTGCGGCAGGAAGGATTGAAACTGTTTAAAATGTAGCGTTATTAAAAAGCCAGCCGATTGATTTACACTCTTCTCCCTCTCCATAGTATGCCAACTTGCCTGGCGTGAATTTCTATTTTGCTAACCGCAAATGTCAATTTGTCCCTATTAATTTAAGTTTCAGTCTCCTGCTGATCTTTGTGAGCCTCTGCCATTGTCTGTGCCAGAGACTGGGAGTCCTGCGCAGTGCAGGTTTAAGCTGTTCCTTGGTGAAAGAACGCCCCCTCCCCTCGCTCGATGATTTGTGCCTCTAATTGCAGGACCTCCAGTTGACATCATCTTCCGGCCGTAAAAAGAAAAATTGGTCCTGGCGTCAAAAGAAATTCATCTTAATTTATTTGTGCTGGGCACCGGCTGTGCTCTGTGGAAGTAGTTCTGTAATGTCTGCACTCACGGCAGTTACCCAGCTATTTGTGAAGGTGCGTGTCTGGCAGACAATCACAGGAGGTGATTTGTAGCTGTCCTTAATTTCCCTTTTTTAATTTGTTTGTTTGTCAAAACAAGAAGCACATTATAGAGGGGGGGGGGGGGTGGGGGTGGTTAGCAACAGGCAGTGGATATAGCTTTAACGGTGTGAGGTTTGAAGTAAATCTGTGTGGAGAGTCAAGAGACATGAGCTATGCACTGTGGGGGAGAGAGACAGGCTACCGAAACTAAATGATTTTAGTTGTAAATGTTCGCTTTGTTTTCTGTCCTTTTCCATGTTTTGTTCGACTCGACCCCTGTTTTTCTTTCCTCCCTTAACGGCCTCCGAATTCTACTCTAGTGATCTGGCAATTGTAACCCAGCGTCCTGTTAACTGCTGCTTTGCAATGACTGGAATTGGTCAGTGTTAAGTTTGCTATCACTCCCAGATCTCCTCCATCCTCTCCCTTAGCTAGTTTGATTCCATGCGTTAAGTAGGTATGTCTCGCCTCCTTTCTCTTTTATTTTTCTTCCATTGCTTTAAGATTGAAGTGGAGTAGAGCGATCGGTGGTCCACAGGGATTGTTTATAACTGTGTGGCCACTTCAGAGGGCGTCAAGGGTCGACAGGAGTCACATGTAGGCCACACCACATTCCCTTCCTCAAAGGATACGAGTGAACCAGTTGAGTTTTTACGCCAATGTGGCCATTTTTCTGGTGCCAGCCAGCCCAAGGAAGCAGATGATGTGAATGTTACGCTGAAAGAGGAGAGAGAAGTTATGGACAGGATAATAATAGATGGAGAAGACATACCGAAAAGATAAGCATTACTGAAAGTGGGTAAGTCACCTGGTCCAGGTGGAATGCATCCTCGGTTGCTGAAAGAAGCAAAGGTAGAAATAGCAGAGACATTGGTCGCAATCTTACAATCCTCATTGGATACAGGGGTCGTGCCGGAGGACTGGAGGGTTGCTAATGTTATACCACTAGTCAAGAAAGGGGAGAAGGATAAACCAGGAAACTACATGCCAGCCAGCCTAACATCGGTGGTGGGGAAGTTATTGGAAACCTTTATTGGGGCAAAATAAACTTTTCATTTGGAAAGGCATGGGTCAATCAAGGAGCATCGGCAATGATTTGTTAAAGGTAAATAGCGTCTGACTAACGATTGAATTCTTTGATGAGGTAACAGAGAAGGTTGATCAAGGTAGTGCCATAGATGTTGTGTATATGAACTTTCGGAAGGCATTTGACAAAGTGCCACACAGGAGGCTTATTAAGAAGATTGAAGCCCATGGAATTAAGGGGAAGGTAACGGTATGGATACAAAATTGGCTCAGTGACAGGAAGCAGAGGGTGGTGGTGGATGGATGTCTTTCAGACTGAGGTGGTTTGCAATGGTCTTCCCCAAGGGTCAGTTTTGGGCCCATTACTCTTTGCAATTTTTATAAACGACCTAGACTCGGGTGTAGGGAACAGCATTATAAAGTTTGCAGATGATGCAAAACTTGGCAAAGTAGTAGATCATGATAAGGATAGTTATAGGCTTCAGGATGACATAGACAGCATGGTGAAATGGGCAGAAGCATGGCAGATGGAGTTCAATGCGGAGAAGTGTGAAGTGATGCACTTTGGGAGGACTAATATGGAAAGACAGTATACTATAAATGGCACAATTTTGAAAAGTGTAGATGAGCAGAGAGACCTTGGTGTCCATACACACACATCCTTAAAGGTGGCAGAGCAAGTTGATAAGGTGGTTAAAAAACCATAAAAAAGCAAGGTTACTTGGGTTTATAAATAGAGGAATAGAATATAAAAGCAGAGATCATGCTAGAACTTTATAAATCACTGGTTGGGCCTCAGCTGGAGTATTGTGGACAATTCTGGGCCCCACACTACAGGAAAGATGTAAAGGCCTTAGAAAGGGTACAGAGGAGGTTTACCAGGATGTTACCAGGGATGAGGGACTTCAGTTATGAGGAGAGGTTGGAAAAGTTGGGACTGTTCTCCTTGGAACAGAGAAGGTTAAGAGGTGACCTAATAGATGATCGGTTTTGCTAGGGTAAATAGGGAAAAATGATTCCCTCTAGCAAGTGGGTCAATAAGTAGAGGTCATAGATTCAAAATCATTGCAAAATGATCTACAGGAGAGATGAGGAGAAATTTTTCCACTCAGTGGTTGGGATCTGGAACGCTCTCCCTGGAAAGGTGGTGGAAGCTGATTCCATCAATAATTTTAAAAGGGAGTTGGACGGGTACTTGAGGAACTCACAGGGTTACGGACAAGAAGCAGGGGATGTGGGACTAAGCACGACTGCTCCTTCAAAGAGCCAGCACAGGCACGACGGGCCGAATGGCCTCCTTCTGTGCTGTAAGTTTCTGTGATTCGATGATATCCTGAGAACAAATACAAGAAAAAAAACCCTGTATCTGGCCCAAGAAGGCTCCGTGCTGACACTCGATACCCAGACTGCTCCCCAGCACGCGCTCCTCTTCTCCCACCCCACCACCCCCCCCCAAATCTGATCAAAAGGTGATAAACAAAATGATGCTATATCACTGCCTAGTTTTTCCCCCCGCTGTGCTGCACTTCAGGATTTAGATTCCGAGGACAAGCTGTGCTGAAGAGCTATTTAATTTTAATGCTGAATACTTCCAGCAAGTAGTCAACAAAGCCCGGGGATTTCCAACCAGTTTAGTCTGTAATTCAATTTGAAATTTGTTCAGTTCGTGAGCCTGATCCTTCTTGGCATTTTTCTTTTTCGGCTGCATCACCAGTCACCGCCTGCTTTTGCGTGAAGGAATACTCCCGGATTACCTTCTACTGCGGCCTTCTGCTCGATCCGCCTTCATGTTCCTCCGTCTTCACACCCCCTCCCCCCCCCCCCACCCCCCCCCCCCCCCCCCAACCTCTGAGCTGTCCGAGGCAGCCTCGCCCTGAGCAAGGATGATCCTCAGCTGCTTCTCTTTACACCCCACCCCCTACTCCGCCTCCCACTTACGGTTTTTCATAACATCCCGTCAGTCGATGAGAACTCGTGGAGAACAGGCAACTCTCAAAGTTGGTCATAAGGGATCGGTGTGCATCTAATTAAAATAAATTAATCGGGATAAGTTTACCATCATGTCGAAAAGGCTTTCACAACTACACATGTACTAATCCGGTACTGGGAAGCCTGAAAGGGGAAATTCCATTTAAAATTTAGTCCATACTAAACGTTTGCTGTGCCCTCTCCCGAATGCAGCAGCTCCTCTCTGTTACAATTCCACTGCCACCCACAGCACCTTGTGAAAGTGGCCATTCTTGGTGAGCACAGGCAGTACTCGTAGGTTCTTCAACTCTGGGGTGCGGTGGGGTCAGTGGGAAGAGCATCAAAGCTGAGCTCAGTCCTGGGCTCACTTGAGAGTCCTAAATGGCCAACCCCTTATTCTGAGACTGAGATGAGGAGACATTTCTTCGCTCAGAGGGTGGTGAATCTTTTGGAATTCTCTACCCCAGAGGGCTGTGGAGGCTCAGTCGTTGAGTATATTCAAGACAGAGATCGATAGATTTTTGGATATTGAGAGAATCAAGGGATATGGGGATAATGCAGGCAAGTGGAGTTGGGGTAGAAGATCAGCCATGATCTTATTGAATGGCGGAGCAGACTCGAGATGCCGAATGGCCTCCTCCTGCTCCTATTTCTTATGTTCTTATGATGGGCATTTTCACTGAATGAGACTGAAATGTTTTTGCGCTGTGGGCCAGCAGCAAATTGTGCAGTGATTTACCCGCTCACCCATATATCCACTGGTGCCTGTGTGCAGTGATTTACCCACTCACCCATAGGTCCACTGGTGCCTGTGTGCAGTGATTTACCCGCTCACCCATAGGTCCACTAGTGCCTGTGTGCAGTGGTGATCTTTGTCGTGAGTAATATAATGTCAGTGACATGCTATAGTTGTGATATTTTATTCATTAATGAATAGTGGGCCGAAAATTGATCCCGCGACGCGAGAGTACGCACTGCGTACTCTCGCGTTTTCCCACTCCAATTGCCGGTTTTCTGCATGCCCTGCGCATGCGCTGAAAACCGGCAATTGCTCTTCTGAAAAGGGGGCGGGGCCTGGGTGCATCGCGTGCGCGCTACAGGCTGCGCGCACGCTGTGCACTTCATGCTTTGGACGCGCAGGTAAGTAGGGAAGATTTTGGAAATGTAAAAAGGAGGAGTAAGACCCGCTTTTAAGAAGGTAAGTAGTGAATTAAGTTTTTTTTTGAATTTTTTTTTACAGGTATATCTTTTTTAGAGACTTTAAAGACAGGTAAGTTTATTTTTATAACTTTTTAAAAGATTTTAAATTTTTTCAAAAATTTAATTTTTTATTTAAAATGGTTAATTTAATTAACTATACTTATTTTATTAATGTGATGGTTTTTTTTAAAAATTTAATTGAGGTTTAGCTGTTATTTTGGGGGGGTGTAAGATTCATAGATTTCACAGCCATGCTGTGAGACTTATGAATGGAAGATGGTGTGCTGCCATTGGCTCTAACTGAGTCACGTGATCCCACAGCTCGCACGAATTCACTACGCCGCTGGGATACGCAAGCCCAGCACAGCTGATGTCTGGAACATCAAGTTCGTGCGAGCTGGATCTGAAAAAGCATAAGCGAGGTGAGACATCGCGGGGAAGGCTTACCCCCGCGGGAACAGAGCGAGATCAATTTCTGGGCCAGTAACAACAACAACAACTTGCATTTATATAGCACCTTCAATGTAAAAATAGAGTTTCTGAATATGTTTAGAAACCCATTTCACTTGTAATTGTCGTACCTTCAATTGGTATTCAAGAACAACTTGCATAATGTACAGAGGCCTTTAACATAGTGAAACTTCCCAAGGCGCTGCACAGGTAAAATTTCACACCGAGCCACATGAGATATTCGGACAGGTGAGCAAAAGCTGGGTCAAAGAGGTAGGCTTTAAGGAGCGTCTTAAAGGAGGAGAGAGGCGGAGTGGCAGCGAGGTTTAGGGAGGGATTTCCAGAGCTTAAGGCCGAGGCAGCTGAAGGCACGGCCGCCAGTGGTGGAGCGATTAAAATCGGGGATACGCAAGAGGCCAGAATTGGAGGAGCGCAGATATCTCGGAGGGTTGTAGGGCTGGAGGAGGTTAGAGAGATGGGGAGGGGGGCGAGGCCAGGGAGGGATTTTAAAACGAGGTTGCGAGTTATTAAAATCGCGGCATTGCCGAACCGGGAGCCAATGTAGGTGAGCGAGCGCAGGGGCGATGGGTGAACGGGACTCGGTACGAGTTAGGATACGGGCAGCAGGGGTTTGGATGAGCTCAAGTTTACGGACAAACTCAGTAATGGGCCTTCCTGATTATGTTGCTGGAATAGATGAATTGTTTGATACAGTACTAAGTGTAGATGTAGCTTAACTAAAGGAACCTCTTATTCTCTGTGTTACAGCAGAATATTTCTCAATAACCTCAGATTTACACACTGCCCCTTTGGCCAAAGAAGCAGACCCGGTTGCACAACCCAGGAGGTTTTTAATCTCCGAGAATGAATTCTTTACCAGTGCACGATTAGAAAACAATCCGAGCTGTCTCTGTCAGACTGCGGTATGATTCAGTGAAACTTCACAGCAAAACCACAAGCCTGGAATGCATTGGCAAGACTTGTATAAGCCTTCCGCTCATAACTTATTGTTCCTGTTTAATAATGGCACCATCCATTTAAAAGTTAAATAAAACACTGCAAACGCTGGCAATTGGAAATGAAAACCGTGATGGGACTAGACATGGTGCTATCCTGTTATTCTCCTTTCCGGATTGGCGCTCCGTTTGGACGGAATTCTTTTTAAAATTTTGTTTCAGGCCTCCAACATTTTCGGGATTGTTTCCTCTATTCGCCCTTAACCTCATCTTTATTCGCGTGGGATTCTACCGTGTCCTATTGCCTTCGTAACCATTTGTACTTTCTTGTCTTTTCACTGGAATATAGGAACAGGAGGAGGCCATTCAGCCCCTTGAGCCTATACTGCCATTCAATGAGATCATGGCTGATCTGTCTCTTAGCTCCATTTACCTGCCTTGGTTCTGTAACCCTTGATACCTTTACCAAGCAAAAATCTATCAATCTCAGTTTTGAAATTTTCAGTTGACCCCCAGCCTGAACAGCTTTTTTTTTGGGAGTGGGGGGGATGTTCCCGATTTCCACTGCCCTTTGTGTGAAGAAGTGCTTCCTGACACCACCCCATGAACGGCCTGGCTCTAATTTTAAGGTTTTGCCCCTTGTTCTGGACTCCCCCACCAGAGGAAATAGTTTCTAACTTTCTACCCTATCCAATCTTTTAATCATCTTAAACACCTCGATCAGACCACCCCTTAATCTTCTGTACTCAAGGGAATACAAGCCTAGTCTGTGCAACCTGTCCTCATAATTTAACTCTTTTAGCCACTTTACAAGTGAGAGCTGGGCCTGTTTCTGGCTGGGGCGGAGATCACTTATTACAGAAGGGAGGTACTGCAGGGAATTCAGGGCCAGAGTGATCTCCTGGACTAGTTTCGATCGCCTCGATGGGTCGGAGAGGAATTTCCCAGATTTTTTCCCCTCAAATTGGCCCTGTGTTTTTCTTTTTTTTTGCCTCTCCCAGGAGGTCACATGGGGTGGGGTGGATTGTATATATTGTGATACACAAGGTATCGCAATTGTGTGGGACAGGGTCGATGGACCAGAGGGCCTTTACCTGTCTGTCATTGTTCTTGTGTATGTTTTCACGTCTTTCCGTTGCCCCACTGAGATGAGCTTTGACATCATCATCTAACCATTTCCTATTGAGCAGGTCATTCATCCCATTCGTGCCCCCTCTCGTTGAAATGCCTGTTTATCTTTCCATTTTCAGTTCTGATGAAGGGTCGATACCCAAAACATTAAGTCTTTTCTCTTTAGGATGCTGCTTATGTATTCGGCCATTTGGCCCATCGTGTCTGTGCCGGCTCTTTTAAAAGAGCTGTCCAATTAGGCCCACTCCTCTACCCTTTCCCCACAGCCCTGTAAACTTTTCCTTTTTGCAGTATATATCTGGACTCCTTTATTTCTCCTCCCTGAAAGAATTCCCATCAACCTGGAAGGCAGTAGGTCTTTATCTAACAGGCACCACAAACAAGGTCGCTGTTGGTTTTGAAGATGAAAGCTGATCTGATGCTGGGCAGTAGGGAGAAGGTGTAGAGAATGGACAGTGTGCAGATTTTGTTTGAGGAAGGGGTGATGGAGGGAAGGAAAGTGCTGGAGGATAGAGACAGATTGATGTTGGCTAGCATAGAGCTATGGAGGGGGACGTTGGGTGGTCAGGAACTGGGCCAGGAGGGGTTCGAGGGAACAAGAACTGTTGGTCATGAAGCAGCCTACAAACACTGGGCCGTTCAGAGGGAGGGTGAAGGTTTGACTCTGATCAGAAAGGCCCCCTCGTGTACATGGAAACGGTGCAGTTAGTTGTGTGTTCTTCCTATCCATAAAATGTACGAGGATTGCTCAAAAACCTGTCGTGGTTTGCGTGCTTAACAAAGTGACGGGGTTTACAGATGTGGAGATGAGGAGGGAGGAGAGGCAGAGATGAGGGAGAAACTGCGGAGTAGGGGTGGGGACTAAGTCGACATAAAGGTGGGGGGTGTTAGAGAAGACGGGCTAGCTCTGTGGATGGCCTTGATTTTGAGCAGAACGAAGCCTAAGTTCTTTGCATTTAGTGACCAAAGTGAGGAAGGAGGGGAAAGTCGTTTGAGAACCCTTACATAAAGAGTAACTGGTGATAATCTGGCACTGTACAGATGGCGAGGGAGGGAAATAACACCACGCACTGGCCTGTTTATATATGTAGCATCACGCTTTATTCAGACCTACGTTTGTGAATGGTGTAGGGCCCGTGGGCGAGTTCATCGAATGCGTCGCCATTATTTTTAGCACTGGTGTATGTTCATTTTATGGGTCAATTACAACTGTTTGAAAAGCGTTGTGACCATTGTTGCTTTAATCTACTGTGATCTGTTTCTGTAAACTGAGCTTCCTTGAGAAGAGTGGTCTCTCTGTCATTGCAGAAGAACTGATGATGGCCATGAAGCAGCCTGTAAACACTGTGTGCCGTTCAGAGGGAGGGTGAAGGTTTGACTCTGGTCAGAAAGGGCCTCTCGTGTATGAGGACTTGGTGCAGTTGTGTGTTCGTCCCATACATAAAATGTACGAGGATCGCTGAAAAACCTGTCGTGGTTTGCGTGCTTAACAAAGTGAGACACAATGGGATATCCAGCAGTCTGGGACAAACGATGGAGCTTCACCTCCGGAAAAGGCTGGAACATGCACTGTCAAAACTGTAAATATTCTGAGGCTAGAAGGAAGGCTTGATCCAGATATCTCCAGAAAACAAGTCTCCGCGCTCTCATTCCCCCTGTCAGAAATTTCTAATTCCAATTCTGTTTCAAACCACACCTGAGGGAAAAAAAAAGAAAGACTTGCATTTATACAGCGCCTTTCACGACCACCGGACGTCTCAAAGCGCTTTACAGCCAATGAAGCACTTTTTTGAATTAGAGTCGCTGTTGTAATGTGGGAAATTTGTTGTGATCTGGAATTCACTGCCTGAAAGGGTGATGGAAGCAGATTCAGTAGTAACTTTCAAAAGGGAACTGGATAAATATTTGAAAAGGAGAAATTTGCAGAGCTATGGGGAACGAGCAGGGGAATGGGAATAATTGGATAACTCTTTCAAAGAGCCGGCACAGGCATGGTGGGCCGAATGGCCTCCTTCTGTGCACTATAATTCTGTTATTTCACTGTTCTTTTCATTCTGGTGCAAGTGATTTATAATAAAAAAGAAGAAAGTTTAAGAACTTGCATTTATATGTTGCCCATCACGACCTCAGGACGTCCCAAAACGCTTCACAGCCAATGAAGTACTTTTGATGTGTAGTCACTGTTCTAATGTAGGAAACGCGGCAGCCAATTTGCGCACAGCAAGCTCCCACAAACAGCAATGTGATAATGACCAGATTATCTGTTTTAGTGATGTTGATTGAGAGATAAATATTGGCCAGGACACCGGGGATAACCCCCTGCTCTTTGAAATAGTGCCGTGGGATCTTTTACGTCCACCTGAGAGAGCAGACGGTGCGTCAGTTTAATGTCTCATCCGAAAGTCGGCACCTCTGACAGTGTAGCGCTCCCTCAGCACACTCTCTCTCTCCTCTCTCTCTCTCTCTCTCTCTTTCCTTCTCTCTCTTTCCTTCTCTCTCTCTCTCTCTCTCTCTCTCTCTCTTTCCTTCTCTCTTTCCTTCTCTCTTTCCTTCTCTCTCTCTCTCTCTCTCTCTCTCTCTCTCGCCTTTTCTCTCTCTCTCTCCTTCTCTCTCCTTCTCTCTCCTTCTCTCTCTCTCTCTCTTCTCTCCTTCTCTCTCTCTCTCTCTCCTTCTCTCTCTCTCCTCTCTCTCTCCTTCTCTCTCTCTCTCTCTTTCCTTCTCTCTCTCTCTCTCTCTCTCTTTCCTTCTCTCTCTCTCTCTCTCTCTCTCTCTCCTCTCTCTCGCCTTCTCTCCTTCTCTCTCTCTCTCTCTCTCCTTCTCTCCTTCTCTCTCTCTTCTCTCTCTCTCCTTCTCTCTCTCTCCTCTCTCTCTCTCTCCTCCTCTCTCTCTCTCTCTCTCTTTCCTTCTCTCTCTCTCTCTTTCTTCTCTCTCTCTCTCTTTCCTTCTCTCTCTCTCTCTCTCTCTCTCTCCTTCTCTCTCTCTCGCCTTCTCTCCTTCTCTCTCTCTCGCCTTCTCTCCTTCTCTCTCTCTCTCTCTCCTTCTCTCCTTCTCTCTCTCTCCTTCTCTCTCTCTCCTTCTCTCTCTCTCCTCCTCTCTCTCTCCTTCTCTCTCTCTCTTTCCTTCTCTCTCTCTCTCTCTCTCTCTTTCCTTCTCTCTCTCTCTCTCTTTCCTTCTCTCTCTCTCTCTCTCTCTCTTTCCTTCTCTCTCTCTCTCTCTCTCTCTCTCTCTCTCTCTCGCCTTCTCTCTCTCTCTCGCCTTCTCTCTCTCTCTCGCCTTCTCTCTCTCTCTCGCCTTCTCTCTCGCCTCCTCTCTCGCCTCCTCTCTCGCCTCCTCTCTCGCCTCCTCTCTCGCCTCCTCTCTCGCCTCCTCTCTCGCCTCCTCTCTCGCCTCCTCTCTCGCTCTTCTTTCCTTCTCTCTCTTCTTTCCTTCTCTCTCTCTCGCTCTTTCCTTCTCTCTCTCTCGCTCTGTCTTTCCTTCTCTCTCTCTCGCTCTGTCTTTCCTTCTCTCTCTCTCGCTCTGTCTTTCCTTCTCTCTCTCTCGCTCTGTCTTTCCTTCTCTCTCGCTCTTTCCTTCTCTCTCTCGCTCTTTCCTTCTCTCTCTCGCTCTCTCTCTCTCGCTCTCCTTCTCGCTCGCTCTGTCTTTCCCTCTCTCTTTCCCTCTCTCGCGCGCTCTCCTGTCTTCCCTCTCTTGTGCTCTCTCCTCTGTCTTTCCTTCTCTCGCGCTGTCTTTCCTTCTCTCGCTCTGTCTTTCCTTCTCTCGCGCTCTCTCTCGCTCTGTCTTTCCTTCTCTCGCGCTCTCTCTCTCCTTCTCTCGCGCTCTCTCTCTTTCTCTCTCTCTCTCTCGCCTTTCTCGCTCTCTCGCTCTCTCGCTCTCTCTTTCCTTTCCTTTCTCTCTCTCTCTCTTTCCTTTCTCTCTCTCTCTTTCCTTTCTCTCTCTCTCTCTCTCTCTCTCTCTCTCTCTCTCTCTCTCTCTCTCTCTCTCTTTTCTCTCCTTTTCTCTCTCTCTTTTCTCTCTCTCTTTTCTCTCTCTCTTTTCTCTCTCTCTTTTCTCTCTCTCTTTTCTCTCTCTCTCTCTCTCTCTCTCTCTCTTTCCTTTCTCTCTTTCCTTTCTCTCTCTCTCTCTCTCTCTCTCTCTCTCTCTCTCTCTCTCTCTCTCTCTCTCTCTCTCTCTTTCTTTCCCGGTCTTTGTTTCTCTCTGTCGCTCTTTCTATCTTTCTCTCTGTCTCCCATGCTATCCTGGTCCTGTCATTCTCCAAGTTCAGACTCTGTTCCTGCAAAACAATGTGGTCAACCTTGACACCTGGTGCTTGAACTCCAGATTTTGTTCTAATTTTTCACTTCTGTGTTTTAACTCTGGTCATAATGACAAACACCACAATATTGCTGTAAAAAAAACAAACCATGAATTCCAGGACTGGGTGAGTTTTCCAGGCTCAGCTTTGCTCAACAGTCAAGTTATTTGGTGCCCTTTCAGCCACAGCTGTAGCAGACAGATTTACCAGGGCTATAGCTTCCAAGCCTTTGTTAAGAATGAGATACAGCTTGGTGAAGCAAATAAAGCTGTGTGAGGTTGAAGATCACTCACTTGCCTGTCCTGCCTTGTAGTTAGTCTATTACCTCACGTACTGAGGGGAACTGATGTCAGACTTGATTGAATCTCTACAGGAATCTGCCATATTTATGGAGCACTTCTAGGTAGTGTCAGATTGGAAATAAAAATGGCCACCATCTGGCCCCCTACAAAGCCGTTTTTTTTCTTATGTTCACTGGCAAAAGTCCCAGATAAGAATGAAGGAGGGTGTCGGGAAACGTAGAGAGTTTAAAAAAAAAACTGGATAAAATGAAGGAAGAATAACACCACAGAGGGTGAGGGACAGTTACATTTTAATTCAGGGAGATTCGAGTTTGGGATTGTTAATCATGCATCAGATTTGCCCAAATTTACACACAAGTCTAATGCCTTCTTTGTATAATGAATGCAGTGTAAGATTAGTGGGTGTTGTTAGCTAGTTGAAAACTGAAACAGGAATTCCATCTTGTGATGTACTGGGAATGTTCTGTGCAAATAAAATATAAATCAAACCTGAAGTTTCATATCCTCAACGGGGAGGAGGAGAGGATGGGAACTTTGGGATGCAGGAATCTCCATGGCTTCTCTTGTCTAATTACTTGGCACCTTCACCTGCTATCACATTACGGCCAGGTTTAAAGTGGGGCTTTGTTTTGATGTTTTCTAAATATTCTTTTCACAACATTTTACAAAACAAGATAGTCTGTAATAACAACAGAAAACGCTGGAAAAACTCAGCAGGCCAGGCAGCATCCGTGGAGAGAGAAAGAGAGTTAACGTTTCAGGTCGATGACCTTTCATCAGAACTCTGTATTAGTCTGTAATTTGCTCAGTAACGTGAGCCTCCTTACTCATTAGGAAAATGGCCATTTATTCTCAATTCTCTAGCAGCTTGGCTTTTTTCTGATTATTCTATGACTTACTTTCTTAAGAACAAACAGAAACTTGTGTGAAGATAAATCGTTTTTTCACATCATTCAAAGTGGGAATCAACCAAGCCTCAGGAAAGTGAGTCGTCACGGAGAGCCACAGACCATTAATGGGGGATTTTGTTGGGGGAAGATGATTATCGAGGTGGTTTATTTGTAAAAGAAACTCATTCGAACTCTGAAATAAAAACAGAAAATGCTGGAAATACTCAGCAGGTCAGGCAGCATCTGTGGAGAGAGAAACAGAGTTAACGTTTCAGGTCGATGACCCTTCGTCAGAACTGGAAAAAGTTGGAGATGGAACAGGTTTTTAAGCAAGTGTAGGGGCAGGGAGCGGGGGGAGGGGAGGAAAGAACAAAAGGGAAGGTCTGTGATAGGATGGAAGGCAGGAGAGATGATGAGATGGTGCAAGGCAGAAGGAGATGGTAATGGGACAAGTTAAGAAACAAAGGATGGCTCTAGATGAAGTGTAAATGGCGATGGCACAATGAAAGACAGCTGCCATGTGAGAGAGAAAAAATAAAGGGGGGAAAAAAAGGATGGGGGCAGAGGAACTCTCTTTTAATAGTGTTTATGAATATGTTTAGAAACCTACTTCACTTCTAATTGTGATACCTTCCATTGCTATTCAAGAACAACAACTTACATTTATATAGAAACATAGAAGATAGGAGCAGGAGTAGGCCATTCGGCCCCTCGAGCCTGCTCCGCCATTCAATGAGATCATGGCTGATCATCCAAATTCAGTACCCTGTCCCTGCTTTCTCCCCATATCCCTTGATCCCTTTAGCCTTAAGAAATATATCTAACTCCTTCTTGAATATATTTAATGAATTGGCCTTAACTGCCTTCTGTGGTAGAGAATTCCACAGGTTCACCACTCTCTGGGTGAAGAAATTCCTCCTCATCTCAGTCCTAAATGGCTTACCCC
This sequence comes from Squalus acanthias, assembly GCA_030390025.1. Classification (NCBI taxonomy): domain Eukaryota; kingdom Metazoa; phylum Chordata; class Chondrichthyes; order Squaliformes; family Squalidae; genus Squalus; species Squalus acanthias. The sequence goes on from CM059438.1 coordinate 45,996,572, forward strand.
TTATCTTTAGACTGTGACTTCTTGGTGGCCTTAACGTCCCAGGGCACCGCACAGGAGCGTAATCAGAGAAAATCTGACACCAAGCCACATAAGGAGGTATTAGGACAGGTGACCAAAAGCTCGGTCGATGAGGTAGGTTTTAAGAAGCGTCTTAAAGGAAGAGAGGTGGAGAGGTTTAGGGAAGGAATTCCAGTGCTTGGGGCCCAGACAGCTGAAAGTTATATTATCATTCTCAACGTTCATGTAATTTTAATGACTTTTTAAAAATGGTGTTGCTCCTGTAGCAACACTGCCGAGAGCATTGTATTCCTGAGTAGGAGATTGGAGTTCTTATCATCTATCTATTAATATATTAAAAATTTAACTCTTGCACTTCATGTCAACTTTTTCCATGATAAATTCCTCTGATACATTTATGGGTGGTGCCCATGTAAACCTGTTGCACTGTAGTTATACCTTCACCTCTGCGTAGGATCTGCAGCACCACCACGGGCAGTTACAGAATGACCAGTTTCCATTGGCAGCCTGCGGTTGGGTTTTTACGACAATCCAGCAGCTTTCGTGGTAATTTTCTTGTGCCAGTCCACAGAGGACCAGATTTATTGAATTCAAGTTGAATTTATGACCTCTGTGTTGCTAGTCCAGTACCGTAATCATTAGGCTGCCCTCCTGAATTGTACGGGAGAAGCAGTGGAGGACGGCTCAATGATCGGCCATTCCGATAGCCACAGAGAGGTTTGAGGAGGACGAAGGGAGGGAGTGCTCTGTTGCCACGGCCGTATAGAGTTTGTGACTTTGACTCCGTCTCCATGTTGTGAGCAGCACAGAAATCAGGCTGAACAGATTCAAACATGGAAAGTTGCGAGCCAGTGACCCATTGAAGGATCATGGAGAGGAAACATAGAAACATAGAAGATAGGAGCAGGCAGGCCATTTGGCCCCTCGAGCCTGCTCCGCCATTTAATGAGATCATGGCTGATCATCCAAATTCAGTACCCTGTCCCTGCCTTCTCCCCATATCCCTTGATCCCTTTAGCCTTAAGAAATATATCTAACTCCTTCTTGAATATATTTAATGAATTGGCCTTAACTGCCTTCTGTGGTAGAGAATTCCACAGGTTCACCACTCTCTGGGTGAAGAAATTCCTCCTCATCTCAGTCCTACATGGCTTACCCCTTATCCTTAGACTGTGACCTCTGGTTCTGGACTCCCCGGCCATCGGGAACATCCTTCCTGCATCTAGTCTGTCTAGTCCTGTTAGAATTTTATAAGTTTCAATGCGATCCCCTCTCATTCTTCTAAACTCGAGCGAATATAAGCCTAATCGACCTAATCTCTCTTCATACGTCATTCCTGCCATCCCAGGTATCAGTCTGGTAAATCTTCGATGCACTCCCTCCATGGCAAGAACATCCTTCCTCAGATAAGGCGACCAAAACTGCACACAATACTCAAGGTGTGGTCTCACCTAGACGCTGTACAACTGCAGCAAGACATCCTTGCTCCTGTACTCGAATTCTCTCACTATGAAGGCCAACATACCATTTGCCTTCTTAATCGCCTGCTGCACCTGCATGCTTACCTTCAGCGACTGGTGCACAAGGACACCCAGGTCTCGTTGCACTTCCCCTTTTCTCAATCTATTGCCGTTCAGATAATCTGTCTTCCTGTTTTTGCCACCAAGGTGGATAACCTCGCATTTATCCACATTATACTGCATCTGCCCAGTCACCCAACCTGTCCAAATCATACTGGAGTTTCTCTGCATCCTCCTCACCGCGCACACGCCCACCCAGCTTTGTGTCGTCTGCAAACTTGGAGATATTACATCTCGTTCCCTCGTCTAGATCATTAATATATATTGTGAATAGCTGGGGTCCTAGCACCGATCCCTGCGGTACCCCACTAGTCACTGCCTGCCACTCGGAAAAAGACCCGTTTATTTCAACTCTTTGCTTTCTGTCTGCCAACCAGTTCTTATCCAAGTCAGTACCTTACCCCCAATCCCATGTGCTTTAACTTTGCACGCTAATCTCTTATGCGGGACCTTATCGAAAGCCTTCTGAAAGTCCAAATACACCACATCAGAGGATTTATCAACCCTCATCTATGCCTTTGTTACCTCCTAGATTTAACTATTCCAACGCTCTCCTGGCTGGCCTCCCATCTTCCACCCTCCGTAAACTTCAGCTCATCCAAAACTCTGCCGCCTCTATTCTAACTCGTGCCAAGTCCCGTTCACCCCTGTGCTCGCTGACCTACATTAGCTCCTGCTCCAGCAACGCCTTGAATTTAAAATTCAAATCCCTCCATGGCCTCGCCCCATCCTATCTCCGTAACCTCTTCCAGCCCTACAACTCTCTCAGAACTCTGTGTTCCTTCAATTCTGTCCTCTTGCGCATCCCTGATTTCCTTCACCCCACCATTGGCGGCCGTGCCTTCAGCTGCCTAGGTCCTAAACTCTGGAATTCCCTCCCTAAACCTCTCCGCTTCTCCACTTCTCTCTTTCCTCCTTGAAGACGCTCCTTAAAACCTGCCTCTTTGACCAAGCTTTTGGCCACCTGCCCTAATATCTCCGTATGTGGCTCGGTGTCAAATTTTGTCTGCCTGCGCTCCAGTGAAGTGCCGTGGGAAGTTTTACAATGTTAAAGATACTATATAAATGCAAGCTGTTGTTGTTTAAAATTCTATGAGGAGCCAAGAGATATCCCTGAAAGAAAAGCGGAATATTGTGTGTATTTAAAAGTTATCTACAAATAGCTTTGTTTTGTGAGTTACGATCTTTTATTGTTTTATCTATTTGAGGAGTTAAACAAAAGACATTTTACTGCAAATATTTATCTGGGTTTTATCACTGTTAGATTGTGTTTGTTCATTGCTCGCAATAAATTTGACTCGTATTTTAAACTTTAAGCGCAGTCAGCTGCGATGTTGTATTGCATTTAAAGGCCGTAGTGGGGCCTTATGGAGGCTTAAGATCGTGCGATACCTAAGAATGATTACTGAACCGGGTTTGCTGGTTGGTTACCTGCGTGTATTGCTCAAAGCTTGAAAATAAAGACTTGCACTTATAACCTCAGGACATTCCAAAGCACTTTACAGCCAATTTTCAAGTGTAGTCACTGTTGCAATGTGGGAAACGCAGCAGCCAATTTGCGCACAGCAAGCTCCCACAAACTGCACTGTGATGATGACCAGATAATCTGTTTTAGTGATGTTGGTTGATGGATAAATATTGGCCAGGACACCAGGGAAAACTCGCCTGCTCCTCTTTGAAATAGTGCCATGGGATCTTTTACGTCAACCTGAGAGCAGGCATGGCCTCGGTTTAACGTCTCATCCGAAAGACGGCACCTCCGCCAGTGCGGCACTCCCTCAGTACTGCACTGGAGTGTCGGCCTAGATTTTGTGCTCAAGTCTCTGGAGTGGGACTTGAACCCACAACCTTCTGACTCCGAGGCGAGTGTGCTACCCACTGAGTCACAGCCACAGCTGACACTGAACTTGGGTGAGATGGCAAGAACAATGTTATTGGTTACACCCTGCCCTGCCCCCTCCACAGAGAGAGATCATTTGCAAGCAGAAAAAACCCCTAATTTCTTACTATTCCTTCGCTACAGTCTGATTGCTGAAACAGGCAGTAATCCCTTACTGAAGGTCTCGAATCTGTGTGTGAGTGAGAGATGGATTATAGGCAAAGGTATTTTCCTGCAGCTGTTACCCTTTTTCAAACTGTGCAAACAGCTGTACTTAATAAATAAAAAAAAACAGTTATCAGTCTACAGAAGCTGTTGGCGCTTTTGGTATTTCATATAAACCGGCTTTAATGACGTGTGTGGTGTTTAAACTGACCATCCTTTCCCGCTTTACTTCTCCACAACACACTGGTCGCTGTTCCAAGACGAAAGCCCCGATTTTAACTCGGGGAATGAATGCAGCGTTGGGGGGAGGGGGAGGAGGCGGGGCAAGTGACAGGTTTGAGCAGTCTGGAGGTCGGCCATTTTAACCCCCGGGCCTCATCACCATACACAAAGGTGGACTCCCAACGGGGATGGCGAGCGGGCGGGAGTAGGATTTGGGGCGGCACGGCCAGAGGAGGCCTAATGTTCTTTTGATGGGCGCGGAGGAATAGTCCTGTTCCTCCGGGCCCACAATGAAACCGTTAAAGCTGTCAGATATCCGACCTTGCTGGGCACTCTTGTAGCCCTGGATCCACCTCTCGCCCTGTCGGCGAGTCGATTAAAATTGGACCCCGGCTTTTGAATATTTACGAGGTGCTCCCAGCAGGAGTGCAGCCTGAGCGGGGAGGTTAGTACTTGTACCCCTTCTCTGCCTCATTCTAGTTGGGTGGGTTGTTAAAATCGGGGCTTAAGACTTTGGGGGAAAAATTCAGTTGGTTGCACCTCCCGTTAGCGCCTTAAGAGGGCGCTAATGGGGCGCAAAGCATCTAGCGCCCAGGCGCGGCGATGTTTGCGCCTCTCGCGAAATTAACTAGACATTTTGCGGCGGCGCTAAACACTGCCGCCACGATCTCCTGTGACGTCTGTCGAGTGCGCAACGCCCCGGTATCGTCCCGGAGCAGATATTGAGTGGCGCCCCCTGCCTTACCGCCTGACGCTAGCAACGACAGGTTGAGGGGAGCGTTTTGCAGTCATGAAGGGACTGGGGGAGCGCTATTTAAAGGCGACCGCTTCCTGCCTTTTATTGTTGGTGCCATTTTTGAACCACGCCTTCTGAGAGAGAGAGAGAGAGAGAGACTTCTGGAGAGATTCACTGCTGTGTGAAGGAGTTTTGGGTACTGAGCAGCACTTTGCAGGTTCATTTTGATTTGCCATTCCTTGTATCGATTTAGAAGAGACTGTGGGGGCTGCACTCTAAGCTCTTTCCCTGGTACTCTCCATTGTTCTTTCCAGCAGATTTGATGTACAGGCCTCTCCAGGCCGGGATTCAAGGCTGCAAGGAGCAGGATGTGGATGGAAAGCAAGATCAACCCTCCCCTTTAAGAACTGGCCGGGGCCATTGTGTGTGTGTTCCATTGCTGACTGACATCACATGAGCTTCGCCAGCGCTCTGAGGTAGCGCCTCGCTCCTCGGTCTTTGCGCCTTAAGACAGGTGTGAAGCGCCTAATTTAGCGCTCCAATCACCTCCAGGGGCGATAAAAGTCAAGTTTGCAGTCGGTGGCGATAATTAGCGCCAGGCGCTAATCTTTGCGCCCGGCTGATAATTGCGCCCCAAATGGGGCGATACTGAATTTCTCCCCCTTTGTGCTCTTATTGGAAGTTTATTTTGAAGGCTCTATTCTTTTTATTTTAGTTAATACTAAACTATAGAGTTCACGACTGGCCATTAACATAATTGGTCCAGCAGTGCTTCCCGACCGGAAGATGGTGAATGAAAGTCCCAAGGCCCTGCAATCCACCGACATCTGTTGGTACAGTTTTGGTAGTTTTCAGGGAGGAACGACAAAGAAACACACTCTACAGAAGCGAAGAGCTAACATGAGGAATCCTGAATAACCCACATCTCATCCTAGTTAAAATATAGCTCCATTCAGCTGATAGCGATACTGAAGATCACCTGCAACTCTTAACGATGAATTCACGCTCCAAGTTTAGTGTCACTGCAGGACGGTTTCCGTGCTAAACTTGTGGAGAGCGAACCAGGTGTGAAGGCTTGAACTGACCCTGAATCTGATGCAAAGCAGAGTGAGATGACCTCTTCCAGGGAGTGTCACTCCGCTGTTCTCCAGTGTCGGCTCAGGCCCTGACTCTGGATTCACATTGGATTTAAACGCTATTAATGCAACATTGATGTGAACCGAAATCGCTTTGCATCAATGCTACGACCGTAGTATAAATACACTCTTAGTCTCTAAAGAGAAAGGGTGTGTGCGTTCTTCAACTGCCTTAATCTTGACATCAAAGTCTGAGACCACTGAAGAAGCATGGATTAAATAAAAATGCATTCTAATAACACTATCAAACTGAGTATTAATGAACTGTTTACATCAAGCAAAGTGAACATAATCCATATTTGCCCCATTTTATGTGAACTTCGCATACAGTCTGAATTCTGCCAGACATGCATGACTCAGCATGTGCTAGAAGTACAGTGGCGATGGACGGGTCACGAGACTCCCAAAACAAGTGCTCTACTCGGAGCTCCGACACGGCAAGAGAGCCCCAGGTGGGCAGAGGAAATGCTTCAAGGACACCCTCAAAGCCTCCTTGGAAAAAGTGCAACATCCCCATCGACACCTGGGAATCCCTGGTCCAAGACCGCACAAAGCAGAGGAGAAGCACCCGGGAAGGCGCCGAACACCTCGAGTCTCTTCGCCGGGAGCAAGCGGAAGCCAAGTGCAAACAGCGGAAGGAGCGCACGTCAACCCAAGCACCCCACCCACCCGCCCCTTCAACCACCGTCTGCCCCACCTGTGACAGAGATTGTAGGTCCCGCATTGGACTCATCAGTCACCTGAGAACTCATTTTTAATGTGGAAGCAAGTCATCCTCGGCTCCGAGAGACTGCCTAATAGAGAAGTACAGTACTAGTTTTAAGAGGGCACAGCAGAATGCCCGATGTTGGTATCCCCATTAGATCTCAGATGTCCATTCACCCTCGTTTCTCCCTTTGGTGCAACAGCCACCTTTTGTAGCCCCAAATCTGGGCTGTAAAGTCAAACTAACTCGGCCTGTGACTAGCCGTCAGTTCATCACCAAACCTGGCCTGAATGTGTGAAGATTTACCATCACTCTTTCCCCTTGGCTAAATCTGCCTCCTACTCTTAATTTATCTTGGCGCGTAGAAGCAATTCCCAACTCCTAACCTCTACTACCAACGGTCTCCTCTATCCTAACCCTTCATCCCTCGCTCCTTCCATGCTGTCCTCCCATTCTATATGCGAGAAGTTGATGGAATTCATGTCCGGTCATGTGCACCTCTTCCTCTGTTTCCTCTGACTTCAACCTCTTGTTCCTTCCCGCTTCCAAATTATCCGGACCACATTCCATCATTTTTCCTCTTCCCCCGCGCCGTCACAAAACTCAGCTTGCCCATGGAGCCTTCATGCTCTTCGGGTTCCCTGTTGATTCGGCCACAAGTTCCTGCCTTTTAGATCTCCTTCCTAAAATCCTTCTGCCTTAACTCCTCCGCCCTGCTGCCACAGCCTCTCTAAACTTTAATCTCCAATGGCCCCATTGAATAATTCCGCTCCCGGCTCTTCCCTCTAGTCTGGTTTTGTTTTTTCCTCACTCTGCTGGCAGATATCCTTTTTAATGTGGCGATGCTATGCAAGTGTAAGCTGTTAAGTCCTGTTTCCTGAGATCGCAACTTGGCTGCCTTTCTCCGCCACTCTCTGGAATGAATTGTGGACCAACTATCTCCATACGGGGCAGTTTCCCCCTCGAGCTGAAGCTTCGAATAATAATGAGGAATTAACCCTTAAATCACTGACCAATGGGCTGCTATTTAATACAGTGGTTCTCGAGCTTTTTTGGTTGCAGGACCTCTTTTCAAATGGATTAGTAATCACGCCCGCCGCCTCCCTATCGAAATGATAACACGATATAATACTCAATTTGAAAGTGCTGCATGTAAAGAGAGTTTGATCAAAGCATCGCTCCTTCGCTAATGTCATATTTCCCTTTACAACCTCCCGGCAAAATAAAACTAAAATTAGACTAAAAACATTCAACAAGAAAACTACCAACATGCAGTTTCCATAAAAGCCAATCCGCAATTTTGTTTGTTTTATGTATGTCCACAAACTTGCACTTGTTTAAAAACTTGTCGACTTTATTTGCTAGCCGGTGGTTTGTTGGCTACCGTTGAAGTTATATTGTTGTAGGTTATTGCATTTGAGCTCATTTTGGGGAATTTTTATACCCCACTGCAAAAAGAAGATACAGCATGTATAAATAACGAGAGAGAGATTCCAATACTGATTTGAGGACTGCCTTGCGAGCCATTTCTGTTATAGTGAGATTAGGTCATCATTAAAGTATGTAGCTTGCCCGTGTTTTTATTGTGGGTTATTTGAGGTAGGATGCGGTGCACATAATGCTTTTAAATTAATATGAGAAGTCGCACAACACCAGGTTATAGTCCAACAGATTTATTTAATTTTACAAGCTTTCGAAGCAGTTCGCTCCTTCGTCAGGTAAGTTAGCAATGAGAGAATCTCCCAGAATTCACAATTTAAACCCAGACAAAATCTATTCACATTATTCCCTGCAACAAAGAGCACAGCCAAGACAATGAGATGTGTCCCAGGGGGTCCAACGTGTCAAACCACCTGCTGGCTGCATATCCTGTCAATTTGTGTTCTTGTGTTAGCCTTTTTAAAAAAAAAAACACCTGGGAAGAACGGCCATGATGTCAAGTCACGTTCTGTATCGTGACATGAACCCGATATCGCGATTGAGGCCATCCTCATGAGTGCGGAACTTGGCTATCAGTTTCTGCTCTATGATTTTGCGCTGTCGTGTATCTCGAAGGCCGCCTTGGAGAACGCTTACCCGCAGATCCGAGGCTGAATGCCCCTGGCTGCTGAAGTGTTCCCCGACTGGGAGGCAACCCTCCTGCCTGGCGATTGTTGCGCGGTGTCCGTTCATACGTTGTCTCAGTGTCTGCATGGTCTCGCCGATGTACCATGCTCTGGAGCATCCTTTACTGCAACGTATCAGGTAGACAACGTTGGCCGAGTCACATGAGTATGTACCGTGTACCTGGTGGGTAGTGTCCTCACGTGTAATGATGGTATCTGTGTCCATGATTTGGCATGTCTTGCAGAGGTTGCCGTGGCAGGGTTGTGTGGTGTCTTGGTTGCTGTTCTCCTGAAAGATGGGTAATCTGCTGCGAACGATGGTACTTTTGAGGTTAGGCGGCTGCTTGAAGGCGAGTAGTGGAGGCGTGGGGATGGCCTTAGCAAGGTGTTCGTCGTCATCGATGACATGTTGAAGGCTGCGAAGAACATGGCGTAGTTTTTCCGCTCCGGGGAAGTACTGGACGACATAGGGTACTCTGTTGGTTGTGTCCCGTGTTCGTCTTCTGAGGAGGTCTATGCGGTTTTTCGCTGTGGCCCGTCGGAACTGTCGATTAACTGTGTATTAATTTAAATTAATAAGCATTGATATCACTAAAAACTTGTAAAAATCAAAATTATGCTTGCTTATTTAACACGGCAGATGTGACTTTGAGTACACCGAACATCCCTAATACCCCATCTTGGTGTTAGTGTAAGTTGCTGGTTCTGTATCGGGCAGCCTCTGCCTATTTGAGGAATGGGTTGTGTCATTGTATCGGAATTCCGGCACCCTGCGGGAGTGGTGAAACCTACATCAATGCTCATCTACAGTTTATACGTCAATTTAAATGAGCAATTCCTCGGTGCAGTTCGGCACAACAGGTGAGTTGCGGGTCATTACAAACTTAATATTGACACCGACAGAGTTTTAAATGTTTTTAGTCCTGTTTCCAAAATTTGAATTTGCAACCATTGTGTGCGTGTTGAGTATAAGCATTTAATTTCATGAACTGTCACCAATTAATCATTCAGCGATGTATCACTGTGGGCCGTTTTCCGATAATACTTCATTTCAGCTCTCTAATTTGATTGTGATGTATGCAGCTACAAAAGGCAAGAGAGATCTCTTGCTCAGTTAAACGAGAGTATTTTTTCTTGCTGTGCAATCCTTTGAGTGAAGGAAGCAAGGTGGGCCAAACGATCCCTCCATCCTTCAACAACTTTAGATGTTAGGTGTAAGGCTGGCTCTGCTCGGTAAGCACTTTCACATTATTTCGCAGACCCCCACTGAGAACCACTGATTGATTTAATACAACATGTTGGAACACCTTTGAACCTGTTGTCGCCTCCCAAATCCGTGCCCATCTTTCCTGCAGCTCCATATTTGAATCCCTTCAATCACAGCACTGAAACGGCCCTTATCAAAGTCACAAATGACATCCTATGTAACTGTCACCGTGGTAAACTATCTCTCCTCATCCTTCTCGACCTGTCTGCAGTCTTTGACACAGTTGACCTTACCATCCTCCTCCAATGCCTCTCCTCCATCTGGGTGGAACTGCACTCACCTGGTTCCATTCTTACCTATCCAGTCATAGCCAGAGAATCGCCTGCAATGGTTTCTCTTTACGCTCCCGCACCATTACCTCTGGGGTCCCCCAAGGATCTATCCTTGTCCCCCTCCTATTTTCTCATCTACATGCTGCCCCTCAGCGCCATCATCCAAAAACACAGCATCAGGTTCCACATGTACGCTGACAACACTCAGCTCTACCTCACCACCACCTCCCTCGACCCCTCCACTGCCTCTGATTTGTCAGACTGCTTGTCCGACGTCCACTACTGGATGAGCAGAAATTTCTACCAACTAAACATTGGGAAGACTGAAGCCATTGTCTTCGGTCCCCACAACTAACCGTTCCCTATCCACTTGACTCTATCTCTCTCCCTGTTCACTGTCTGAGGCTGAACCAGACTGTTCGCATCCTTGGCGTCCTATTTCACCCTAAGATGAGCTTCTGACCACATATCTGCTCCAACACCAAGTCCGCCTACTTCCACCTCTAACATCGCCCGTCTCCGCCCTTGCCTCAGCTCATCTGCTGCTGAAACCCTCATCCATGCCTTTGTCACCTCTAGACTTGACTATTCCAACGCACTCCTGGCTGGCCTCCCACATTCTACCCTACGTAAACTTGAGGTCATCCAAAACTCGGCTGCCCGTGTCCTAACTCGCACCAAGTCCCGTTCGCCCATCACCCCTGTGCTCGCTGACCTACATTGGCTCCCGGTTAAGCAGTGCCTCGATTTCAAAATTCTTATCCTTGTTTTCAAATCCCTCCATGGCCTCACCCCTCCCTATCTCTGTAATCTCCTTCAGCCCCACAACCCCCCCAAGATATCTGCGCTCCTCTAATTCTGCCCTCTTGAGCATCCCTGATTATAATCGCTCAACCTTTGGTGGCCTGTGCCTTCTGTTGCCTAGGCCCTAAGCTCTGGAATTCCCTGCCTAAACCTCTCTACCTCTCTTTCCTCCTTTTAAGACACTCTTAAAACCTACCTCTTTGACCAGGCGTTTGGTCCTTATGTGGATCAGTGTCAAATTTTTTGTCTTAAAATACTACGTTAAAGGCGCTATATAAATACGTTGTTGTTGTTGTTCTACTGGCCGGCCTCCCATCTTCCACCCTCCATAAACTTGAGCTTATCCAAAACTCTGCTGCCTGTACCCTAACTGGCACCAAGTCCCGTTCACCCATCATCCTTGCACTTGCTGATCTACATTGGCTGCCGGTCCAGCAATGCCTTGATTTTAAACTTCTCATCCTTGTTTTCAAATCCCTCCATGACCTCGCCCCTCCCTATCTCTGTAACCTCCTCCAGCCCTACAACCCTCCGAGATCTCTGCGCTCCACCAATTCTGGCCTCTTGCGCAGCCCCAATTTTAATTGCTCCACCGTTGGCAGCCGTGCCTTCAGCTGCTTAGGCCCTAAGCTGTGCAGTTCCCTCCCTAAACCTCTCCGCCTCTCCTCCTTAAGACGCTCCTTCACCTGACGTAATATCTCCTTATGTGGCTCAGTGTCAAATTTTGTTTGATACGGCTTCTGTTAAAGGCGCTATATAAATGCAAGCTGTTTTAAGTAATCTGTGGCTTCTAGGAAGCTGCAAATGAATATAGGTTAATCTATAATGGCCTCTTTAGGTGCTTTGTGCCACCACGTGAGCCTAGTCAGTTCCCGGCTCAATGTTTTGGCACACGAGCCACTGGTTAACCTGGTGTATTTACCGTCACCAGTGTCCAGAAGACCTGGCTTTAAATAAAAATGGTTCTTCTTGCCCACCAGCCTTGCTGAACTCTGACACATTTGGGTTGTAGCCACTTGATGAGATCCATACATCAGGAGCTGGCGCTGTCCGATCGGGCCACCATAATATAAACACAGCTTTACTGATTGTCTGAACTGATGTGGACACACTATACCACAAATGCTTAAAAAAATAGTTTTGATTGCCAAATGTTCTGTTTATCTTTTTTTTAAAACAATTTAAAATTCTGCAAATTCTTCAAACATATAATAATTGAGAGAAGCAGCAGTGACCAGGGGAGTAATGGGAATCTCGACTAGTCTTCGTTATCGAATTCCTCCCCCCCCAGGATGTAATTGAACAATAATGTTCGTTAGTCCTGTTCATCGTTCTGTTAGTCCAATAGGTGAGTAACCCCCTGGCGAGCTTTGAATTTTCCTCTGCTTTAATATCTCCGAGCAGAGATTGGCATGGGACGAGACTACTTAATAATCATGCTCTCTTTATAAATTGTTTGTGCTCTTTCCATCAGTATGAACTGGCACTCTGCCATCCCGTGACAGACTGAATTGATAAACCAACGCACTGCATTCCTGGGTCATTTCACACTCCGATTAACTTTAAACCATTCTCTCTTCCTGTCTGTAGAGCCTATTATAAGCTTGACTGTTGCAGGTTATTTCTTCCTTCCCCCCCCCAACCCCCCCACAAACAATTTTTTCATGTTTGTCCCCGGAACATCCAGAGACCGATCCAGCCCCTCATCACCCAAAACCGCTGCGTATGGGTTAGCATACCCAGATTTAGCAATGAACCCCTAATTGCACTAAATTCCTTTGTCGATAATATATAGGGTGCCATTGCATTTTTCCCGTTTACTTCAAGGTGGAAAATAACACACTGTCCGACCGACGGGTACTGGCTAAAACTAGCTGGTACCATTTATTTGCAGGTGAAATAATATACAGAAGCAAAAAGACACCGCATGATACTAAATTAGCACAGCACTTCAAAACAACAGAACGCTGATCAGTCCAGAAGGGATTAGTTGTTTCTTAACAGCCTCTTGGCATCTTCAGCTCCTTTGGGTCGAGCAGTTGGATTTCCTCTATCCAAATGAGAAGGTTGCATGTGGAGGATATGGATTCCAGTTCAATCAAAGCTTGTTGCTCTTATGCCAGAACTAAGAACCAGCAGCCAAAGCCGCAGTTTTATGCCGTGGGGCTTCTTTCATTTCTATTTGAAGTAAACAAGCGAACGGCGATGTTGAAAATCCTTACACCGTGATAGAGGAGGTGTTTATGGCTGAAAGCTGTGGCTTGCTTCACATATTTCACTCCAGACTGAGCTTCACACTTTATAATGGATTTTGCTAATGGTCGAATTTTCAGGGTGAAAGGGCTGTCTGCGTCGCTCTCTGTCAATCTGTACTCATCACCTCTAATTCTGTTCCATCTACTTGACCATCAAAAGGACGTCTATTATTTGTTATCTGTTTGTCTGTCTTTCATCTCCTAATCAGGGAAGACCGACATCCTTTTTGACAAAGGCTATATTTAAAAAAAAATAAAGCAGAAATGTCCCTATTTGTCTCACTAACCCGTACACCTAGGCATAATTGTAATATGGTCATATGGTTCATCAATCTGAGCCTGGTGGTTGCTGGGTAGTGGAGGGAGATCAAAGGTTGGATGCAGATGAGAAAGGGCATTCAGAAAGAGCCTACCCTCCCTTCATCACATCATCCAACTGCTTCAAAAATGGTTCCAGTTTTTTTGCATCCATTACCCTACCTAAAGCCCATTCCAGGTGTTGATCACACTTTGTGTGAAGAACCTCCTTGACATTAATTGTATTTTATTAATTTGAACCTGTGTCCTCTTGACCTAGTGCCATAGTTCAGTATGAAATAGTGTTTTGGCTTCACCTTTTCTATACTGATGACTATTGTAGGAGGCCACCACTCAGTTGCCCGCTTTCAAAGAAAGTCCAATTTCTCACCTCTTTCCTCATAACTTAGTCCTCTGACATCAGGGTTCATTCAGCCTTGTGCCTCTTTTCTGAACTGCCTCCAGGGTGTGGACCTCTCCCTTCTGTCTGTGACCAGATGATCAAGGTGTGATCTGATCAGAGCACCATTCAGTTTGGACATCTTTTAAGATGTGCGTTCTGTTTGGCTATACAGTTCAGCATTCTGTTTGTTTTGTTGGTTGCTAGTCCACAGTGATTGGACTTGTTGAGCATTGACTGCACTAATACCCCACGATCACTGCAAACCTGATTCTGTCATGTCAACACCATTCATGGAGTACTTGTATTGTCCACTTTTTCTTCTTGCTTGCAATAATTTGTCCTTGTTAAATGTTATCTTCCATTGATCCGTTCATTTACATATCCTGTCTAATTTATTTTGTAGCTACTGAGCGCTCTCCTCAGATTCAGGTACCCCTCCCTAGTTTAGTATCGTCTGTGAATTTGACCACTTTGTATCAAGCTTCTGAATTCAAGTCATTAATTTAAATTAGCAACAGTAGGGGTCCAGATACTGATGGGGAATGACTTGCCACACCCTGACATATCTCCTCCTGATAACTATGTGCTGCCTCCTACTCTTCAGTCAATTTCTTGTACATCCTCGGATTTTATCCTGAATGCCTACATTACAGCAATAAAGCACTTTGGGACGTCCGGTGGTCGTGAAAGGCGCTCGATAAATGCAAGTCTTTTTCTTGAAACTGACTGCTTTAAGTGTAAGTTATAGTCTTGTGTGTGGAACTGTAAGATGCTTATCAAAGTCTAGGTGCAACACACCATAGGGCTACCCCCGTCCACTCATGTTACTTCCTCATAAATGTCGAGGAGGTTGGTCAGGCAGAGTGTGTTCCCCTTCTGAATCTATTTTGGGATTCAGTATATAAGTAATTTGAGACATGACATTTGGTATGTATAGCGTGCTTGGGAGGAGCAGGTGACTTTGGATCTATGGTTCCTAAGCTCTCCACCACTCGGTCCTTGTTTCATGTCTGGGTCTATTGTAGACTAATTGATAGGGATTGATTGCTCTGATTAGTCAACAACTCCATTATCGTTGTATCGTGTGACCACCAGGATGGTAGAAGGTGAGCTGGATGGACCTTGGTCTTTTTCCGTCTAGCAATTGCTATATTCCTATTTGCTAAGTTATTATCATACAGGCAATCCTCAGAGTATGCCTGATAGTTGATTCAATTCTTTGCTCTGTATTGATGCAAGTCTAATAGGTCTACAGTTGCCTGGGTGTACTTGGTCGTCATTTTGGCATGAGCACCACATTAGCCTGTGTCCAATCTACTGGGACCTTCCCACTATTCATTGCCTGCCTTGTGATGACACCTCATGCCTCACAAATCTTATTTCCAGTCTCTCGTACTTCCCTGATGCACTGGGTTATGAAACAGTCATGCATTACATTTACCAGCTTGGACTCTGAACCACTTGCTTATTTCCAGTTTATATTTGGTTGGCTGAAATTCCCCATTTATAATAACCTTTTCACACACTCGGCAACCTCTCTTCCGTCTTCTGGCCTAGCCTGGTTTTACCTTTGCCGTTTTCATGTTAAAGATGTCCAACCAGAGTAGCTCATTGTGCAGATTTCCACATCCCATGGGATCACCTTTTCTCATCTCCCCAGGTATAAAGGGCAACGCCACCTCCTTTCCTATCCAATCTCTTTCCTCAATACATTATGCCTCTTGGATGTTGCACTCATTACCATCCTCTGTGTCAGCCCCATTTTGATATTCCTACTACATTGGTAGTTCCCAACTGCCACCACAATCTGTAGTTCAGTTTTACTCCTGATGCTTCTGTTCATGTATATCCACCTTGTAGTTGAGTTGCCTCTTTTGCCTGTCGTTGATACCTGGTTCCTGTGTGTCAATGCCTTTCTGCGTTCATAATAATCGATTGACTACTTTCCAGTCTTTGATCAATCTTGTTTGGGATCTTACTCTGTCCCCACCGCCTTGATGTTCCTCGCAAGTCTGACTGTTCCTGCTTGGTTTAGGTGCAGCTCATGTTTCCTGTACCAGTCCTTTTGTGTCCTGAAAATCTGCCCAGGCATCATTATTTTCACACCAGGTTGTCAGCCAATAATCTACGTCCTCAGTTTTCAAACATCGGAACAGGAGGAGGCCATTCAGGCCCTCATGTCTGCTCCGCCATTCAGTTAGATCATGGCTGATCTGTGTCTCCGTTCCATATCCCTGATACCCTAACCTAACAGATCTCAGTCTTGAAAGTTGCAATTTACCCCCCAGCATCCAAAGCCTTTTGGGAGGGAGTATTCCAGATTTTTTATTACCTTTTGTGTGGGGAAAAAGTGCTTCCCTGTATCTCTCTTCAATGGCCTAGCTCTAAATTTAAGATTATGTCCCTCGTTCTTGAGTCCCCCACCAGAGGAAATAGTTTCTCTGTATCTACCCAATCAAATCCTTTATATTTTTGGAGTGTTAAGTTGTTAGTTATTGAACCGATTTTTAATAACATCAAACATGAATACATAGTGACAAAATCTTAGTTTAAAATTCTGTCAGTCTTTTACATTGGACAAAATCATGCTAGAAATAGTAATGTGGACGTGCCAAGCTGCTGTGATAGAGCCTTGCATTCTCTTGTCATTATACAGTGTACTGGTTTCACATAGGTTTAATCCGGATCCCAGAGATGAGTATTTATATTGGATTGTTAATGGTAATTGCCGATCTTCTGTCTGATGTCTATTCTTACTAGAGGATCTCCTGTGATGTTGGAAGAGGCGTTGCTTTAGAATAACCTTGTGCATTATACTGAATAATGCACACAATGTGTTATACTGCTGCTGAGATGTAACTGTGTTTAATGTGGCCTACTCCTTTTAGGCCACAAAGTCTAATTACTGTATGTAGTAACACCCTGACGGCAATTAGAGACTTACTGCTGTTTAGGCACATCCTAAGGTGAGTTAGAGGTGAATTGCTTTTTTCCATACTTGGGACAGGATATGCTTTTCATTTATAACAACAGAAAACGCTGGAAAAACTCAGCAGGCGAGGCAGCATCCGTGGAGAGAGAAACAGAGTTAACGTTTCAGCTCGAAGACCTTTCATCAGAACTGGAGACAGCAGGAAATCAAATAGATTTAAAGCAAGGATAAAGCTGGGAAAAGGGGAGGGGATAAAAGAACAAAAGGAGAGATTAAGAGACATTAAGAGATATCAAGGCAAGAGGTGGCAGGTTAAGGCTGAAAGAAGTGTGAAATGCAATGGCAGAATGAAGGACAGCTGCCAGCTTCTAGGAGGAAAAAAAAAAGGGGGGGGGCAAATAAAAGGGGTGGATGAGAAAATAAAATATAAATGTGATGGGGCTAAGGTTATGATCTAAAATTGTTGAACTCGATATTGAGTCCAGAGGGCTGTAGCGTGCCTAAAATGCTTTTCATTTGTTTAGTTGTGATTTATTGCTTTTTTTTATTAATGATACTTGAACCAATCGGGTGCAAGTGTGACACAGATTTTGCACGTGTTACTCTTTCCAGAGTGGCACTTTAAGTGTGATCTATGTAGATTGTGCTATTCTGTGTGGATTTACCTGGCACTTTGCAAAACTTACTTGAAACGTAAGTACGTTTGTTTGTTCTTCCCTTCCCAGAACGCTTTATTCCCAGAATATTTTTGTATTCTGTTTCCCCACAGTGGATTTACAGTATTGGCATAAGGTGCAGGTGCTTTGTTTGTTTGTTCTCTCTTCACTCCCCTACACCTCCCATTGTCTGCGTTAGCACACTTTGAACAGTGGACTTGTGCTCCTTGCTGAAGCTGCCACCAGCACCTGAACAGGTGGCTATTCACCACGGTCAGGATCAGCACACCTCCTAAAGACCCCCCCCCTCTGGCCCCAGCACAAACATCAGTCCCGCTCAACAATCCAAAAATCCTTATCCCTAAATAACACCGATAGCCCTGAACTTTTGTTTAATACCTTAAACTGTACAAAATGCGCAAAAATCAAATCTTTAATTTTCATTTTTTGATCCTCCCGTTTATTGGTAATGTTTGCGTCTCGCTATCACAGTGCACTTTGAATATTGTAGTTCAAAAACCCACTAAGGCGCGGAAGTAGATGTAAACACTGTGTGCCAGCTTTTAATGAAAAGGCCAGTTTGTGACTTATTGCAGCCTCCGTCGCTTTGAGTTGCTCAATTATGATAGCAAAAGCTATTGCATCCGATTTCCCTTGTCTTGCTCTGGTTCGTCCAAAATTGTCTCAATTTCCCCGATACATTGAGGTCAATACTTCGCTTCATCAAAACAGATGAAACTGATGGACAGGAAGCGACCTGCTGGTCTGCCCAGCCTGCCCCGATGAAGCATCATGACCCTCCATGCTCCCCACCCACCAGCTGTCATGTAATCTCCTGGGAGAGACAACATGTGGGTCATTTCAAGGCAGAAAGAATTCATGTACCATGTAACAGTGTGTTATTATACAATACAGGGGTATTATACTAGGCAACACACAATGTATCATTATATAATAAAGGGCTGTTATACCATGTAACACAGAGGTGATGGTCTTTCCATGACATTGCTGCTCTTGTCTTTCTCTAGTGGAGCCCCCCCCCCCCCCCCCCCAACCCATCTTCAACTACATCACCATTGCCGAGTCTTTCACCAACATCATCTTGAGGGGGGCCATCAATGACCAGAGGTTTAGCTGGACCAGTCATATCAACACTGATTACAAAAACAGGGATTGGCACTCTACACCCTTGGGTTCGGTCCTGGCAATCGGGTGGGGGCAGGAAGCTCGGGTTGGGAGGGGGCAGGAAGCTCGGGTCGGGAGGAGGCAGGAAGCTCTGGTCGGTAGGGGGCAGGAAGCTCTAGTCGGGAGGGGGCAGGAAGCTCTGGTCGGGAGGGGGCAGGAAGCTCTGGTCAGAGGGGGCAGGAAGCTCGGGTCGGGAGGGGGCAGGAAGCTCGGGTCGGGAAGTGGGCAGGAAGCTCGGGTCGGGAGGGGGCAGGAAGCTCTGGTCGGGAGGGGGCAGGAAGCTCGGGTCGGGAGGGGGCAGGAAGCTCTGGTCGGGAGGGGGCAGGAAGCTCTGGTTGGCAATCGGGCGGGGGGAGACTGGAGATCGGGGCTGGGGAGGCTGAAGGCTCTCTTGAGGGGACTGGGGGTCCTGCTCTTCCTGGTCCACAAGGAGTGCTGAAAGAGCCTACCTTGGGGAGCCAGCAGCTCCTGCCTTGGTTCAGCTGCCGGGAATCCCATGGCTCGGGCCTCCCCCTCACTATCTGTTAAATTTAAGTCGGGGCGCTGATGATGTCATCAGACCGTAACTTTGGTATGGTAATTAGGTCCCCGCTTGCCTTTGGCGTGAGCCTCGTCTGTGGCCTGAATTATACACTTTAAAATTTAAAGGGGCAGGGATGAGTTTGGGGTTGGGTTGCCATATCCTGATATTTTAACGACGGGCGGGAGGGGTTAAAGTCGAGGCCACTGTCTGTGATGTACATTTTCCGCACACTACAGATGTGTAGTAGGTGCAGCACTTTCAATGATGTAGATAACTGCAATATTATGGGAAGTCTGCATAGGAGGCACCATTTTAGGATCCCAGCCTTCTATAGATCTTTCAAGTTTGCCGCAGGCTATGTCATTATTTTGGTAAATTAGATTTGACCACCTTGGGTGTGCTGCGCTCGTAGTAAGTCTAATTTATGAAGGAGGTGTACTACTATAATCTGGTGTAATTATCAAATTGTAAGCCTAATACATTATTCAAGTTCTTGGGAAATGATACCCATGGGGAGTGGAGATGATTTATCTAACATTAATGACTAAAAAAGAAGCGAGCGAGAGCCAGAATAAAATCAAGAATAATTATCCGGTGTAACAGCCTAGTATGTTAAAGTGGATACTAATACTGTTAATGAGCGCGGTAGATTATTTGATTGTAAAATTAATTTTGATTAACTGAGACACGAGTTAGGAAAGCAACCGGATGTATCTGTTGCCATGTGTGTTCGTGCATTTGATCTACTGACTCCAGCTGAAAAAACACGCAACCATTTACAATTGCAAGTACGGAGTAAGCCTGACGATAAGTGTATATTGGGCAGCTTCCCTTGCCATGCATTGTTTAAAAATGATAATTTCACCAGACGACTCAGCATCATCCAGCAAACTAAATTCGATTTGTGGTCATGTAATGCAAAATAAAAATTAATAACGCTACATTATATTTGCTGTTTGGCACAGGATTGTCCAATACAAATGCAGCAGTGACATCAGCTGGTTTCATGGGCTTTAAGGTTGCGCAGTAAAATAGAATGCCTGTTGCGTTACGAATGACCATGTTTACGCAGGTAGACATTTCAGGCAGTTGATACAAGAGGGTGTCAAGCAGATACTCGTGCGGTTTTATAACAATTGTAGCATTTGTTTTAATTGGTGTTTTGCTGGTCACGAAAATCAATTGAATCTACTTTGAAGTGTTATTTTCTCTCTCGCAAGTGGAAATACGATTTGTGTTTCTCATTGGCCCAGAATTTTGCGGGTCAGTGGCAAAGTAAAGGCGTTCGCCGCTGTCCCCCCGAACGCAATCTGTGGCGAGAAGTTTGCCTTTTTCGACGCGCGAGTGATTCCGGTGCAGTGTGGTGGGGATTCCCCAGCGCGAGCTGCTGTGACGCCAACAAGCTGTCTAAGCAGCCAGTCGCATTGCACAATTCTCACAGACAGGGAGCCAGGAAATGAGAACCTGCTTTTATGCCGACTGTTTAAAAATGTTACAGAGAGCAAAACAAAGATTGGGGCTCTCGCATGGGGATAAGGTAAAACCTGCAATATCATTACAAAATTAGTTTTTCAGGGCCATAACGTTTGTTTAGCAGTCAATACGCTGTTGAAACCCCAGTTACACCCCATCCAACAAGGCCTAACACTTAATGGGATATTTAACAGCGATATTACCGCAGAAAAGCCCACGTTTTTGTCAATTTCACTGATTTCTCTGATTACACTGATTGCTGGCTATTTGGAGGGGAGGGTCCACAGCGCAGCCAGGGTCAGAGCAGTGAATGACAGACCACAACTTCAGGATTTCTGCGTTGGGATGCGCATGCACTACATCATGAAGTTGCGGTCAGTTTCAAAGGGGTAATAACGGCGAACGCTGTTAGTTCGCCGTTATTACCCACCGCTAATTCCAGGCCAATGTGTTTATTGAAGTGTCGGGTTTATTGTACGGTCCTATTAGTCATTTTATTGAGGGCAATAACTTTAATGCACACAAGCTGTATGTCATTTCCTGATAACCAGCAAGTGGGCACAACAGACAAAGATTTGTGTGGGAGATTTTCATACCTTAAATAAACCATATTGGTTATTTGGGATTGTCTCTATCGATGATCTTGGACTTGCAAAGCTCTCTTAACTAAATTGGATTGTTCAGAACGCCTGATTTAGCTCCCAACACCTCAATTACTAAATGCGGCCAGCTGTTTAGACCAGGAAGGTCCCAGGTACGATCCCCGCTCTGTAGATCTTAGCTGTGATGCTGGTAGAGACTCTACAATTGATTTTTAGCTTCCCTGCGATAGAATGGGGAAACTCAAGCAAGGTTGCTGCTTCTGAATGCTGCCTAGTGTCGCCTTCCTGGAAAGTTAACGTGTGGCATGAAGACGGGATTAGGCTCTTGGCTGCGGAACAACTTCATTCACGCGTCTTGCTGCTCCTCGCTGCTTTGGTGCGAACATGATGAGTGGCGAATTGGGCAAGGTGCCAGGGGGTTGGTACTGGCCCTAGTGCTGTGCCCCGGCACTTGGCACTGCCTCCAGGAGAGAAAGGAGGAGAACTGGAAAAAGGAAACCTAAGTCAGGATGAGTGCGACTCAAACCAGTGTTTGCAGTTTGCGATTAGCCATATTGACAACATTAAAACCTCAGTAACCAGCTCACTTTAAAAAAATAAAATAAAAAATAATGCAGTTATTTTTTATGGCACAGATGCATTTTTTGTTTCAATCCTGCAAAACCTTAATAAAATAATATGTAGCAAACCTAATTGGAAAACGTCTAGAGAAACCGAGTTAACGAGAGAATCCTTAACTCTGTTTCTCCCTCCACAGATGCTGCCTGATCTGCTGAGTGTTTCCAGCATTTTCTCTCTTTATTTCAGATTTCCAGCATCCGCTGTATTTTGCTTTTGGAAACCGTATACGCAGTTTTAAGGACTATAACATATTTGATACCGGGAAAGCAAGCCTATCTCTTCGAGCGAGCTTTTGGTCATCTGTCCTCGTGCCTTATGTAGCTCAGTGTCAAATTTTGTTTGACAACACTCCTGTGAAGCACCTTGGGACATTTTACTATGTTAAAGGCACGATATAAATAAAAGTTGTTGTTGTTGATGATTGTTGATGAAGAAGAATTAGTGATGATGTCACTAAAATGCCAAAAAAGTGGGCACGTGGACATCAGCGTCTCATGCTGACAGTCGGCACTTGAACTCACCTGTCCTCTGCAATTTCCACTGATACTGAAGGCTATGAATTTTAACCAATCACATCATACAAAGAGCGGAAGGGGAGCTATCAGAATTATCCAATCAGACATTGCTTTACACCAATGAAGCTGGCATGGAATTTAAAAAATAAAATGAGCTGATGGTTTCGGAGAACCACAGATTCAAGAGCAATTATTTAGTGATTGCTCCCCAAAGACGTTGCATACCAAATAAAATGGTAAAATGCAGCTTTTATTCATTTTCCTCAAAGGTTTCCAGAGTGTTGATCCTTTCTATTTAAATCCCTGTTGTCTTATATGAAGGTTTCTTATCCTTGAAGACGAGTTGCGGTAGTTTTTTGAGCCAAGGCGGAAGTTCTCTGATGTGCCTTATTTCAGCATTCTTGTCACTGGGTACTTTGGAATCCTAACAATTCGTGGGAAATTGCTAGGATCTGGAAATGAAATAAGGAATGGGCTTGGGATGGTATTGAGGTTTATTTTGTAATTTTTAAAAATATACTGCAATGTGCGTGTTTAGAATTCCACTAGTGTGTACTCTATAGTGTTATGTGATGTGTGCAATAGCTGTGTGTGTGTGTGTGTCAGTTTGTTTACACACTTGCGCTGGAAGCCCCTTTATGAGCAGGCAGTAGTCGAAGAGAACCCACACCATTAGTGTATAGGTCCCCAGTACCCGTGCGAGAAGAGACATTCATGATCAGTAAGAGTGCAATAGATTGCAAACACCAGTCAGGTCCACCCGAGAGATTAGCATTCAGCTCCCCCTCCGCAAACCTTGTATTCGGGTGCTTTCATCTTTTAATGATTACAGTGTGTTAATGGCTTTTATTTCCATTAGCAAGAAAAAAAATTTTTTTTTTGACTGGGTCACAAAAGGAATGTGAAGAAATTGTTTGAATTGCCCAGCATTTAAAAGAAGCAGTGGTTAATGTTTGGGTGCGACTCTTCATTCCTAACTCTCTCTCAATCTTCTGTTTTGATTATACTGACTGGTCCTTCTCCCTGCTGAAGATATTTAAAAATAAAACATTTTTCCAAATGTTTAAATCACCATATCCTCAATCTGGGTAATCGCCTGCTGCAACAGTGCGCCACTTGTGTCCTGTAAAGGTGGACTGCACTGCTGGTTGGATCTATTGCCGGTAATGTGTTGGACTCTTTGGAGGCTGTGAAACTGTTGAGCAGCTTTTGCTCGTTTTTGAGGTTGGTGCCTTTGTGAACGGGAGATACTATGTAACATCTTATGAGGGCTCTCAGCTGGACGAGCTCTTTAAAAAAAATTAAAAAAAAATGTCAGTATTTGATCGTGACTATTATAGGTCTCTTCAAAAATAAATATTAGGCCATTAGTCTTAAATCTGGGTCTCCAATCCATCCCAGTGTTGCTCAGGTTCGTAAAGTCGTCAACAGTCACAGATCCAGCCTCAAGTCTACTGCACTGCTAACTAATTCTGTTCTCTATCTATCTCCTACTTCCTCTCTCTCCCTCCCACACACTCTCTCTCTTTCCCCCCCACCTACTCTCTTTCTCCCTCCCACTTTCTCTTCCCCCTTCCCAATCGCTCCTCCCTCCCAATCTCTCTTTCTCTTCCACTCTCTCTCCCTTCCCTTTCTCTCTCTCTCTCTCTCTCCCTTACCTCTCTCTCTCTCTCTCTCTCTCTCTCAATTCCCTTTCTCCCCTCTTTCTCCTCTGGCCCCTCCCCACAGTCGTTTTCTTCTCCCTCAACAACTGTAGTCTGGAGGTAGCCCCATGCCCTGTCTTGCCTCTGAATGTTGTGATTTCCTATTGTGGGTGGGTGTTCCAGGGAAAGAGCATTCCTACAGAAGTGGTGCTGGCTGTTCGAGGAAAGCTCTGTTATTCTAACATTCCTCTCTCGGTTGCTTTTGGCAGGAAAATTGGAAGTAACAGCAAAGCAGCTTCAATACGTTGTAAAGAGCTGATTGCGAACAATACAGTTAAAAGCTTTTCCACATGGGCGGTTGATTGTAATAAATTAGCTGATGTTTCATGAATGAGATGAGATATTAAAACCAGAAAATCCTGGAAAGGCACAGCTGGCCAATCAGCATCTGAGTTGAGTAAAGGCAGCTTATTTTAGGTGGAGACCCCTCATTAGAATTGGACGCTGAAAGATAAGTGAGCCCATTTATAGGACTGCCCCTTTGTGCCTGGAGTCCCCATACCCCACTCTTCACCTCTAGTTCTCTCTCCACTGCCCCTTTGTGCCTGGAGTCCCCATACCCCACTCTTCACCTCTAGTTCTCTCTCCACTGCCCCTTTGTGCCTGGAGTCCCCATACCCCACTCTTCACCTCTAGTTCTCTCTCCACTGCCCCTTTGTGCCTGGAGTCCCCATACCCCACTCTTCACCTCTAGTTCTCTCTCCACTGCCCCTTTGTGCCTGGAGTCCCCATACCCCACTCTTCACCTCTAGTTCTCTCTCCACTGCCCCTTTGTGCCTGGAGTCCCCATACCCCACTCTTCACCTCTAGCTCTTGTCCTCTTTCCCTTTTCCTTCATTTCATTCAGCCCTTTAAAGAAGTTCATTTAAAGCTTCCAGTCTCCAGTTCAATCAAAAGGTCTATGCCTGAGATGTGGCGTAGGCAATGATTGCAAACATAAGCTCTCAGTTTTCTCCATCTTTGTGGTTTTTCTTTCTACAATATAAGTACCATGTGTTATTGTGATAAATGTGGTGGTTATTATGTAGCATGTAGATAACATCCAGCCGCTCAAACAGGCAGCAGGATAATTGGAACATGGTAGCGCAGCCTTTTCATTGCGTAGTGCTGATGTTAGAAGGTACAATAACACGTGCCACTCAACCACGGGAGGAGGATTTAGGAGGATTTTTGCCCAACGTGAGGCAGGAGTTGTCTAAACAGTCAGAACTCTCTCTCTCTCTCTGTCTCTCTCTCTCTCTCTCTCACGCTTTGTAACTTGAGTTTGACACCATGCTGGAGTTGCATTCCATGCCTTGTTAAACCGAAAGGAATGTGAGACTACTTCCTCCAGGGATTCTCGCGACGTCTCTCTCCAGGGTCATGTGAGGCCCAGGGTCATGTGAGGCCCAGACTCTGGATTTCGACTGCAACCTTAACACGTGTTTGCATGGGCAATGCAGGTCACGTGAAATATTTACTTCTGATTAAGAATTGTTTCTCAAATCTTAACTATTCACTTTTGCTTTAAGAAAACAACAAAAATGCTCCGTTACAACAAACAGTATTATTGGCTACATTGTTAGACCTACATTGGCTCCCGGTCCACCAGCGCCTCGAATTTAAAATTCTCATCCTCATGTTCAAATCTCTCCATGGCCTCGCCCCTCCCTATCTCTCTAACCTCCTGCAGCTCTCTGAGAACTCTGCGTTCCTCCAATTCTGGCCTCTTGCGCATCTCCGGGTTCCTTTGCCCCACCATTGGCGGCCATGCCTTCAGCTGCCTAGGCTCTAAGCTCTGGAATTCCCTCCCTAAACCTCTCCACCTCTCTCTTGGTGGTATTAGTGTTATTCTGAGATAGTGTTGGTATCCATCAAATGGGCTGTTTTATTGAAACAATTTCCCAATCTGTTTTGCTCAGCGTTTTGAGTTTCTAGCTGGTTATCACATGTTTAGTAAGATTGTCCCTGACTCCTGCCAGAGAGTGGAGAGGGTGCGTTAGACTAACTTAACTTGTTCAGTGTCAGATTGCGATAAATCTTACATTCTAGCGATTTACATAATACATTCATTATCTTTCGAATCTTTTAACAGATTATGGAAGAAACAAACACACAAATAGCATGGCCATCCAAGCTGAAGATTGGCGCAAAGTCTAAGAAAGGTAAGTGACTTTCAATCAGTGACTCGATTACATAAGAAAAAATTCAGTTGTTTGTAGAATGAAATACCAAGAAGTTTGCATCAGTGAGATATTAAGTTCATTCTGGCAGAGACCTCCTTGAGTGGATTATTATATTGTAGAATAAGGAATTGCTGTGTACCGCGGGACGCGCTCCCTCCGCGGGACGCGCTCCCTCCGCAGGACGTGCACTCTCGGGCGGGAAGCGCTCCTTTACAGGGGTAGTGATGTAATCAAACTCCAGAATAGAGAATGGCATTCATTTCGTTGCTGTGTTACAAATATTGGACTTTGTACTTCCTGTCTACGGCATGCACAGTTGTATTTTTGTGTCATTTCTGCCTCTCACTATAGATGCTTTGGCTGCTATTTTTTTAGATCAGATCCCCCCCCGCCTCCCCCCGATAGTAAATGGAAACGTAGCTTGCCCATTCAAATCTGGCCACGGATACAACTGATAAACACCAGCAACTGCAGCAGTGTTGCTCCAGGCATGGTCTTGTCGTCAATTAATGGCCCAATCACCTCTTTCTCGGGAGTTGAAGGGATGGAGCTGGTGGGGGAGAGATGTTGAAGGAGGATGAAGTGGTTGACTGCACTGAAGCCGGTGAAGAGGTCGAGAATGATAAGGAAGGACAGTGGGCCACGATTGAAGTCGTACAGGATGCGGTTGACCAGTGTGGTTTCGGTATTGTTGGGTGGAAGCTTGATTGGAGAGCTTTGAACAGGGAGAGATGGGAGTTTAGTTGTGACATAGCGATGCGTTCAAGGACTTCAGAAGGAAAAGGGAAGATTGGAAATGAGGTGGTGGTTGGAGGGGATGGAAGGGTTAAGAGTAGATTTTTTTTGGGGGGTGGGGTGGAATGATGCCAGTTTGGGATTTAGCTAGAGGATAGGGACAGGTTGATGATAATCATCGTGGAACTGAAAAGGAGAAGTTGAATGGTCAGAACTGAGATGAGAGGGGTCATGGGAGCATGTGGTGAGCTTCACGGCTTAGATAAGTTAGGTGATGGTATGGTTGTTCTGTTAGGTTAGTTTAATGAAACTAATAGCATTAGAAATTCAGTAAGTGCAATTTCACTTCACTTGGTAGAAAACAGTCACGCACCAGGTATCTACTTAAGCAGAGTAACCAGTGCCTCAGTCCCCTCCCCTTGATGCATACTGCGTTATGTTGCTTAGCATTAATTCATCAATTCGAACCACCCTAATGACAAAGTGCTTTGTGCTCGGCCAAGAAAAGCCATTTATTGAACCGATCATTCATTTCCCAGAACCTCTGAGAAGAATAGGATATTGAACATCAATCTCCCGTTAATGTAGATTTAAGTGTCATGCTGCTGTTTAAGTAACCGTGAGATATTTGTGGCTTTGGAGCCTATGAATGCCCTTTTCACACCTCATTGAAGAACATGTGTTATGTAAATATTCGGTTAGAAATGATCAGACGGCAATTTGTTTTCAACTGTAAGTAAACTTGGAAATGAAGTGCAGCAAAAATCTAAGGTTTCACAACTGGCGAATGAACTGAAATTGTCGTTGTTGCCATGCTGTGCAGGGATATGCTGGTTGCAGACAGAGTACTGTCAAATACAGTACCATTAAACTTAAAAATTCAATGACTTCAGTAGGTCTCTACAAGCTTATTTCTGGTAGCTTTTTAAGAACATAACATAAGAAATAGGAGCAGGAGTAGGCCATTCGGCCCCTCGAGCCTGCTCCGCCATTCAATAAGATCATGGCTGATCTGGTGATGGCCTCAACTCCACTTTCCTGCCCGCTTCCCATAACCCTTCACTCCCTTATCGTTCAAAAATCTGTGTCTCTCCACCTTAAATATATTCACTGACTCAGCCTCCACAGCTCTCTGGGGTAGAGAATTCCAAAGATTCACGACCTTCTGAGAGAAGAAATTCCTCCTCATCTCCGTTTTAAATGGGCGACCCTTTACTCTGAAACTATGCCCCCTAGTTCTAGATTCCCCCCACGAGGGGAAACATCCTCTCTGCATCTACCCTGTCAAGCCCCCTCAGAATCTTATGTTTCAATAAGATCACCTCTCATTCTTCTAAACTCCAATGAGTATAGGCTCAACCTTTCTTCATAAGACAACCCCTTCATCTCAGGAATTAACCTAGTGAACCTTCCCTGAACTGCCTCCAATGCAAGTATATCCTTCCTTAAATAAGGAGACCAAAACTGTACGCAGTACTCCAGGTGTGGTCTCACCAACGCCCTGTACAGTTGTAGTAAGACTTCCCTACTTTTATACTCCCCTTGGAATAAAGGCCAACATTCCATTTGCCTTCCTAATTACTTGCTGTACCTGCATGCAAACTTTTTGTGTTTCATGTCCGAGGACACTCAGATCCCTCTGTACTGCAGCATTCTGTAGTCTCCCTCCATTAAAATAATAATTTGGTTTTATATTTTTCCTACCAAAGTGGATAACCTCACATTTTCCCCCATTATACTCCATCTGCCAAATGTTTGCCCACTCACTTAACCTATCTATATCCCTTTGCAGATTGTTTGTGTCCTCTTCACAACTTGCTTTCCCACCTATCTTTGTATCATCAGCAAATTTGGCTACAGTACACTTGGTCCCTTCATCCAAGTCATTAATATAGATTGTAAACAGCTGAGGCCCCAGCACTGATCCCTGTGGCACCCCACTAGTTAAAGTTTGCCAACCTGAAAATGACCCATTTATCCCAACTCTCTGTTTCCTGTTAGTTAGCCAATCCTCCATCCATGCTAATATATTACCCCCAACCCCATGAGCTCTTATCTTGTGCAGTAACCTTTTATGTGGCACCATATCGAATGCCTTCTGGAAATCCAAATACACTACATCTACTGGTTCCCCTTTATACATCCTCAAAGAACTCTAGCAAATTTATCAAACATGATTTTCCTTTCATAAAACCATGCTGACTCTGCTTGACTATATTATGATTTTCTAAATGTCCTGCTACTACTTCCTTAATAATGGACTCCAGCATTTTCCCAATGACAGATGTTAGGCTAACTGGTCTATAGTTTCCTGCTTTCTGTCTCCCTCCTTTCTTGAATAGGAGTGTTGCATTTGCAGTTTTCCAATTTGCTGGGACCTCTCCAGAATCCAGGGAATTTTGGTAGATTAAGCTCGTCTCCTGGCATTGCCCAGATACATTCAAAATGTTCTGACGAAAGTTCATCGACCTGAAACATTAACTCTGTTTCTCTCTCCACAGATGCTGCCTGACCTGCTGAGTATTTCCAGCATTTTCTGTTTTTATTTCAAAATGATAATGCCGTTTCATAGGAACAGGAGGAGGCCATTCAGCCCCTTGAGCCTGTTCCGCCATTCAGTTAGATCATGGCTGATCTGTACCTCAGCTCCATTTACCCGCCTTTGCTCCATATCGCTTGATACCCTTACCCAACAAAAATCTGAACAGAAAATGCTGGAAATACTCAGCAGGTCAGGCAGCATCTGTGGAGAGAGAAACAGAGTTAATGTTTCAGGTCGATGACCTTTCTTCCGAACTGGAAAAAGTTAGAGATGTAACAGGTTTTAAGCAAATGCAAGGGCAGGGAAAGGGGGGAGGGGAGGAAAGAACAAAAGGGAAGGTCTGTGATAGGGTGGAAGGCAGGAGAGATTTAATGACAAAAGGGATGATGGTGCAAGGCGAAAGGAGATGGTAATGGGACATGTAAAGAAACCAAAGATGGGTCTAGAAGAGGTGTAAATAGGTATAGTGGCATCATCAACAGGTGAAGTCTGGAAAAAATGAGGACTGTGGTTATGATCTAAAATTGTTGAACTCTGTGTTGAGTCCAGAAGGCTGTAAAGTGCCTAAACAAAAGATGAGGTGCTGTTCCTCGAGCTTACGTTGAGCTTCGTTGGAACAGTGTAAGAGGCCAAGGACGGAGAGATCAGAGTGGGAGTGGAGCGGAGAATGAAAGTGACAGGCGACCGGAAGCTCGGGGTCACACTTGCGGGCTGAACGGAGGTGTTCCGCAAAGTGGTCACCCAATTTGCATTTGGTCTCCCCAATGTAGAGGAGACCGCATTGTGAGCAGTGAATACAGTATACTAAATTGCCAGAAGTACAGGTAAATCGCTGTTTCACCTGGAAGGAGTGTTTAAGGCCTTGGACGGTGGGAAGGGAGGAGGTTTAAGGACAGGTGTTGCATCCAGTATGTTGCTTTGTCCCAACAAAAATCTATTGATCTTACTCTTGAATATTTCAATTGACCCCGAGCATCCACAGACTTTTGGGGGAAGAGTCCAAGATTTCCATGACCGTTTGTGTGGGAAAAGTGCTTCCTCATTTCACTCCTGAATGGCCTGGCTCTAATTTAATATTGTGCCCCCAAGTTCTGGATTCCACACCAGAGGAAATAGCTTCTCTGTATCTACCCTATTGAACCCTTTTAACATTTTAAACACATCGATTAGGTCACCCATCAATCTTCTGAACTTGGGGGTACACAAGCCATGCTTATGCAACCGCCGCTCGTAATTTAACTCTTTAAGCCCTGGTATCATTCTGATCTCTTCTCTTCTGGGGGATGGAGTTTCCGATTTCCATGACCCTTTGTGTGGACAAGGCGCCTCCTGATTTCACTCCTAAATGGCCAAGCTTTCAGAAAGAACTTGTGCTTCTATAGTGCTTATTACACGTAGAGAGAGAGAGAGAGGAGAGAGTACTTTCCAGAGCTGTGGATAGTAACCTCCTTGGGGCGAAGCGAGCACTATTTGTGCTTTACCCAGTTCCCAATGGTGGTGTAATTGTTTGTATTGATATATGGGTAGGGTCACACAGCAGTGTCCAAACTGCAACCTCCAGACCATTTCTGGTGCCTGGCCCCTGGCAACCTGCCCCTCGAAGCTCAGGCAGTTCAGTTCTGTTTGTGCTTATTTGTTGGCTAGTCCTGCTTGAATTTTATGGGCTTAAAGGTTTGGAAAGGGCTGTTCTTTGCACTGTTGCTTCATCAGTGAATAAATCCTAAATGAGAACATCAAGATCTGTTAGTATTGGCAACTTGAGATGGATGAAAATTAATTGGCACTTTATAAGTGGCCCCCAAAGGTCCATGAAACACACCCAGGCAGCCCACAAAGCCAAAAGACTTGGACACCCCTAGGCTACAGCAACACTTTGTCCTCCATTTTACATCTGCTTCAGTAATTTCACCATTGCACCGTAACAAATAGTACAATGAAGCATGCACAAAGATATTATACTACTGATAAGACTGCCATTCGTTACTGGCAATCGTTACTGGCAATCGTTACTGTTGTTCTACCATGACATTGTCCTTCCAGAGTCTTTTTCATATTTCTTGCTGCTGTATTTCAATCTGGCTTTTCTTGTTTTCACATGTGCAGAATAGAGAGTATACAAGGAGAAACTCTTCTCAGCCTTGCATATCGAAAGCAAGACTTGCATTTATATAGCGCCTTTCACAACCTCAGGATGTCCCAAAGCGCTTTACAGCCAATGAAGTCCTTTTGAAGTGTTGTCACTGTTGTAATGTAGGAAAACGCAGAAGTCAATATGCGCACAGCAAGCTCCCACAAACAGCAATGTGATAATGACCAGATCATCAGTTTTAGCAATGTTGGTTGAGGGATAAATATTGGCCAGGACACTGGGAGAACTCCCCTACTCTTCTTCGAATAGTGCCATAGGATCTATCTGTGTGCAAATTGACTGCATTTTCCTACATTACAAACCGTGACTACACTTCAAAAGTTCTTCATTGGCTGTAAAGCGCATTGGGACATCCTGAGGTGGTGAACGGCGTTGGATAAATGCAAGTCCTTCCTTCCTTTATTTAAAGTTATTAGCTCAGTGACAAATCTAATAAAGCTCTAGTTTCAAACACCGGGGGACAGTAGGAGGAGGGGGCAAGAGCGCTGCAGCTTCAGTCTCTCAGTCAGCTTCACCTTCTGCAGTCACCCAGTCCCACATATCAATAAATAGGACAGTGCTGGAGTCTTGGTGGGGGGGGGGTGGAGAAAATTGTCTCGGGCAGGAGCGCGAAACGGGCGACTGCGAATCAGTACCCCGTCAACGGAAAAGAAAATCGGGCCGGGTGCAAACCGGACTGTCGATTTGATATTGCCCATTCTGTATTACTGCCGGAGAACCCCTTCTCTCCAGTTGCACCTAGCTCAGGTGAGAATATAATGTCACACAACTCTGGGCAGAAGCACAACAGTACCGGGCCTGTTTTTCGAACTTATAATTTTGATGCCGACTCCCTGCCAAGTAGAAAATTGCAGTCTTGCTATTTAGTGCGTAGTTTGTTAGCGATTAGCACCTTATTATTTACAATTATACATTTAACTCCGTGGTAAGTTCTTCTTGCTAATGGGTCAAAAACACCAATTTAGCCAACAGTCAGCAGGGTTTAGGTTGACTAATTTAAGTTGGCCATTTTCTGATCATTCAAAGCCCTTATGTCACCATCACTCTAATTCACACTTGGCGCAGCTACTGCGGTGGAGAATTTAGGCAACGTCGTCAATGCGTTTTTTTTTTCTGAATGAGTTTGTTTTGAATGGGCACTGATGCATCGTTTCCAGTTGCAGCATTGTGTCACTTCATTTCTCCATTGGATTAAAAAAAAAACAAGCTTTGTGGGAGTTCAAATCGAAGGGTTTCCTTCCTGCGTTGTCTGCAGTGAGATTATGTCAGCGCGTAACACGTGGTTCGAATATTACGAGCGCTGTACTAGGACACGAGAATCGAGGACGAGGGGGGGGACATGATCTTAAAAATCAGAGCTCGGCCATTCAGGAGCGAAATCAGGAGGCAATTTTTCCCCACACATTGTACAACAACAACAACTTGTATTTATACAGCGCCTTTAACGTAGTAAAACGTCCCAAGGCGCTGCACAGGAGTATTTTACGACAAAAAATTTGACACCGATCCACATAAAGATAAATTAGGGCAGATGACCAAAAGCTTGGTCAAAGAGGTAGGTTTTAAGGAGCGTCTTAAAGGAGGAGAAAGAGGTAGCGAGGCGGAGAGGTTTAGGCAGGGAATTCCAGAGATTAGGGCCTAGGCAACAGAAGGCACGGCCACCAATGGTTGAGCGATTATAATCAGGGATGCTCAAGAGGACAGAATTAGAGGAGCGCAGATATCTCGGGGGATTGTGGGGCTGAAGGAGATTACAGAGATAGGGAGGGGCGAGGCCATGGAGGGATTTGAAAACTAGGATGAGAATTTTGAAATCGAGGCGCTGCTTCATAGTAGAAATCTGGAGATCTTTCCCCAAAAGGCTGTGGATGCTGGGAGACAATTAGAGCTTTCAAGACCGAGCGCAATAGATTTTTTTTGGGTAAGGGTATTGAGGGATATGGAGCCAAGACGGGGAAACGGAGTTGAGATACAGAATCAGCCAAGATCTAGTTGCATGGCGGAGCAGGCCCGAGGGGCTGAATGGCCTCCTCCTGTTCATATGACTCTTGTTGTAAAACATTAACTCTTACAATTTAGTAGTTATTATATCTTCGGATATGCTTGCACATTATCAAACAGGACTGACCCAAAAGGTAGTCTATGAATGCATTTTGTAGAGTATAAACTGATGAACCAATTTAGGTCACTTGCCTCTGGATTTGATTTCCTGTTCACTGAATGTGATTTTCATCACTTGTGTGAAAAATGATCACATGGTGTTAAAACTTCAGTTGCTTTTGAATTCTTTGCAAACTGCATAGTTTGTGAATGAATTTTACAATTCAGCCGGATATGTTTTTCTGCCTAAAATCTGCTGAAGTCGGGGAAATTATATTGATTTATTTTTCTAACCATCACAAAGCTCTATTTAATTTGGTAGTGATTGAAGCAGAGACCACCTCAGCATTTAAGAATAGATTTGATAGATGGTTGAAGGAAAGAGGAGTAAAGGGATATGGAAACGGGAGCGGGCACGTGAGGTTAGGACTGCTGCTCATGTGGAGGATAAACACCAACTTGGACTGGTTGGGCCGAATTGCCCGTCTCCCTGTTATAATTTTCTACATAATACAGGTAGCACCTGCTGTGATTGTACACATTAACATTAATGGTCGGAAAATCGTGGGACGTGCGCGCCAAATCTCCGATACACTGGTGGCAGGTGAGGTCCCCTGGCAGCAGTGCGGGCTCGTAAAAAAGTACTGCCAAGGTGGCAGCATTGAGGATCCATCTGAAGTCCTACACACAGGAGCATGGGTTATACAGGAATCTGCTGGGCTCAAGCTGTTTCCCAAAACCAACAAGTGAATTTCCTTTGGGTAGACCTGCCTGCTATCCAGTTCATGTCGTCCTCTCGCTGCATGTTGCACTGGACCTCCAGTTGAGTGAGAGAATATTGCAGGAACCGAATGTGTCCATCAAATCCGTTCGAGCTCCTTGCACTACACAGGTCTCTTTCTTTCGGCAGATGTTTGTGGGTTGTTGGAATGTTGAAAAGTAAAGTTGGTCAAAGCTGAAAAATAACCACTAATATGAATTACTATAGTTCCAACAAATTTTTTGCTCATTACCACATCAAAAAGAAAATCTGGCTATTCCTCTGCATTTGTTTTTTTTTAGTCGTTCCTGGGATGTGGATGTCGCTGGCAAGGCCGGCATTTATTGCCCATCCCTAGTTGCCCTTGAGAAGGTGGTGGGAAGCCGCCTTCTTGAACCGCTGCAGTCCGTGTGGTGAAGATACTCCCACAGTGCTGACTTTGTTGTAGTGGTTTGATACAACTGAGTGTCTCGCTCGGCCATTTCAGAGGGCAGTTAAGAGTCAACCACATTGCTGTGGGTCTGGAGTCACATATGGGCCAGACCGGCTAAGGAGACGGCAGATTTCCTTCCCTAAAGGACATTAGTGAACCAGATGGGTTTTTACGACAATCCGGTAGTTTCATGGTCACCATTACTAATACTAGCTTTTTATTCCAGATTTATTTAATTAACTGAATTTAAATTCCACAACTGCCATGGTAGGATTTGAACTCGTGTCTCCGGATTATTAATCCAGGCCTCTGGATTACTAGTCCAGTAACATAACCACTATGCTAGCGTACCTTTTCGTATTTGCTTTTAAAAAAATATAATATTTTCAATATGCATTAATATATACATTAAGTAGTTTGCCAATTCAAGGGGCATTGTTCTCACAAGGTGCCCCTATAAGAAGGAGGATGCAATGATATTGCATTGCCAGTCAAACCGGCTGCTATCAACTAGCAGTCAGGGAAGCTGCTAGAATCTGTTATTAGGGACAGAGTGACTGAGCACTTGGACAAATCTGAGCTGATCAGAGAGCCAGCGTGGATTTGTAATGGGTAAGTCATGTCTAACGAACCTAGTTGAATTTTTGAAGTTGTAACTAATGTGGCAGATAAGGGATTGTCTATAGATGTTATTTATATGGACTTCCAGCAGGCATTCGACAAGGTTCCACATAAGAGACTTAACAAAAATGAGAGCGCCTGGAATTGGAGGCAACCTATTGACATGGGGAGGGAATTGGTTAGGAGATAGAGTAACGATAATGGGTTTGTACTCCAATTGGCACAATGTGACAGTCCTCCAGGGATCTGTACTGGGGCCTCAGCTTTTCACTATATTTATAAATGACTTGGATGAAGGAATAGAGGGCCGTATATCCAAGTTTGCTGACGACACCAAGTTAGGTGACGCCGTCAATAGTGTAGATGGGAGCAGAAAGTTGCAAAAGGACATTAGATTAAGTGACTGGGCAAAACTGTGGCAGATGGAGTTCAGTGTGGGGAAAAGTGTGAGGTCATCCAATTTGGACCCAAGAAAGACAGATCAGAATAATTCCTAAATGTGAAAAGCCAGGAACTGTGGATTAGCAGAGAGATTTGGGGCTCCAAGTCCATTAAGAGTAACTGCATTCAATTCCGGGCACTGCATCTCAGGAAGGATATATTGGTTTTGGAGACGGAGTAGCACAGATTCAACAGAATGATACCTGTGATAAAAGGGTTAAATTATGAGGACAGGTTGCACAGACTAGGCTTGTATTCCCTTGAATATAGAAGATTAAGCGGTGGTCTAATTGAGGTGTTTAAGATGATTCAAGGATTTGATAGGGTAGAGAGAGAGAGAAACTATTTCCTCTAGTGGGGGAGTCCGGAACAAGGGGGCATAACCTTAAAATTAGAGCTAGGCTGTTCAGAGGTGATGTCAGGAAGCCCTTCTTCACACAAAGGGTAGTAGAAATCTGGAACTCTCCCAAAAAAGCTGTTGCGGCTGGGGGGTCAATTCAAAATGTCAAAATTAAGATTGATAGATTTTTGTTAGGCAAGGCAATTAAGGGATATGGAAGCGAGGCAGGTGGATGGAGTTAAGAGACAGATCAGCCATGATCTCATTGAATGGCGGAACAGGCTCAAGGGGCTGAATGGCCTCCTCCTGTTCCTTCCTATGTTCCTAACTCACTAAGGAATTTCCCACAAGCAAATTTGTTACTGAGATCGAACAGTACACTTTCACCCCACCCCTCTCCCCGGCTAATTAAATCCATGTTTTATTTAAAAGAAACCCGAACGAGCAAAGTACTCAATGTGAACAGGATGTTCTCTTCAGATGACTTGTTAGGTCAGGTTTTGAGCACATGTTGCGGGGGGGGAGTGGTGTTAAATGAATCTGAACCAAAAGAAAATACCCCAAATTGGAATATTAGTACAAATTATTATTATTTTTTTTTACACAGTTCATTGACACGCAAACTAGTTAATTTGGAAAAAAAAACATAAGAACTTGTGTGCGTTCTTTGTTTATTTCTGGTCAGCCGGTTGTTTGACCTGCATTGTTCTGAAAGAGTGGAACTTCAGCGACAACTTCTTAAATCTCTGTAGTCCAATCAAGGTAGACATCACACCCCAAGTGGATGAGCACATCTTATCGGACTCCATCTCCTGGTAACCAACACCGTCCCACAGCTGCTGTCCCAAGCCTGAGTTTCCTCATTGGTTATATGACTCCCAGCTGTGAAGCGACTTGAGGTGTTTTGCTACATGGAAGGCGCTATACAAATGTAAGTTGCTCAACATTTGGCTTTGTTGTGTTGGGATGGCCAATGCAGGACCACTTGTGACCGTGTTCTAGGTGTCCAATTCCAGTGCTGTGCACCAGGCTTACTTGCTGCCAACTGCTTAATCCAGGTCCTTGTATAAGGGGCTTTGGCAAGACATGTCTTTCATGAGGCTGACTTTCCCCTCTAGGGTGCTGAGCCCTGAGTTTGCCCGCCCTCCTTCCCCATCGTCGTTTCCCCTTGTAATCATAAATCCTCTTCACGGGTTGGTGCCGAGTCTCGCACAAGGACAAGTTGCAGTCCAAGGAACTCCAAACTGTTAACCAAAGCGGTTTGTAAAGTTATAGTCATCGAGGAGAGACAGGTTGTGCTTATCCACTGTTATTGAATGACTGTAATTCACCAATGGAATAAAGCCACAAATGGCCTTTGAGTCTCCATTGACCAGAAATTATTGATAGAAAGTATGTTCTCGGGATGTTCCAAAGCACTTTGCATCTAATGAATTACTTTCAAAGTGTAATCACTGTTTGTCTATAGGTAATATGTGGCAGCAAATAGCACACAGCAAGGTCCCACTATTAGCAAATCAGATGAATAACCAGTCAATCTATTTTGTTGGTGCTGGTTGAGGGGGGGTATGTTGACCCGGGCACCGTAAGAATTCTCCTTTCTTAATCAAATAGTACCATGGGATCGTTTATGTCCACCTGTACTGGCAGACAGGATCCTGATTTAACATTTCATTCACAATATGGCACATCCAACAGTATAGCGCTCCCTCAGTACTGCATTTTATTTTATTCGTTCATGGGATGTGGGTGTCGCTGGCAAGGCCAACATTTATTGCCCATCCCTAATTGCCCTTGAGAAGGTGGTGGTGAGCCGTCTTCTTGAACCGCTGCAGTCCGTGTGGTGAAGGTACTCCCACAGTGCTGTTAGGGAGGGAGTTCCAGGATTTTGACCCAGCGACAATGAAGGAACGACGATAAATTTCCAAGTCAGGATGGTGAGTGACTTGGAGCGGAACTTGAGGTGGTGGTGATCCCATGCGCCAGCTGCCCTTGTCCTTCTAGGTGGTAGAGGTCGTGGGTTTGGGAGGTGCTGCCGAAGAAGCCTTGGCGAGTTGTTGCAGTGCATCTTGTAGATGGTACACAATGCAGCCACGGTACGCCGGTGGTGGAGGGAGTGAATGTTTAAGGTGGTAGATGGGGGTGCCAATCAAGCGGGCTGCTTTGTCCTGGATGGTGTCGAGCTTCTTGAGTGTTGTTGGAGCTGCACTCATCCAGGCAAGTGGAGAGTATTCCATCACACTCCTGACTTGTGCCTTGTAGATGGTGGAATGGCTTTGGGGAGTCAGGAGGTGAGACACTCGCTGCAGAATACCCAGCCTCTGACCTGCTCTTGTTGCCACAGTATTTATGTGGCTGGTTCAGTTAAGTTTCTCGTCAATGGTGACCCCCAGGATGTTGATGGTGGGGGATTCGGCAATGGGAATGCCGTTGAATGTCAAGGGACGGTGGTTAGACCCTCGCTTTTTGGAGATAGTCATTGCCTGGCACTTCTGTGGTGCGAATGTTATCAGCCTAAGCCTGAATGTCGTCCAGGTCTTGCTGCATGCAGGCATGGACTGCTTCATTATCTGAGGAATTGTGAATGGCACTGAACACTGTGCAGTCATCAGCGAACATCCCCACTTCTAACCTTATGATGGAGGGAAGGTCATTGATGAAGCAACTGAAGAGGAACTCCTGCAGCGATGTCCTGGGGCTGTGATGATTGACCTTCAACCACCACAACCATCTTCCTTTGTGCTAGGTATGACTCCAGCCAGTGGAAAGTTTTCCCCCTGATTTCCAGTTACTTCAGTTAAACTAAGGCTCCTTGGTGCCACACTCGGTCAAATGCTGTCTTGATGTCGAGGGCAGTCACTCTCACCTCACCTCTGGAATTCAGCTCTTTTGTCCATGTTTGGACCAAGGCTGTAATGAGGTCTGGAGCCGAGTGGTCCTGGCGGAACCCAAACTGAGCATCGGTGAGCAGGTTATTGGTGAGTAAGTGCCGCTTCATAGCACTGTCGACAACACCTTCCATCACTTTGCTGATGATTGAGAGTAGAATGATGGGGTGGTAATTGGCCAGATTGGATTTGTCCTTTTTTTGTGGACCGGACACACCTGGGCAGTTTTCCACATTGTCGGATAGATGCCAGTGTTATAGCTGTACTGTAACAGCTTGGCTAGAGGCGTGGCTAGTTCTGGAGCACAAGTCTTCAGCACGACAGCCGGGATGTTGTCAGGGCCCATAGCCTTTGCTGTATCCAGTGCGGTCAGCCATTTCTTGATATCATGTGGCGTGAATCGAATTGGCTGAAGACTGGCTTCTGTAATGGTGGGGACCTCAGGAGGAGGCCGATATGGATCATCCATTCGGCACTTCTGGCTGAAGATGGTTGCAAACACTTCAGTCTTGTCTTTTGCACTCACGTGCTGGGCTCCGCCATCATTGAGGTTGGGGATATTCCTGGAACCTCTTCCTCCCCTTCGTTGTTTAATGGTCCACCACCATTCACGACTGGATGTGGCAGGACTGCAGAGCTTTGATCCGATCCGTTGGTTATGTGATCGCTTAGCTCTGTCTATAGCATTTTGCTTCTACTGTTTAGCATGCATGTTGTCCTGTGTTGCAGCTTCCCCAGGTTGGCACCTCATTTTTAGGTACACCTGGTGCTGCTCCTGGCATGCTGTTCTACACTCCTTATTGAACCAGGGTTGGTCGCCTGGCTTGATGGTAATGGTAGAGTGAGGGATATGCCGGGATATGAGGTTACAGATTGTGGTGGAGTACAATTCTGCTGCTGCTGATGGCCCACAGCGCCTCATGGATGCCCAGTTTTGAGCTGCTAGATCTGTTCTGAATCTATCCCATTTAGCACGGTGGTAGTGCCACACAACACGATGGAGGGTGTCCTCAGTGTGAAGGCGGGACTTCGTCTCCACAATGACTGTGCAGTGGTCACTGCTACCAATACTGTCATGGACAGATGCATCTGCGACCGGTAAATTGGTGAGGACGAGGTCAAGTAGGTTTTCCCTCGTGTTGGTTCTCTCACCATCTGTCACAGGCCCAGAGTGGCAGTTATGTCCTTCAGGACTTGGCCAGCTCGGTCAGTAGTGGTGCTACCGAGCCACTCTTGGTGATGGACATTGAAGTCCCCCACCCAGAGTACATTCTGTGCCCTTGCTACTCTCAGTGCTTCTTCCAAGTGGTGTTCAACATGGAGGAATACTGATTCATCAGCTGAGGGAGGGCAGT
Source organism: Squalus acanthias (assembly GCA_030390025.1). Classification (NCBI taxonomy): domain Eukaryota; kingdom Metazoa; phylum Chordata; class Chondrichthyes; order Squaliformes; family Squalidae; genus Squalus; species Squalus acanthias. The sequence goes on from CM059438.1 coordinate 46,037,156, forward strand.
AGGTGGTAATCAGCAGGAGGTTTCCTTGCCCATGCTTGACCTGAAGCCATGAGACTTCATGGGGTCCGGAGTCAATGTTGACGACTCTCGGCCACTCCCTCCCAACTGTATACCACTGTGCCGCCACCCCTGGTGGATCTGTCCTGCTGGTGGGACAGGACATCCCCAGGGATGGTGATGGAGGAGTTTGGGACATTGGCTGAAAGGTATGATTCTGTGAGTATGACTGTCAGGCTGTTACTTGACTAGTTTGTGGGACAGCGCTCCCAATTTTGGCACAAGTTCCCAGATGTTGGTGAGAACTTTGCAGGGTTGACTGGGCTGGGTGTGCCATTGCCGTGTCCATAGCCGGTGCCGAGGTCGATGCCGCGTGGTCCGTCCAGTTTCATATTGTTTTTCATAGCGGTTAGTTACAACTGAGTGGCTCGCTAGGCCATTTCAGAGGGCAGTTAAGAGTCAACCACATTGCTGTGGGTCTGGAGTCACATATAGGCCAGACCATAAGGACGGCAGATTTCCTTCCCTAAAGGACATTAGTGAACCAGATGGGTTTTTACGACAATCCGATAGTTTCATGGTCACCATTACTGATGCTAGCTTTTTATTTCCGATTTATTTATTTAACTGAATTTAAATTCCCGTGGTGGGATTTGAACTCACGTCTCTGGATTACTAGTCCAGTAACATAACCACTATGCTACCGTTCCCGGCATTGAATGAGGCTTTACACTGCAGTCTTCGACAAGCTAAGTGGAAGCCCAAAGTGAACAATACAGGTATTTTGAAGCTTTGCTTTGTTTCAGTGACTGAAATGTTTGTTAACCTAGATCGTGTTAATGAATGATAAAACGTCTTAAATCGGAATTAATTCCTCCCCCTGTTGGAAGATCCTAAGGGGAGCTGCAAAGGAATCCTTGCAAGATGCGAAGTTGAGTTGAGCTGGAATAGCTTTGTCCAAGGAGATATCGTCATGGAGACAGCTGGTTTAAAAAAATGTAAATGCCAGGTTTTCAAGGGTTCCTACTGCACTGTACCGAAGTCAGTGCACAATTTATTATCCTTGGGAACCAAATTCTAACACTTACCATGAAAGGGTGGCGATAACAAGACCTCAGTCCCCATAAACCAGAGGTTTTGAATTCCACCCTCTTGTGCATTCTGACACAAGGAGGCATACCAAGCCTCATGCAACAACTTCCTAGCAGGTCGTCGTGGGAACCAGAGCATGCTTATTAAACATGCAGTAAATAAAACAAGATAAGGCAGTGCTGCAATAGACCTCACTCTGTTTTCACAGCTGTTGCCTCTGTGTTTGCCTTTATATCTGGTAAAGTATTTTCAAATAACAGCTTTACACCCAGGCAGCACGTAAATCCACAGCTAATGGTGTAACCATCGGTAACTCTATATTTCTCTCTGAATATGGCATATGTCAACAAAGCTTTTCCTTTACGTTAATTTGTGATGCTGTAGCATAAATCGATTCTCCAAGAGGACGGTAGCAAGAATTAAATTTATGAAATATCACAAAAGTTGCACAAAAGTCCAGTTTTTAAAATTCATTTTCAGGATGGTGGGCATTGCTGGCAAGACCAGCATTTATTGCCCCATCTCTGGTTTCCCTGACTGAGTGGCTGGCTAGGCCACTTCAGTAGACAGTTAAGAGTCAACCACATTGGTATGGGACTGGAGACACACACATGGGCCATACCGGGTAAGGCCCCAGATTTCCTTCCCTAAATGGCATCAGTAAACCAGTTGGGTTTTTATGGCAATCCGACAACTTTTATTTTTACTAGTACCAGCTTTTTATTTCCAGATTTCCAGGGATTTGAGCTCACGTTCTCCTGGATTATAAATCCAGGCCTCTGGATTACTTGTCTAGTAACATAACACGACAAAGGATTAGGAGAGACAGATAGCATTAGAGTAAGAAATAGTACGGTATTAAGTGGGGTCAGACTGAGAGAATACAAGAAGGTCTAAGATAGGTTTACAGTGCATGTGTGTGAATGCACAAAGTGTGGTAAATAAGGTTGGTGAGCTGCAGGCACAAATAAACACATGGGAATATGATGATGTGGCGATAACAGAGACCTGGCTCTAAAAAGGGCAGTATTGGGTACTAAATATTTCTGGATATAAGGTGTTCCGGAAAGATAGGGAAGGAAAGAAAGTAAGTGGGGTGGCAGTATTGATTAAGGAGAATATTACAGTGCTGGAGATAGAGGATGTCCTGGAGGAGTCAAGGACAGAATCTATTTGGTTAGAGTTGAGAAACAATAGAGGTGCCATTACACTACTAGGTGTATTCTATAGACCACCAACTAGTGGGAGGGATATAGAGGAGCAAATTTGCAGTGAAATTACAGAGAGGTGCAAGAACTATAGACTAGTGATAATGGGGGACTTCAACTATCCTAATATAGACTGGGATAGTAATAGTGTAAAGGGCAGAGCGGGGGAAGAATTTCTGAAGTGTGTTCAGGAGAACTTTCTTGATCAGTACATTTCCGGCCCAATGAGGAAGGAGGCATTGCTGGATCTGGTTTTGGGGAATGAGGTGGGTCAATTGGAGCAAGTGTCAGTAGGGGAACATTTAGGGAACAGTGATCACATTATCATAAGGTTTAAATTAGCTATGAAAAAGGACAGGGAGCAATCGAGAGTAAAAATGCTTAATTGGAGGAAGACCAATTTCAGTAGGTTGAGAATGGATCTGGCCTGGGTAAATTGGAATCAAAGACTGGCAGGCAAAACGGTAATCGAACAATGGGCCGCCTTTAAAGAGGAGAGATGGTTCGGGTACAGTCAAGGTACATTCCCATGAGGGGGAAAGGTAGGGCAACCAAAGCCAGAGCTCCCTGGATGACGAAAGAGATAGAGAGTAAGATGAAGCAGAAAAAGGACGAGTCTGACAGATGTTCGGTTGAGAATACAAATGATAACCAGACTGAATATAGAAAGTTCAGAGGGGAAGTGATAAAGGAAATAAAAGAGGCAAAGAGAGAGTATGAGAATATATTGATAACTAACATAAAAGGGAATCCAAAAGTCTTCTGTAGGCATATAAATAGTAAACGGGTAGTAAGATAGGGGTGGGGCCGATTAGGGACCAGAATGGAGATCTACACATGGAGGCAGAGGGCATGGCTAAGGTACTAAATGGGTACTTTGCATCTGTCTTTACCAAGGAAGAAGATGCTGCCAAAGTCATCGTGAAAGAGGAGGTAGTTGAGATACTGGATGGGATAAAAATTGATGGAGGAAGTACTGGAAAGGCTGGCTGTACTTAAAGTAGATAAGTCACCAAGAAAGGCTGGGATGCATCCTAGGACGCTGAGGGAAGTAAAGGTGGAAATTGCGGAGGTACTGGCCATAATCTTCCAATCCTCCTTGGATACGGGGGTGGTGCCAGAGGACTGGACAATTGCAAATGTTACACCCTTGTTCAAAAAAGGGTGTAAAGATAAACCCAGCAACTACAGGCCAGTCAGTTTGACCTCGATAGTGGGGAAGCTTTTAGAAACGATAATCCGGGACAAAATTAACAGTCACTTGGACAAGTGTGGATTAATTAAGGAAAGCCAGCATGGATTTGTTAAAGGCAAATTGTGTTTAACTAACTTGATTGAGTTTTTTGATGAGGTAACAGAGAGGGTTGATGAGGTGTACATGGACTTCCGAAAGGCATTTGATAAAGTGCCACATAATGGGCTTGCCAGCAAAGTTGAAGCCCATGGAATGAAAAGGAACAGTGGCAGCATGGATACGAAATTGACTTAGTGACAGGAAACAGAGAGTAGTGGTGAACGGTTGTTTATCGGACTGGAGGAGGGTGTACAGTGGTGTTCCCCAGGGGTCGGTACTAGGGCCACTGCTTTTCTTGATATATATTAATGACTTAGACTTGGGTGTACAGGGCACAATTTCAACATTTGTAGATGTCACAAAACTTGGAAGTATAGTGAACAGTGAGGAGGAGAGTGATAGACTTCAGGAAGACAGACAGGCTGGTGAAATGGGTGGACACGTGGCAGATGAAATTTAATGCAGAAAAGTGTAAAGTGATACATTTTGGTAGAAAGAACGAGGAGAGGCAATATAAACTAAATGGTACAATCCTAAAGGGGGTGCATGAACAGATATACCTGGGGTATATATGCACAAATTGTTGAAGGTGGCAGGGCAGGTTGAGAAAGCGGTTAAACAGCATTCGGAATCCTGGGCTTCATAAATAGAGGTATAGAGTACAAAAGCAAGGAAGTTATGATGAACCTTTATAAAACACAGGTTCGGCCTCAACTGGAGTATTGTATCCAATTCTGGGTACCACACTTTACGAAGGATGTGAAGGCCTTAGAGAGGGTGCAGAAAAGTTTTACAAGAATGGTTCCAGGGATGAGGGACTTCAGTTACGTGGATAGACTGGAGAAGCTGGGGTTGTTCTCCTTAGACCAGAGAAGGTTGAGAGGAGATTTGATAGAGGTGTTCAAAATCATGAGGGGTCTGGACAGAGTAGATAGAGAGAAACTGTTCCCATTGGCGGAAGGGTCGAGAACCAAAGGACACAGATTTAAGGTTATTGGCAGAAGAACCAAAGGCGACATGAGGAAAAACTTTTTTACGCAGCGAGTGGTTAGGATCTGGAATGCACTGCCTGAAAGGGTGGTGGAGGCAGATTCAATCGTGGCTTTCAAAAGGGAATTGGATGAGTACCTGAAGGGAAAAACGTTTGCAGGGCTACGGGGAAAGGGCGGGGGAGTGGGACTAGCTGAAGTGCTCTTGCAGAGAGCCGGCACGGGTTTGATGGGCCAAATGGCCTCCTTCTGTGTTGTAACCATTCTATGATTCACTACCATACCCTCATGGGGGGGATGTTCACAAGAAGTATATTTGTGAGCCTAAACCTGGTGTGGGTTGGTTGAGCGAGGAAAGTCAACTAAGACACAAGGCAAACTGTTCTTCAGATAGTACCATTGGATTTAATTATTTTAACCGCTCCCTAAAAGCAGGACCTCTAGCACTACGATGCCCTCTCAGTGCAGCGCAGAATGAGGCTTTTCACTGCAGCAGGCTTGCCCTTTAAGTAACAATGTTTTCAGGAATAAAACATTGTTGAGACATTGGAAAAGTATTGGAGAGTAACCCAATTTGAGATGATCGTAACTGCCAGAATCCATTTTTAAAACAAATTTCTATATTCAGAGCCATTTCTGTTCATTGTAATGTCCTAAGTGGTTTAAACCAATTGTCTAGGTTCAAATCCTACTTTGAATTGGATCATAATTGTAGTGCAGGGTAACTTCAGATTAAAATTACCTATTGCCCTTCACAGAGCACAACCATTTCTGAATTAAACTGCAATGTGAACTGGGAATTCTTGGCTGAAATCAAGGACCTACTTTTCCAAACCCATCTAAAGTTATGCAAATGATGCCATGCAGATCCGAGGATAATGTTCTGAGTGCCCCGAGTGTCTTGCACAGAATGTAGGGATTCTATGTCTTTGTGGAATTGCACAGCAGAGGTCCCGCTGAATGCCTTTAAGTAGACATTGTTTGTTTTTCCCACTGCCCCCACACTTACTGGAAATAGCCGGCTTGTGACATCTACAACACGTGACCTTGGAATACATTGGAGAACAAGTTGACAAGGGACCAAAGGTGAACCAGTTTCTCAAAAAAGAGAAAACCTCTGTTTTAAATTATTCAAGATATTTCCATGGATGTTGGCCTGGAAAACAGCAGGGCACCAGCTTCATAAAGCTCCCCAAAATGGCCCTGAATATAGGCCAAATCACGTAGTTACACTGCAAGTGCAGTAGGGCATGGGATTGTCATAGCTTAAGCTGCAGGTAAATGCAACATACCATCACTTGTATAGTGGGAGATGGTGGCAAAAATTGTGGGGATTTTCCTTCATTTATTGGAGAGAAATTGCAGGCTATTGCAGATATGTATTGATGCTTTCTGTTGCTAAATCTTATTGCTAAATTATTTTTAATTTTTTGATGTAGCTGTCTGTGACATGAGGCACTCTTTCACAGTATTGCACTCGGGTCTCAGCCTTAGCTAGTAGCACTCTTGCCTCGTGAGTCAGAAGATTATGGGTTCAAAACCAGGAACTTCAGTACAGTCCTGGAGGAGTACTATACTGTTTGAGGTGCTGTCTGTTGGATGAGATAAAATGTTTTTCATTCACGGGATGTGGGCACCGCTGGGAAGGCCGGCATTTATTGCCCATCCCTAATTGCCCTCAAGATGAACCACTTTCTTGACAACTGAGTGTCTTGCTAGGCCATTTCAGAGGGCATTTAAGAGTCAACTACATTGCTGTGGGTCTGGAGTCACATATAGGCCAGACCGGGTAAAGATGGCAGATTTCCTTCTCTAAAGGACATTAGTGAACCAGATGGGTTTTTACGACAATCCGGTAGTTTCATGGTCACCATTACTGATAGTTTTTTATTCCAGATTTATTTAATTAACTGAATTTAAATTCCCCAGCCTGCCATGGTGGGATTTGAACTCATGCAGAGGCATATTAGTCCAGGCCTCTGGATTACTAGTCTAGTAACATAACCACTATGTTAAACTGAAGCCCTGTCTGCCTCTTCAGGTGGTTGTAAAAGATCCTGTGGCATTATTCGTAGATGAAGATCAAAGAGATCTTCCTGTTTTCCAGTCAACATTTATCCTTCAACTAATTCCACCAAAAACAGATTATCTGGTCATTTATCTCCTTGCTGTTGGAGGAACCTTACTGTGCACAAATTGGCTGCCACGTTTGCCAGCGTTACAACTGTGGCTCGGTGTCAAATTTTTTGTCTCGTAATACTCCTGTGAAGCACCTTGGGATGCTTTATTACGTTAAAGGCGCTATATAAATACAAGTTGTTGTTGACTGCACTTCAAAAGTACTTCATCGGCCGTGAAACACTTTGGGAAGTCCTGAGTGATGAGCAATTTGTAAAGGCAATTTCTTATTCACCTCTCCCACCTTGTGTTGTCTCTTCTCTTTCCTCTCATTCATTTCATACTTGCAGCATCTTCTCACCCCCTACCAGTTCATGCTGTACAATATCATAGAATGGTTACAGCACGGAAGAAGGCCATTCGGCCCGTCGAGCCCATGCCTGCTCTCTGCAAGAGCACTTCAGCCAGTCCCACTCCCCCGCTCTTTCCCCAAATGTTTTTCTTTCAGGTACTTATCCAACTCCCTTTTGAAAGCCGTGATTGAGTCTGCCTCCACCACCCTTTCAGGCAGTGCATTACAGATCCTAACCACTCGCTGCATAAAAAAGTTTTTTCTTATGTCGCCTTTGGTTCTTTTGCCAATCACCTTAAATCTGTGTCCTCTGGTTCTCGACCCTTCTGCCAATGGGAACAGTTTCTATCTACACTGTCCTCATGATTTTGAATACCTCTATCAAATCACCTCTGCTCCAAGGAGAACAACCCCATCTTCTCCAGTCTATCCACATAACTGAAGTCCCTCATCCCTGGAATCATTCTCATAAATCTTTTCTGCATCCTCTCTAAGGCCTTCACATCCTTTGTAAAGTGCGATGCCCACAATTGGACATAATACTCCAGTTGAGGCCAAACCAGTATTTTATAAAGGTTCATCATAATTTCCACGCTTTTGTCCTCTATACCTCTATTCATGAAGCCCAGGATCCGGTAAGCTTTTTTAACTGCTTTCTCAACCTGCCCTGCCACCTTCAACGATTTGTGCCCATATACCCTCAGGGCTCTCTGTTCATGCACCCCCTTTAGGATTGTAAACTTTAGTTTATATTGCCTCTTCTCATTCTTTCTACCAAAATGTATCACTTCACACTTTTCTGCATTAAATTTCATCTGCCATGTGTCTGCCCATTCCACCAGCCTGTCTATGTCCTCTTGAAGTCTATCACTATCCTTCTCACTGTTCACTATACTTCCAAGTTTTGTGTCATCTGCCGATTTTGAAATTGTGCCCTGTACACCCACATCCAAGTCATTAATATATAATGTTGAGGCTGCCGCGAAACACGAATGGAGGCTGAATCCATATGTGGAAAACAAGAAACTTTTATTCACTGCATGGCACAACAAAATGTCTGCGAGAGACTGCTCCCAGAATTCTCTGGGTAAACTCCCAGAATTCTCTGGATAAAACCTGAGGCCCCGCCCCCTTCTGCCTTAAAGGGAAGGGGCTGGAAATTTGTCCACAGACGGAAGAGTGGATTATGCCCGTTTTAGGTGGCGATCCGCCACACAGCTCCCCCCAGAATCCGCTTAGGAGGTGTGGACGAGATGGTGCAGCGGTCTGATGGGCCGGCCGGAGCGGCTCTTGTAGGATGCCGGTGGATGTGGAACGGCCGGGCGTGGAGCAGCCGGGTGAACTGGCTTGAGGGCAGGTCGGCCGCGTGGAGGTGGACGAGCTACAGGGACCTGCTCCCCGGGCTCCGAGTGTGCTGGCTTGAGTCGGTCCACCGACACTTTTTCGGTCCTGTCGCCCACTTGCAGGGTGAAAAATTTGTCCCCAGCCTGTAGCACCTTGTAGGGCCCATCGTACGGGGGTTGAAGGGGTCCGCGGTGGGCGTCGTGCCGGATGAAAACAAACCGTGCCTGCTGCAGGCTTAGTGGGACGTGTGAGGTGGATTCACCGTGTCGGGCAATGGGCACCGGGGCGAACTGCAGCGCCGGTGAGGCGAAGTCGTGGCGTTGCTGGTCGGCTGACCAGGGTGTCGTGGCGGTGGGCAGGAACTCGCCGGGTACGCGCAGCGGCTGACCGTACACGAGCTCTGCTGCCGATGCGTGGAGGTCTTCTTTAACCACGGTGCGCAGGCCAAGGAGGACCCACGGAAGTCGGTCAGTCCAGGCGCCATCTTGGAGGCTGGCTCGAAGAGATGCTTTCAAGGATCTGTGGAACCGCTCACACAGTCCGTTGGCTTGGGGGTGGTACGCTGTGGTGCGGTGGATGGTCACCCCGAGATTGCGTGCGACGGCGGTCCAGAGTTCAGAGGTAAATTGCGGACCTCTGTCCGACGTCATATCGGAGGGGACGCCGAACCGTGCGACCCAGGTGCTGATGAAGGCTCTGGCGATGTCGGCGGTGGTGGTAGAGGTCAGTGGAATTGCCTCAGGCCAGCGTGTGGTGCGGTCAACGATGGTCAGCAAGTGCGTGTGGCCTTGCGACGGCGGCAGGGGCCCGACGATGTCCACGTGGATGTGGTCGAATCTCCGCGAGGGGACGGTAAACTCCTCGAGGGGTGCTTTCGTGTGTTGCTGTACCTTGGCCCGTTGGCAGGATAGGCAGGAGTTGGCCCAAGTACGCACATCCTTGCTAAGGCCGCGCCAGACAAAGCGGTTGGCTACCAATTTGATGGATGCGCGGGCGCCGGGGTGGGAGAGGTTGTGGAGAATGTCGAATACCCGGCGGCGCTGGGACGACGGGCCGAGGTTGACATAGGGATATGTCGCACTTGACCGTGACTGCGGTCGGGCCACAGGCGACGTCGGCCAGGCATAGCCCTGGTAGGTTGGTGGGTGCGGAGAGCAGATCCGGGTTGGTGATCTGGTCTGCTGCAAGTTGAGCGTAGTCGACTGCTAGGTGTGCGGCGTGGATGGCGGGGCGGGAGAGGCAGTTGGCTACCACATTGTCTCGGCCGGAGACGTGTTGGATGTCCGTGGTGAACTCGGACACTGCCGCGAGCTGGCGCTGCTGCCTGGCGGACCAGGGGTCGGTTGTCTTTGCCATTGCGAATGTCAGGGGCTTGTGGTCGACAAACGCAGTGAAGGGGTGGCCCTCAAGCAAAAACCGGAAATGGCGGACCGCCAGGAACAGCGCGAGGAGCTCGCGGTCGAAGGTGCTGTACTTGACCTCCGGGGGGCGTAGTTGGCGGCTGAAGAAGGCAAGTGGTTGCCAGGCGCCGTCGACCCACTGCTCATACACGGCGCCGACCGCGTGGTCGGAGGCGTCCGTGGTGAGCGCTACCCTGGCATTGGGCTGTGGGTGCGCGAGCAGGGTGGCGTTGGCGAGCGCGGTCTTGGTGGAATCGAAGGCGGCAGACGTATCTGCCGTCCATTCGACCGCCATCTTGCCGCTCCTGCCCCGGAGGGCTTCATACAGGGGCCTCATGAGGGACGCCGCTTTGGGAATGAAGCGGTTATAGAAATTCACCATCCCGAGGAGCTCCTGGAGGCCTTTGATGGTGGTGGGGCGGGGAAATTGTTGGACGGCCTGCACCTTGGTGGGCAGGGGAATGGCCCCAGCATGGGTGATGTGGTGGCCGAGGAAGTCGATCTTGTCCAGGCCGAACTGGCATTTGGCTGGGCTGAGGATGAGCCCGTGGTCGCTGAGGCGCCCGAACAGGATGCGAAGGTGTTCGAGGTGTTCCTGCTTGGAGGAACTGGCTAGCAGGATGTCGTCCAGGTAGACGAACAGGAACTTCAGGTCCCGAAGGACCGAGTCCATGAGCCGTTGGAATGCCTGGGCCGCGTTTTTGAGGCCGAAGGGCATCCGCAGGAACTCGAACAGGCCGAAGGGGGTGATTACGGCCGTCTTGGGGACGTCCGCAGGGTGGACGGGGACTTGGTGGTAGCCGCGCACCAGGTCGACCTTGGAAAAGACTGAGCGGCCGGCCAGTCTAGCCGAGAAGTCCTGAATGTGCGGCACGGGGTACCGATCAGGGGTGGTGGCGTCATTGAGGCGGCGGTAATCCCCGCAGGGGCGCCAACCCCCGCCTGGTTTGGGGGCGATGTGGAGTGGGGAGGCCCAGGGACTGTTGGAGCGGCGGATGATGCCGAGCTGTTCCATGGTGGCAAACTCGGTCCGCGCGATCTCCAGTTTGGCCGGGTCCAGCCTGCGGGCGTGGGCGTACACTGGGGGGCCTGTGGTGGGGATGAAGTGTTCCACCCCGTGTTTGGCGGCCTCCGCGGAGAAGGTCGGATTGGTAAGGGCCGGGAATTCGGCCAGGAGTGCTGAGTAGTCATCCGTGGCCTGGGCGTGGCACTGTGACGCCATGTCGGCGGGTTGACGGGGGGCCATGGCGCCCAGGATGGGGGACATGGTGTTCATGTCAACGAGGTGGTGACGAGGGATGTCTACCAGTAAGCCGTGGGCACACAGGAAATCTGCGCCGATGAGGGGGGAGAGCACCTTGGCAGTGATGAACTCCTATCGGTAGCGGTGACCAGCGAGGTCGAGGGTGACTGTCCGGGTGCCATACGTCCGGATTTCCGAGCCGTTAGCAGCAGCCAGCGCCGGTCCTCGTTCGCCCTTTTGGATGTCGAGGGAGGAGGCCGGGATGATGTTGTGCTGAGCCCCAGTGTCGCATAGGAACCGGCAGCCGGTTTTGTCATCCGTGACGAACAGCAGGGAGCCCGCGTGGCCCACGGCCATCGCGGGGGCTGGAACGGGGGCGGACTTGAAAGAGCAAGGAGGTGTGCACCGTTGTGCCCTGGCGCCGAACCGTGCGTGGTAGTAACAGTGGCCCGGGTTAGTGGGGCGTGAAGGCCCCGTGGGCCTGATGACAGGCCCTTGTGGCCGCGGGCTGGATGGTGAGGGGCGCGCCCAGGCATTGGCTGCCAGGTCCGGAGTGACGTCGCGGCTGGAGTGAGCGGACAGCAGCTTGTCGGCCTCATTGGCCAGGGCTTCCAGGTTCGTGAGGCCGGACGCCACGATCGCTGGGCGGATGCTGAGAGGGAGCTGGCGGATGAACAGCGTGCGGAAGAGGGATCCGGGTGGGCTCTCGTCAGTGAGGGAGAGCATGTGGGAGAGGAGGTCTGACGGTGAGGCATCACCGAGGCCTGGAAGGTCGAGGAGGTGGCAGTTTCGCTGATATGCCGAGGCCGTAAATTTTTTAAGGAGCGCTGTTCTGAGATGTGCGTACTTGCCTTCCTCTGGTGGGTTCTGCAGCGTTGTCCAAACCTTGGAAACTGCGACGCTACTGAGTGATGTGACGAGATAGTCGTACCTTGTCCCATCTGTGGTGATATTTCGCAGCCGGAAGCGAGATTCAGCTTGGAGAAACCAGGCTTCGGGCTGGTTTTCCCAAAACTCTGGCAGTTTCACGGAAACTGCGTTCGTGTCCACCATTGCAGTGCTCGGAATACGTTCTGAGCGTCGGGGTCACCAATGTTGAGGCTGCCGCGAAACACGAATGGAGGCTGAATCCATATGTGGAAAACAAGAAACTTTTATTCACTGCATGGCACAACAAAATGTCTGCGAGAGACTGCTCCCAGAATTCTCTGGGTAAACTCCCAGAATTCTCTGGGTAAAACCTGAGGCCCCGCCCCCTTCTGCCTTAAAGGGAAGGGGCTGGAAATTTGTCCACAGACGGAAGAGTGGATTATGCCCGTTTTAGGTGGCGATCCGCCACAATATCAAGAAAAGCAGTGGTCCTAGTACCGAACCCTGGGGAACACCACTGTACACCTTCCTCCAGTCTGAAAAACAACCATTCACCACTACTCTCTGTTTCCTGTCACTGAGCCAATTTCATATCCATGCTGCCACTGTCCCTTTTATTCCATGGGCTTCAACTTTGCTGGCAAGCCTATTATGTGGCACTTTGTTGAACGCCTTTTGGAAATCCATGCACACCACATCAACCCTCTCTGTTACCTCATCAAAAAACTCGATCAAGTTGGTTAAACACAATTTGGCTTTAAGAAATCCTTGCTGGCTTTCTTTAATTAATCCACACTTGTCCAAGTGACTGTTAATTTTGTCCCTGATAATTGTTTTTAAAAGCTTCCCCACTACCGAGGTTAAACGGACGGGCCTGTAGTTGCTGGGTTTATCTTTACACCCTTTTTTGAACAAGGGTGTAACATTTGCAATTTTCCAGTCCTCTGGCACCACCCCCGTTTCTAAGGATTGGAAGATTATGGTCAGTACCTCCTTCATTTCCCTCGGCATCCTAGGATGCATCCCATCCGGTCCTGGCGATTTATCGACTTTAAGTACAGCCAGCCTTTCTACTACCTCGTCTTTATCAATTTTTATCCCATCCAGTATCTCCTCCTTTACTATGTCTATGGCAGCATCCTCTTCCCTGGTGAAGACAGATGCAAAGTACTCATTTAGTACCTCAGCCATACCCTCTGTCTCCATGCGTAGGTTTCCTTTTTGGTTCCTAATCTCCCCCCCATTTTACTACCCGTTTACTATTTACATGCCTATAGAAGACTTTTGGATTACCTTTTATGTTAGCAGCCATTCCATTCTCACACCCTCTCTTTACCCCTCTTATTTTCTTTTTCACTTCTCCTCTGAGCTTTTTATATATAATCCTTGCTTTTTGCCCCCTCCCAGTGCCACTCACAGCTCCCACCTCATCCTGCTGCTCCAGGGTCTGGCCGGCACTGCATGCAGTGGCAGGGATTCCCGCTCTCTGGAGAATTCCCAGCCAGAGGTGGCGTGACGTTCAGACCCTTGCAGCAAAACAAAACCCAGCAGCAGCTAGGAGTGGTGCTGAGGGACGGGGTGTGGTGTGGCGTTAAAGCGATGGGATTTGATGTGGTGCTGAGGAATGGGATTGGGATGTGGCGTTGACGAGTGAGGTGTTGGTTGGGTGCTGAGGGCCGGGAACGGGAATGGGGCTGACGGACAGGGTCAGGTGCTGAGGAACAAGCTTGGGTGCGGCACTGAATTTTCTCCAGTAACATGGATAAGCAGATACTGCCCTGAAAATGCTGACTGTCCACATGTAATATGGACCGTTGTCATGTATGTAGTTAATATGGCAGCGAGTGGCTATAATAAAAGTGTGCGTCTGTGGGACACAGTCCTGCCTTTCCATTTTCGTGTTTGTTTTCCAGACTCTGCCCTTTGCCACACATTTTCCAAGTACCTTGCGGTTCTACTGCCTCACCAACTGAAACTGATTGCAGCCACAGGAATGTCGTGGGCCCATTTGCTGCATAAACGAATCTCGCCGATAAACCCTGCAAATCTGGAATCCTCCTCAAATGCTCCCAGCCTTTACCTCCTCATATCGGTTAACAGAAAAATAAATTTTGACTCTTGCTTTGCGAGTACAGTAGTTAGTGGGTGAGGTGCTAAATTACTCGACATCTGTTAAATGATAGATTGCTGCTCACATGCAGTTAACCTGCACGAACACTTTCCGCTTGGGCGCAATTGCTGATTCTGCAGCAAATAGTGCCCAAAATTGCGCCTGTTTTGGGGGGGGAAAATTCTGCCCAAACTCATTTGCATATCGCCGAACACACCGAACCAGCCCAATCGAGGAGCGTTTTAAAATGTAAAATGTTTTAAATTTTGCTTTAAATAAAATTTCCGTCATACAATTAAAAGTGGTAACTTGGTGCAGTTTGATTTAAACAGCTGAAAATGGGATTATCTCAAAGAAGAAGCATTTTTAATCAGTGTCAATCCACCACCTCTGACTAACCCGGTGTTAAATTACTGAAATTCACTTTTTTTAAATATGTAAAACTGTTTTCTAGTTATGTTGAGGTACATTAGTCAGTTTCTTGGTAAATTAAAACAAAAATCACATTTAAATGCTTTTAAAACTTACCTTTTACTGTCCAAAAGAGCCGGCTTAATCTTTGGAGCCTCCGCGAAGGCCCACAAACGAGCGCAATTAGCGGAAACTCCCAATGGTGGGTCGTTCACCCCGGGGGCGGGGCCAATTTTGTGGGCTGGGCCGGCTTCCAGCGTGCTGCTTTTAGAACTAGTACCGAAGATCACGGAAATTGAGTTGCGCTGAACGCAAATTGCGCTTAAAATTCCGCAATCTTTCGCGCCGATTTCAGCCAAATTACGCCGAAAGAAACAGCGTACTCGAGCGGAAACTCCAGGCCATTGTGTACGGGTCCATCGCTACCTCCGCTCTCGCCTCTCTGCTTCTGGGGTTTGACCTTTCTCTCGCACGTGGGTCCTCCTCCCGTTGGTTTCGCCCACAAGCCCACTCCTGTCCTGGGCACAGACTCTCTTCTACTGCACCGTGCTGGGATCCAATGCCCCTTGTTGACTTTTTTTTAAGAGGACCTTTTGGAAAAACAGGAATACATAATTCAGCTAAGCCGTGCAAAAAGAGAGAGAGCCAGACTCAGCAGATCTTGATGGACTTCGAAGCCAGCGTGGTGGAATGCAGTATCGAGAAGAGGTGTAATATTGTTCGAAAGTCGAAGTAATGACCACCTAAGTAAAAGAATTCGCACAACACCAGGTTATAGTCCAACAGATTTATTTAAAATTACAAGCTTTCGGAGCTATCGATCGCCCCTTCTTCAGGTAAAGTTACTGTGAGTGAATCTACAAAAATTCACAGAATATAAACACAGAGAAAATGCAGAGATACAATCTTTCCTTACATCAAAGACACACTAAGAGCACAGCCAAGACAATGAGATGTGTCCCAGGGGGTCCAACGTGTCAAAACCTGCTGTCTGCATATCCTCTCCATTTGGGTTTGTTTTTTGTGTTTGTTTTTTTTAAAAACTGGAAAGACAGGCAACGATGTCAAGTCACGTTCTGTAGCGTGACATGAACCCGATATCCCTATTGAGGCCGTCCTCATGAGTGCGGAACTTGGCTATCAGTTTCTGCTCGATGATTTTGCGTTGTCGTGTATCTCGAAGGCTGCCTTGGAGAACGCTAACCCGCAGATCCGAGGCTGAATGCCCTTGACTGCTGAAGTGTTCCCCGACTGGGAGGCAACCATCCTGCCTGGCGATTGTTGCGCGGTGTCCGTTCATACGTTGTCTCAGTGTCTGCATGGTCTCGCCGATGTACCATGCTCTGGGACATCCTTTACTGCAACGTTTCAGGTAAACAACGACACCACACAACCCTGCCACGGCAACCTCTGCAAGACATGCCAGATCATGAACATGCAGACACTGAGACAACGTATGAACGGACACCGCGCAACAATCGCCAGGCAGGATGGTTGCCTCCCAGTCGGGGAACACTTCAGCAGTCAAGGGCATTCAGCCTCGGATCTGCGGGTTAGCGTTCTCCAAGGCAGCCTTCGAGATACACGACAACGCAAAATCATCGAGCAGAAACTGATAGCCAAGTTCCGCACTCATGAGGACGGCCTCAATAGGGATATCGGGTTCATGTCACGCTACAGAACGTGACTTGACATCGTTGCCTGTCTTTCCAGTTTTAAAAAAAAACAAACACAAAAAACAAACCCAAATGGAGAGGATATGCAGACAGCAGGTTTTGACACGTTGGACCCCCTGGGACACATCTCATTGTCTTGGCTGTGCTCTTAGTGTGTCTTTGATGTAAGGAAAGATTGTATCTCTGCATTTTCTCTGTGTTTATATTCTGTGAATTTTTGTAGATTCACTCACAGTAACTTTACCTGAAGAAGGGGCGATCGATAACTCCGAAAGCTTGTAATTTTAAATAAATCTGTTGGACTATAACTTGGTGTTGTGCGACTTCTCATTTTTGTCCACCCCAGTCCAACGCCGGCATCTCCGCATCATAAGTAAAAGAAAGCATTGATGGATAATTAGGTCGGAACACATCAGAGAGAGAGAGCACGTGTACGAGTGTTTCGGCAAAGCTGTGGCCCATTGTTACTTCAAAGCACAAGAATACAAGTGCTTTAACTTTGACTGGAGTTTGGATTTAAATACAGTGCTCTGCAATTTACAGTTTGAAAAGAAAGATTAATGAGGCACTTTATGCATAACAATCAGCTTGACCTTTTATTTTGATGTCTAATTTACTATTCGGCTATATACGGTGTGGCAGAATGTATTTTACAGTTAGTGGTCAGTAGATGGTGTTGTGCATATGAAAACCAGCAGCTGTCCAAAGGTTACCACTCGAGTCACACAGGGATATGATGAAGAAGTTGATGCGGTTCCATTTTAATGTCTGCCAGATGTCTTTAGCACATTGTGCACTGTGTTCCCAAATTTGAACTGGTAATGTGCAGTGGCAGATACTGAGTGAGGTCTGCGTCAGCATTCCACTATTTTCAATTTTATCAAGGAATAAAATGTCTCATCCGAAAGGCAGCACCTCCGAGGATGAGTTCTCCCTCCGTACCACACTGGTGTGTCAGCCTGGATTTGGTGCTCCAGTCCTTGAGCCCATAATCTTCTGACTCCGGAATGAGAGGCCTCTGACTGAGGCAGGCTGATACACACAAAGGTCTTGGGATGTCAGCCAAAGGTCCCTGCTTCGAATTCCCTCACCACCAAAAAATCCCGACATGAGCAATCCCGACATGGGCTCCAGCCTACATAGCTGCTGAATGGGTGTTGGCAGGACTGGGAGGCAAACAAACCGACACCTGCTGCAGCAGTCGACAGTCCTAACTCCCCGACCCCCAGCAAAGAAAAAGACATGGGCATTCCGACTACAGCCTACCTTTGAGGAAGGGTTCGCTGTGAACAACTTATTGTTTGAATCTCTCCATACATTTATCATTTTTATAATAACACTGGTAATGTCACCACATGGGGAACTTCAAGCACATATCCATGCCTACCACGGTGTTAAAACTTCACACAAAAGGTAGTAGAAATCTGGAACTCTTCCCTCACAACCCCCCTCCCCCTCAAAAAAAAAGGCTGTGGATGCTGGGTCAATTGAAGCTTTCAAGACTGAGATCACTAGATTTTTGTTGGGTAAGGATATCGAGGGATATGGACTAAAGGCGGTATTTGGAGTTAAGATACAGATCAGCCATGATCTAATTGAATGGCGGAGCAGGCTCAAGGGACTGAATGGCCTCCTCCTGTTCCTATGTTCAAAGTTCCTAAAATTATGACTGCAAGTTTATTTCTGGCCTGTATAGAAAACTGCTTTGATGGCCTGTAAGGTTAGACTGAGTGCTACCATTACCTAATCCTGCAGCTGCCCGAATGCCTGGTTAGGAATATGTGCAACAGAAGAGACCCAAACATGGACAGGGATTTGTCAAATATAAATAGTGGGAGAAGTGCGTGCTGTACGACGGCCATGGCCTTTCCCCGTGCACTACTCATC
This sequence comes from Squalus acanthias, assembly GCA_030390025.1. Taxonomy (NCBI): domain Eukaryota; kingdom Metazoa; phylum Chordata; class Chondrichthyes; order Squaliformes; family Squalidae; genus Squalus; species Squalus acanthias. Next base: position 46,055,147 of record CM059438.1, read on the forward strand.
CAATGTCTTTGTAACTGTGGAGCTGCTATTCCGCTCCCGGCTGGTGCCTGTACCCTGAGAGAAGGTGACTTGGTCAAAGTGGATGGTGGAGCACTTCCTAATAGAAGGGAAGAAATAACTTGCATTTATATAGCGCCTTTCACGACCTCAGGACGTCCCAAAGCGCTTCGCAACTAAATGATGTACTTTTTTTTTTGAAGTGCAGTCACTGTTGTCATGTAGAAAATGCGGCAACCGATATGTGCACAGCAAGCTCCCACAAAGAGCAAAATGAGAATGACCAGATAATCTGTTTTAGTGATACTGGGTGAGGGATAAATGTGCTTGGAATATGAGAGGAGTTGTCACCACGGAGGCCTCCATGCTTTCCAGCAGAGAAGCAGTAAAAGATGACGGGGCTATGTGAAATCGGGTGAGCTCCAACCTCCTGTTTGTGTTACCCTGCTTAGGTCCCTGACTCAGATAGGATTGTTATAGTCTAGTCTCACTAAGGGTGGCTGATGAGGGCTATGAAATGAGTTGTTGATGTTATAAATCTATTTTCAGCAACTCATTGTAGATCAGTAAAAGTTCACATTGGCTCAGGATTGTGATGTGGTGGCTGCAATACTCAGTGGTACTGGCATTCCCTGAGTAAGGGGGGGGGGGTCAAAATCCTGGAACTCCCTCCTTAACAGCACTGGGAGTACCTTCACCACACGGACTGCAGCGGTTCAAGAAGGAGGCTCACCACCACCTTCTCAAGGGCAACTAGGGATGGGCAATAAATGCTGGCCTGGCCTTGCCAGCGACGCCCACATTCTATGAACGAATAAAAATAATTCTCTGTTGGAGGATCGTCTGAAGAGCACTGACTCCCAAAGCCACTTGTAAATGAAGTAATGTCGAGCGTTCTGCCGACCAGCACCCAGCAATCACAGTATTGCAATAACCTGTGAATGGGGGCAACCCTTTCTTTGGTATTAAACTAATAACAGACGAATCGAACCTCCTGCTACAGAACATTCCTTCCTTACTGTGTTCCTGTGGATTTAATTTCGACACGGCTGCAGTCTTCAACAGAATGCTGACTCCCTGCTGCAAACATATTCTAGCCGATCAGATTATTATTCCCACGATCAATTGGCACTCTAAAAGAGAACACGTTGGCTGATCTGTTGCTGGTTCATATGAAACATTCTCTGAATAAACTTGGGGGGGAAAAAAGGAGTAACACTTTCATTCTGAGGCTGTGGCGGTTAATCCGCAAAAGATAAACGTTTGAAGTATGCAATCTTGAGTAAGCGAGCCAATTGAGGTAAAGGTCAGCTATGATCAGATAGAATGCCAGAACAGGCGGGAGGGGCTGAATGGCCTACTCCTGTTGCTATGTTCCGAGCCACACCTGCCACGTGTGCAGTGCAGCGGTTCAGCTGGTTTGCCGAGTTTATTATGTTCTCCCCTTCGGTGGAAACCTCCAGTTTACATTGAATTACATTGTATTTACAGCACAGAAACAGGCCATTCGGCCCAACTGGTCTGTACCGGCGTTTATTCTCCACACGCGCCTCCTCCCACCCTATTTCATGTAACCCTATCAACACAACCTTCTATTCCTTTCTCCCTCATCTAGCTTCCCCTTGAATGAATCTATGCTATTCGCCTCAACTACTCCTTCACGCTCTGTGAGCTCAACATTCAATTGGCTTTGGCCAACCGTCCCTGTTTTTCCAAATGTAATTTTCTGAGCGTTTACGTTTAACTGAGCAGCATGCAGAAGCTATCAGTGTGCAGGTCAAGGAATTTGTTAATCTATAGCATACTAAATCACTTCAGTATTTAATTTAATCGAATTAGTACCATGACAGCGAGAGAGAGAGCTGCTGGTGGATTTTCCCCTCGACCGCATTTTTCCAAGTGAGGAGCAGTCTCCCAGCACCCAGTGTACGTAATGCAATCTACAGCCATACGTCTGCCCCTGCTGAACTGTAATTTGTGGGGGGTCTCTACAGTGGGCCTACGTGTAGCCAGGGGGCTTTGCAAAGTAGACTGAACGTCCATTCCTACTTGTGAGATAATCAAGGTGCCAGGGCAGCCTGTTCTCTGAACTCCTCAAGTCACTTTCCCCGGTTTATTTAAACGTTGGCTGTTTTAATTGATGTCTGAGGCATTGTCACACGTGCCCTTCTCAAAGCTGGTGCCAAACATTACCGTGGAAAGATAAGAGCCCAACTTGGCGGTACAGCGGTGGTAAATGTTGACCCTGCACCTCCGTGACGGGAGTTGAAACTGTGTTACCTGTTGGGTACATCTTTGATGTGGGGAGTTTAGGATTGGTCTAATTCACTTATAAATGCGGATGATCATGGTTTCCAAATCTTAAGAGAAATCTTCAACATTTCTGTTGCCTTTCTTCCATGTTGCAGTTATATTTTATTCCCTCCTCCCCCCCCCCCCCCCCCCCAGACAGGTAGAAGGCTAACTGACCTATGCTGCTGTGTAAATGAGGGCTTGGAGGTGCTGGAATCTTCAAGGCCCCCTCTGTTCCTCTGGAATCTTCAAGGCCCCCCTCTGTTCCTCTGGGGAATGTTTAGCCTGCTGTATCTGCGTCTGATCGACAATGTTCCTGTTAGGCTGCGCAGTCATCTGCAAGGTCCCGCGCAGGCCGCTCACCGGTTTTTACATTGTAGGCACCGCGCGTGCGCAAAAACTTTAAATGGATTGGGGGAGGCAGGCCGCGCAGGAGGCAGTGCAGCTTACAGGGGTGGGGGGGGGGGGTGCCTTTAAAAAAATATATATTCATTCACGGGATGTGGGCGTCGCTGTCAAAACCAGCATTTATTGCCCATCTCCGATTGCCCTTGAGAAAGTGGTGGTGAGCCCCCTTCTTGACAACTGAGTGACTCGCTGGGCCATTTCAGAGGACAGCTAAGAGTCAACCACATTGCTGTGGGTCTGGAGTCACATATAAGCCAGACCGGGTAAGGACGGCAGATTTCCTTCCCTAAAGGACATTAGTGAACCAGATGGGTTTTTACAACAATCTGGTATTTTTGTGGTCACCCTTACTGACACTAGCTTTTTATTCCAGATTTATTTAATGAACTGAATTTAAATTCCCCAGCTGCCGTGGTGGGATTTGAACTCGCGTCTCCGGATCATTAGTCCAGGCCTCTGGCTTACTAGTCCAGTAACATAACCACATTGCTCCTAGATGATCTGGACAAGTTAGTTGTAGTCACAGATCTGCTTTCTACCACTACGTTACTGCACCCATACCTTTCATTACTGGGCCTGGCTAGATTTCAACAAAACACAGCACAAAATGAAAATGTAGCTTAGCATGAATATTCTATATTGACACTGCGGCATTAATCCCATTAATGGGGGGTGGGTGGGAGTGGGAGTATGGTGTCAGCCGTGGTTCAGTTGGTAGCTCTCCTGCCTCTGAGTCAGAAGGTTGCTGGTTCAGTGATGACAGAAAGGTCCTTATGAATCTGCGTTTATTACCCATACAGTCACCAACAGTCCAGCTCTTAGCGTTACGATCAGCTATGAATATATTTTGAGAGGAATTGCTCAATTTTTTATTTGTGGACAAAATATATAGATCCCTCTCGCTGAGCCAAGTGATAACAATGAATAGAACCCAGTTTAGTGTAGAAAAGGGCAAAAATGAAACTTCGAAGACAAAAGATATCCTGGCAAAATGTAGGGCTTGGATTTAGTATCATTTTAAGTGGGCATAGTCTTTACAAGCGTGAAGGTAGACCCTTATCGATTCGCCGCCTTGCAAATTCCTTCAGCAATGAAATGTCATCTCTGGGCTTGACTTAAGTCAACACACAAGCAGAAAACAGATGAATTCCCAGTGTAGTGGCGAGTGCAGGTCATGTCTGACTCTCCATATTGGGGTTAATTGAAGGTGAGCTGCAGCTTAAATCATGTGACGATCGAATAGTTTTGGATGGGGAAGAGCGTACGGATGGTAACAGATGACGAGCCTGACCGCCGACCACTGTGATGTTCAAGCTCACGGGGGCCCCATGTGCGTGCAGTGATGCACATCAATAAGTCTAGGAATTTTCTGTAAATATCTGGGCAAAAGTTCAGGCCCACCTGGGACAGAATTATTCTGCCTCCCTCCACGTTTTCCCATTGTGGGGAGAATTCCATGGATGCTTTAAACGTGCTGAGCAACACGGAGCGCGATTTTATATTCGTGCCACATGCTCCCCCAAATAGTTACTCAACTCAAAACATTTTTCTGTGTGGTGATTTCCGTGCAAACACTTTGACTCCTCCCCCCCCCCCCCCCCCCCCGCCCTTACGAACACTGATACTCCCCACCAGGACTCCCCATTAAAATGCCACGCTCCCAGGGATCCCTTTCAAACACTCTCGTACTTCTGGGGGGCCCTCTTTCAAGTACTGGCCCAATTTTCGGGGACCCCTTTCAAACATTGACACGCCTCTGGGAGGAGCTCTCTGCAAATATCGATGTACTCGAGGGACCCCCATATTGACCCCCTGCAAATACTGACACTCTAAATGGCCCTCTGTAAATAATGACAGATTCCCTCTGCTAACTTCTGAAAGATCATGTCAGCTACCCAAAGGAAACAATCCTACCATTGACATAACGTACTCTATTAGTATACAGCAACAGAAATAAGGTGATAAGTCGAGAACTACAGAACAAATATAGAATATAAAACCCTCGATACATAATGAACTGAGTGTGTTGGGGTCAGATGGACAAAAATCTGGCAGATCCCTTGGAGTTGCCCGGTGGACCCTGAAAGTTTCTGATTTAGTAATCTGTCACGTACTAAGTACGATGATCCCACTTACGAGTAATGACCGCAGACTAGCTGATCAGTGGTTCAAAATTCCACATGTAATTCTGTTATTATAAAGCATCTTGTTTAATTTTTCATTTCTACACTTTAATGGAGACACTTCTACATAGCTGTAAAAAGGCCGAATGACGGCAACTCTGCTCACACCAAGGCCCTGCGTATAGTGAGAGAATTATAATGCCATCGAGTTACATTTACATCTCAGTTAAAAACACTTGGGCTCAAGTCAAATTAACTAACTTATGACATTTGTTCCCTCTTTGTGTTATGCACAGTGACATTGCTAATAATTTGGAGTACACTTTCTTCATCTCTGGTCTTCTGATGTTAATATAATATACACTAACAGATCACCCCTGGCATTGTGCGCAGTGAGCCAGAGGAGAAAGACACCAGCGTTATCCTATGTAAACCACAATGAATTCTAATATAGTTAATCTCCTGTAGCATTGCTTACAGATAAAATATATCGTCCTGTAACTGTCTCTGCTTCATCCTCATTGACATTCTCATTACGTAAATCTTTGTTTGTCCTTGTTGCACACTTTTCTCATGGTGTCTGTATCACAGGATTCGGACTGTGACTGGGCGGTGGGCGGGGTAGGAGGCTGTGACCGGGGTGTGGGGGAAAAGGACCCTTTGACATATCAGACTGCAAGACCAGAGACTATCGGGAACTTTACCCAGCACTTGCTGTGTGCAAATTTGCTGCTGAGGGGTGATCTAATCGAGGTCTTTTAGATTATGAAAGTGTTTAATAAAAAGTTTCCACGCGCGGGCGAGACCAGAAGTAGAGGCCATAAATATAAGGTGAGACCAGAACTTGGGGGCGGGGGGTTCACTAATAAATCCAGTATGGAATTCAAGAGAAACTTCTTTACCCAGAGAGTGGCTGGAATGTAGAACTTGCTACCGCAAGGAGTAATTGAGGCGAATAACATATATGCATTTAAGAGCACACTAGATAAGCACATGAGGTAGAAAGGATATGTTGATGGACTGAGATGAAGTAGGGTGGGAGGAGGCTCGTGTGGAGCATAAACACTGACATGGACCAGTTGGGCTGAATGGCCTGTTTCTGTGCTGTAAATACTGTGTAATACCTTTAAATGGCTCTGTAATACATCCTAGAACCAGGGACCCTACCTGGTCCCAGAACTATCTGTCTATTTTTCTGATTTTTTTAATGTGTTTATTATGTTATAGATTATATTTTCAGGTTAGTCAAAGTGGCCAATCGAATTCTACCAATAAAAAAAATTCTGTGGGATACAGCCATTGTGACTCACATTCGTGATGTATAAGACTTGGGACCACCATATGGTCAGCGTTCCAACGCACGCACAAGGGAACATGTTTCTATCTTCATAAAGCCTACGATAGCCCAGAAAAACGCTTGTGTCAGAATCTATCTCTGATGGGCAAACCTCGACTTTGCAGTTGAACCTGTTTGCAATGAGAAAGGCGTAGTTAACAACAAGAACTTCCCATTAACATAGAAAAACGTCCCAAACGCTTCATAGAAGCATAAAGAAAAAATGAATGCAGAACCGAGGAGGGGCGGCCAAATGCTTGGTCAAAGAGGTCGGTTTTAAGGAGGGTCATAAAGGAGAAGAGGAAGGTGGAGGGGGTTTAGGTAGAGAATTACAGAACATGGGGCCTAGGCAGCTGAAGGCACAGCTTCCAATGGTGGGGGTTGCACAAGAGGCCAGAGTCAGAGAAACTGAGAGTTTGGGGGTTGGGCGGGGGGGTTTGGCGGGAGTTGTAGGGCGGAGAGGTTTGCAGAGATGGGGAAGGGAGCAAGGTCACGAAAAGATTTGAATACAAGGATGGCCATTTTAAATTTGGGGACCGCGGTGACATCTCTGCGAGCTTATTCCTTGGTGCTTCGTTTAGAAAGGCTTTGGCCATCTCCCCCTTCGCTGTTTGACACATCAGATCATTGTGCTTTCTACTATGACTTCATTTGGCAGTAGAGACCCAGGCAAAAGGCCAACGCCCACAGCACACAGAAACCCCAAAACTGGAAGAAACGAGTTAAGTGATGAGGTGATGCTAAACTGTATGAGTTTGCTATAATCTTGAGGCGTTGTGTGTCTTCATGCGAAGCATTTTTTCCGGTTGGTTCTCACCTTATTTACTTTTGATGGGAGCAGCTTATTTTTTAGTGATGGATCGCGTTTTCCCAGTAGAATTACTCAAGTTTCACGAAATGCTGTTCACTGAATGTTGCTTTCAGTTTATTGCTGGCACGGTGAATTGAGAATAGTTGGGCATTTCCTAAGCTTGGCCAGCAGAGTGAGTTAAAGATTATTTTGCAGTCTCTCTTTCAAACATTATATTTGGAGACTTGGAAAGCGTAACTGTGTTCGTGACTCTGTGTGGCGTCTGAACTTTGTGTGGCAGCTGTTTGACGGATGGGCTGCACTAGTTTGGTACCTGATACGAACCCGCACTGTAGATACCGCACAGGCATGGGAGGTACAGCTCGCTCCTCCGGGACACAGTGTGTAATGATCACTTGTGGTTACACAGTAACCAGTGTGCTCTTTATCAGGCCTCCTTTATCTCACTTGCAGTGAAGCAGACCTCTGCAGTACTTTGGCGAATGACACTGTGTAGTATGTGCTGATTTGTACTTTAATTCAAAGGTACAAGAGAGATTAAGTTGCGAAGGCTGATGGACTTGGGTGTGGGGTGGGGTTGGGGGGGGGGGGGGCGAGGGAAGAGAATGTGTCGTTCACTGATCTCCAGTCAGAGCGGGTCGAGCTGCAGTTGCCAAGGTTTCCCCGGACAAGGATGAGGGAAAAATGCCCAGGGTTCACGCTCCTGATTTCTATCCAACGGATTGGCTGTAAAGTGTTGGGTGAGGATGGGATTAGAATACCTGGAAAAGTAGCAAAAGCTGATACAGCCCTGAATGTGGGCCTGTGGTGTGTAGTTACACTGAGAGTTCAGTGGGGTGCTGGCCTGGCGTAACTTAAGCTGCAGGTTACGCAACATTCCATCAGGTGTATCACGGAAGATTGTGGCAAAAATTGTAACGATTGTCCCTCAATTGTTGCAGAGAAATTGTGGAATGTTATGGATATGTTTCGGCCTTTTCTATTGGCAAATCTGATTTGTTAAATTGTTTTCACATCACAGCGACAGTCTACTCTTCATTTCCCCCCATCCCACCCCAGTTCCCAGAAGGACTCTCACGCTCAAGTCCCTATTTGTAGTTTTCTCTCACTCCATCCCCGCCCCATCTCGCTTCGAAACACCCCATTAAAAGCTGGCACTCGCCTTCCCCCACTGCCCACCCACTCAGCTGTTTGGGCTTCTACCTGCTGCTGCTGCTCCAGTGGATTGGATGTGGCTGCTGCTATGAATTGGAATTCGTGATCTTGCAAGATTATCAGTAGAATTCCCGCTCACGGAGCAGCAGGGCGCCATCACCGTCAGCGGCAGCAGCGACACTGAGGGGTAGAGCTGAGCGTGACGTAGAGAGGTGGAGCCAAGAGCATCGTTGATTTTCCATCTGCGAATCGGGGCCAAGCGGACATGAGTTGTGCACTGTGGAACATGGATGGTTGGCTTGGCAACATGGAAACATTAACGTCTTAACTTTTGGCAGCTTGTTTAATCAATAGGCTTGGCAATGTATTTTAAATGGTTACACCAGTTGACTTTCTTCCATTTGTTTACCTCCGGCTAAACATGGTTAATATAAATAGTGGAAGTTCTGACAGGACTGTATCTTACTCAAGTTTCAGGGAGGTTGTGAATAAAAATCCTGTCTACTTGAGAAGAACCTTTTAGTAACAGTAAATGCTGTTGCAGAGATAATTGGTTTAAAAAAAAAATGCAAATTAAATTAGTATTTCTCAAGCACGTAATCCAAGCTGATAATCCAGTGCAGTGCTGAGGGAGTGCTGCACTGTCGGAGGTGCCGTCTTTCGGATGAGATGTTAAACCGAGGCCCCAGGTCTGCCCTCTGGGGTGGACATAAAAGATCCCAAGGCACTATTTCGAAGAAGAGCAGGGGAGTTCTGACCAATATTTATCCCTCAACCAACATCACTAAAAACAGATTATCTGGTCATTACCGCATTGCTGTTTGTGAGAGCTTGCTGTGCACAAATTGGTTGCAGCTTTTTCTGCATTACAAGTGACTACATTTCCAAAAAGTACTTCATTGGCTTTAAAGTGTTTTGGGACACCCTGACGTCGTGAAAGGCAAGTCTTTTGTTTATCACGCCTCAAAGTGATAAAAGAAAAGAGAGCCAGTCATTTCCTGCTGGTTTGGCCTGATCTTGATAACTTGGCTTCTCCACAAGGTCAGCAGCGAGTGATTAATGAGCAGCTTCAAATCTCAACAACAAAAAAAGTCCTTCAACCATTCCCTTCCAAGCAAACTCGGATCAGTGTGATCACTTCCCCACGGGGGCGTCCTAAGCAGTGAGCTTAAAAGGGATAGACCAGGTTAAACACCACGTCATTGTGGCAGCTAAACTTCCATAACTGTGTGCAGACCCCAGCCGACCCAGGAGCAGCACCGCAGGAAATCAGCTAGTATTTCACATTTCGTTGTCATAGCAGCAAGTGCACCACGGCATAAACAAAGCTGTTTTCAAATACTCTGCTTGCCATTAATAATAACCAGATGCCTAAGGGCACTTTGTGATTCAGCCTGGTCAATATAATTAGTGTAATTTACAACACAGTACTTCATCTGTTGTAAAGCTGCATTCTCCATCATTTCAATATGATGTCACCTAAAATTGGTCCTTGCACAAGTCACGTAGGAAGGTTTTTTCATTCGGACCGCAGCTGTTCAATCTCATTACAGTCTACTCCTGATAATTCAGTTGTTTCTTGCGCCGAGGAATGGAATTATCCAATAGTTTGAAGGAAGCGAGGTAAATTAATCGATGAAAATCACTCCCGCCTTCAGTGGCATCCAAGTCTACAGTTAGCGACTGCTGCGAAAAATACAAATATCTTGCATTAATATTTGCAATTCCTTTTACTACATTTTTCTTTTTCTTCGAAAGTATGATTGTAAATAATGACGTGTGTTTGGCTTTTGCCCAGACTTGCCGGTGCTGAGAGTTTACGCCGACCACTGAGAAATGTATATGGACTACACGCCAGCAAAGGGTGGCATTGCTTCCTGTGTGCCATGTAAGAGGAGCTTGGTTGCCAAAGCTTATTTTTTTGGAAAGGCAGAAGAGGCTGCTGGTGAACCAACCGCTTGAAACCAAAAGCAGAATCCTGCGGATGCTGGAAATCTGAAATAAAGAGAAAATGCTGGAAATGCTCAGCGGGTCAGGCAGCATCTGTGGAGAGAGAAACAGCGTTAACGTTTCAGGCCGATGACCTTTCATCAGAACTGCTTGTTTAACCAACTGCTTCTTTAATCAACTACTGCACCCATCAGTGTGACATTTCCATTTTCTACGCCAGCGGTTCCCAACCTCTTCCTTTATGCGGACCACTACATCATCATCAAAAGCTTTTGCGGACCACTAGCCATTTAAAACATTTTTAACATCGCCTATGGCTGCCTATTACATTATAATTTTTTTTTTCACGGACCACCTGCAGTACCCTCACGGACCACTGGTTGGGAACCACTGTTCTGCGCCAACTATCCCGTGACCTCTCTGACTGATGCTGCCAATTTGTGCCAAAGCATGGACAGTTTTGTGCTGTTGGTCCATGCCCACTTGGAAGTGGACCGAGACTGCCCAAACTCATTTTCACACAGGCCCCTTGCAGCCAGCAGGCAGAGGAGGCTTTCATCCCTGCAGTTCGGGCTGGATTTGACCTCGGGTCCAGGAGGTTAATGTCAACGTCTAGCCCATTGTGCTGCCCAGTTCCTCCTGAGATCATCTGAGAACGTATTTTAGGGACGGGAAAAGGCCAGCAAGTCCACCGAACCCGTACCTTTCTCCTAGATCAGCCAGAACTACCTGCGGTTTCCCCAGATCCTCAATCTATTTGTTCTCCACAACAGCATCTAATTGTCTCTCGAGCCTTGTCTGCTTAAATCCTTACTGAGCACAGGCCAGGGATCAGACCTGGGGCCTTCGTGGTCTGTGTTGCTAAGCTACGCACTGGATAAACTTCTTGTGCTGTTGGGGTGGGGGAGTGGCACACTGACGCTGGTTGAAAAATGAGCAAAAAAAAATAAATTGTTCTGAAATTCATTGGAAGCCAGTGTTGCTGTAAAGATTCCAGTAGATGTCAGGTTTTCCATGCTGTCTTAGATCGAACGGGCCAGTGGCTTGATGTCGCTTTTACCACCTCCTGCAATGGGTCTGATTCAGCCTCTAATGTTCTGACACTGCCACACTATCAACGAAGGTCGCATTAGGCAGTTCGAGTATAAGGCAGCAGCTCAGGTCAGCTTTCCTCAACGCATTAGAAGATTGTACAGCTTGTTCGTTGCCAGCACTTTGAGTTAATTCCCTTGATAGCAGCCTGGGATCAAATTAGGGAAATTACCGAGATTAACCTGGTACTTGTGTACATCAGCTCAAGGACGCACGCAGTCATTTACTGCAGTATCATCACAACCAAGGAGTAGGCCAAGTAAACTGGCCAGTAATACTCCCAAAACATGAAGATAGCAGCAAAGGATTGACCCTCCGCTGTATTATTTTCTCCATTACCTTTAATCACTTTGCATTAAAGTCTAGTCATCTTAATAGGTGTATTTATTTTTAGTTCATCAGTCAAATGCTTCTGTAAGCACCCCCTCCGCCCCCAGAACGTCCATGCAGAGATTAGGATCCACATATTAAAAATCGTGTATGAGCATTATTATTTTGTTAACGAAATGTCAGGCCTGTAAAAGTTGCCCTCTGGTCTAGTCCGTGCTTCACGCGCACTTCACACTGGAAAGTTATTGAAAATGTTGAAATGACTGTCGATATGAGGAGGCTTCTCAATAATTAAGCTATTGTAAAGAATTAAGAATTCAAGGAAGGAATGAGCCTTTCGAATCGGGGCAAATACTGACCCATTAATCTTGCATCTGTAGCAGGTAATACAATAGGAACCAATCTCCGAAGCAAACTTGAGGGCCACCTATGCAATAATAATTTATCAAACTCCAGCCAACATGGCTTCGGAAGGGGATAGTCCTGCCTGACCAGGTGCATTGACTTTTTTTCAGGAGTTGACATTCCAAGTGTCAAATTTTTGTCTTATAACACTCCTGTGAAGCGCCTCGGGACGTTTTACTATGTTAAAGGCGCTATATAAATGCACCTTGTTGTTGGATTAGGAAGGTAGAAAATTGGAAGAGACTAGACCTGGGCCCCAGAGTTCATGAACCAAAGTGAGAAATCACCACCTATACCCTTCAATTTTGATTTTCTTGCCAACTGACTGTGCAGCTCCCTCTTAAAATTACTGGTTACTTTTTAACGTGATGTATCTGGACCTCAAGAACAGCCTTTGACAGAGTTTTGAGAAATGTTGCTGGATTAGTTTAGAGCAGTGGGAATTCAAAGTCTAGAAATGGGTTAGAGAGGTGCTGAAGGGTAGGAAGTAGTGACTACTTGTTAGGGAAGTGACGTTGCCGTATGGTTGGGAGGGGGGTGCGGGTACTGAATGAGGCGCCCCAGGGATTGGAGCTGGGTCCACTACTATTTATAACTTGCAGCAATAGCTTGGATGCAGAAACTTATGGCAAATTGGTTAAGTTTGCCTGTAGTACCAAGCGAGTGTGGGGGTGGTGGAGGAGCAATAGTTTGAGGAAGGAGCCATGGATCTCCAAAAGGAGTTAGATAAAATCTTCAAATGGATAGAATGATGGCGGGCAAAATTTAACGCACAGACCAACTAAATGCATACTTTGGGTCAGTCTTTACGAAGGAAGACACAAAAAACCTCCCTGGGATATCGGGAAATATAGGGACATTGGCAAAGGAGGAACTGACGCAAATCAATATCTCTAAGGATATGGTGTTAAGGAAGCTAAAGGGATTGAAGGCGGACAAATCCCCAGGGCCTGATAACATGCATCCTAGGGTACTGAAGGAGGTGGCCCTAGAGATAGCGGATGCACTAAGCATGATTTTTCAGAATTCATTAGACTCGGGAACAGTGCCCATGGATTGGAGGGTAGCTAACGTTACCCCACTATTCAAAAAGGGGGGTAGGGAAAAAGCAGGTAATTACAGACCTGTAAGCCTTACATCAGTTGTGGGCAAAATGCTGGAGTCCATCATTAAGGATGAAATAGCCGAGCACTTAGCAAATGGGGACAGGATAGGACAGAGTCAACATGGATTTACAAAGGGTAAATCGTGCTTGACTAATCTATTGGAATTTTTTGAGGGAGTAACTGGTAAAATAGATGGGGGAGAGCCAGTAGATGTGGTGTACCTGGACTTCCAAAAGGCCTTCGATAAGGTCCCACATAAAAGATTAGCATGGAAAATTGAAGCTCATGGGATAAAGGGGAAAGTATTGACGTGGATAGAGAACTGGCTGTCAGATAGAAAACAGAGAGTTGGAATAAACGGCTCATTTTCTGAATGGCAGGCAGTAACAAGTGGGGTACCACAGGGATCTGTCCTGGGTCCCCAGCTGTTCACAATTTATATTAATGACCTGGATCAGGGAGTCGAATGCAGCATTTCCAAATTTGCAGACGACACTAAACTAGGAGGGGGGGTGGGCTCAGAGGAGGAGACCAGGAAGCTCCAGAGCGATTTGGACAGACTGGGTGATTGGGCGGATAAATGGCAGATGCACTATAATGTGGACAAGTGCGAAGTTATCCACCTTGGGTGCAGGAACGGGAGGGCAAATTATTATTTAAATGGCAATAAATTGGGAGAGGGGGAAGTACAGAGAGACCTGGGTGTTCTTGTACACCAGTCACTGAAGGCGAGCATGCAGGTGCAACAGGCGGTCAAGAAGGCAAACGGTATGCTGGCCTTCATAGCAAAAGGGTTGGAATACAGGAACAGGGATACCTTGCTGCAGCTGTACAGGGCACTGGTGAGACCACACCTCGAGTACTGTGTACAGTTTTGGTCGCCTCATCTGAGGAAAGATGTTCTTGCCATGGAGGGGGTGCAGCGGCGATTCACCAGGCTGATACCAGGAATGGCGGGATTGACCTATGAGGAGAGACTATGTAGTTTAGGGATGTACACACTGGAGTTTAGAAGATTGAGAGGGGACCTCATAGAAGTGTATAAAATTCTGACAGGTCTAGACAGATTAGATGCAGAAGGAATGTTTCCCTTGGCGGGTGAGAACAGAACTAGAGGACATAATTTAAGGATAAGGGCTAAACCATTTAGGACAGAAATGAGGGGGAATTTCTTCACTCAGAGAGTGGTGAACCTGTGGAACTCATTGCCACAGAGGGCAGTGTACGCCAGCTCATTAAATATATTTAAGAGGGAATTAGATATATTTCTACAGGCAAAAGGGGTTAAGGGTTACGGAGAGAAGGCGGGGACGGGATACTGAATTGAAGGATCAGCCATGATCTCATTAAATGGCGGAGCAGGCTCGAAGGGCCGGATGGCCTACTCCTGCTCCTATCTTCTATGTATCTATGTAAGAAGAAAAATTGTGCAAAGTAGACTCTCTGAACGGTGTGGAACAGCCAGCGGTGATGTTGAAGGAGACTTATGGTGTTGGTGAACCCCACACTGAATTTGTCAAGGAACAAAACAAACTGAATCGTGTAGTGTGTTGCTGAGTCAGTAAAGTATAAGTCAGAGGTTGTCATGAAACTGTACAAGGCCCTGGTCAGAATGTACCGTGATTACGGCATCTAGTGTTGGCCACCAAGGCATAAGAGAAATGTTCAAGCTCTGGAGGTAGTGCAGAGAAGAGCCACGAGCCTGATCCCCAGCATCAGGGAGGATTGAGTTACGTGAAGAAACTCGGGCTCTTCGATCGTGAAGAGTGGTGACTGAGGAGGGGCTATATAGCACTGCTTCAAACTAAGCCATGACAGTGGCACAAGGGAGCATAGCTTCAAACTGGTGTAAAGCAAATTTAAGATTGTCGGGAAGGATTATTTTCACTCGTGGAATGATCTACACTTGGAATAGACTCCAGGTAGCGTCGTGCAAGGTGAGAACTGACATGAATCTTGTCATTCATGTGGAAATGACTTATGAAATAATACTGGGCGGCCTGCTGGTGGCGCTGTCCAGGGAGAGTATAAATACTCGGGCATGGGCCCAGCTTGCTCAGGACATTCTTTAACAGGAACTAGTAAAGGACACAACTAGACCTCTATGTGGAAAAACAGTTGATTTAAAGCTTTGTTTAACGCTTAGACCAAGTGCCTAGTAGTTTTCTTACGTCAAGAACCTTAGTTATTCAAGAGCCAGTAGATTCTTGTGATAGGGGAACTATAGGGCTGGACACATAGAAACATAGAAACTAGGAGCAGGAGTAGGCCATTCGGCCTGTCGAGCCTGCTCCACCATTCAATACGATCATGGCTGATCATCCAAATCCAGTACCCTGTCCCTACTTTCTCACACAGAATCCCCATCGAGCCTGCACCGACACATATCCCACCCTATCCCCGTAACCCCACGTATTTAATTCCCCCTAACATATCCCATCCTATCCCCGTAACCCCACATATTTAATCCCCCCCTAACACTAAGGGTCAATTTATCATAGCCAAATCAACCTAACCCGCATATTTTTGGACTGTGGGAGGAAACCGGAGCACCCGGAGGAAACCCACGCAGACACGGGGAGAATGTGCAAACTCCACACAGACAGTCACCCGAGGCCAGATTCGAACCCGGGTCGCTGGTGCTGTGAGGCACCAGTGCTAACCACTATGCCACCGTGTTGCCCCTCACCTCCATCATTTGAATCTTGTGATAGTTGGTTTTATAAATAGCGTGTGTATAACTGCACGCACGGAATGTTACTGTACAGTATTAGCGCACCTGGGATGCCCTTGTGTATCTGGATTCATGTTGAATGATTCTTTTCCATAATTTTTCTCCAGAATGTGACATATAAGAACATTGATGGTCTGTGATTTATGGCAATTTCCTGCGCAAAGATTTCTGTGAGGGACATTTCATTGACAGCAAGGCCTTGCCGCAGGAAGTGCTGGCAGTGGATAACGTTTCCCTGGTCCACACACACTGCCAAGGTTTTTACAGCGTTAAAATGCTTCCAAAGTCTGGTGCCGGTGATTGATAGAGTTTCGCTACGCTTGCCTGTACTCTAGCAGCACAGGAATCTTGGGGAAGATGTTCCTCTGGCGCTATGCTGGTTTCCTTGGATTGCCGATTCCTAGCCGCCACTTCTGGGATACTCTGCTGGAAGTGACAGCAGGCATCGAATATGGGCAGGAGTGTATGAATGATGGGAACACTGTTCCCTTAATGAACACCATAGCCGCGCTAGATCAGTTACGTTATACGTTAGCCTCTGGCCACATGTGGCCAATTGGAAATCCAGATGTGGCGAATTACATTTCTGATTAGTAAATTAAAACATTAGTAATCAATGTTGTCATTGAGCCTGTGATCTCAATACTCGTATTCACACAGCGTATGCATGTGAACTGTTACCTTTTTGTGCGTTTGTTGGTAAAATTATGAGACAAAAGGCAGCGTGTACGAGTGTTTTTTGATCGTTGTGAGTGCTTTACTTCCTTGGTCAATGAATGGTGGTAGATGTTTGTTCAGTAAGTATATTTACCTGTATTGTGTGTAAGGCTTTTTCTACTAAAATTACTGCATGTGGCGCCATAGCAACACCTGTGACCAGTCAGTGATTCATAATGGACAGCAGTGCGCTCGATGCGAGGAACATCTATGCGTTTCTGATCTACAGTATTGCTACGTGGATAGAGGGGGATTTAATGCAAAGTGGCTTGCGTGCGCGCCTGCTTTTCAAGTTTCCTTTAGCTGAATTGGTCCTGACCGTTGACCTTAAGACCGAGGCAGTTTGGGGCCTATTTTGAAGTTGGCAGTTTGGAAATTTTACTTTCAAAAAGCAGGTAGATTTGATGAGCTAATCTTTACATATAATATTGAGGAGTAGAAGGAAAATGAAAATTGCTTTTGTTTCATTCCTGCAGCCAGCCTTCCATCCGATTACACTCTGAAACTTTGTGTTATCCCAGTTGTAAATAATGAACAGGCAAAAGGCCGCAGACCAGCTTGTTGGTCAAATAATGTATACCCGAGTGAGAACCAGATGTCTCTTCAGTCTTAGAATTATTTAAACCCCTAAGTTGTGGTACGGAGGTCATGATATTTGCTGGGAAGAGCAGACATCGATCTGTGCCATTTGTCAAGGCCTGATTTTGTTGAAATGTCCAAAGCCAAAGGAATATGGGGATGAAGTCATTTAGGAATTATATTACACTTCTGTTTTTTAAAATTTGTTCCTGGGATATTGGCGTCACTGGCAATTCCAGCATTTATTGCCCATCCCTAATTGCCCTCGAGAAGGTGGTGGTGAGCCACCTTCTTGAACCGCTGCAGTCCGTGTGGTGAAGGTACTCCCACAGTGCTATTAGGGAGGGAGTTCCAGGATTTTGACATAGCGACGATGAAAGAACGGCGATATATTTCCAAGTCAATATGGTGTGTGACTTGGAGGGGAACTTGCAGGTGGTGGTGTTCCCATGCGCCTGCTGCCCTTGTCCTTCTAGGAGGTAGAGGTCGCGGGTTTGGGAGGTGCTGTCGAAGACGCCTTGGCGAGTTGCTGCAGTGCATGTTGTAGATGGTACACACTGCAGCCACGGTACGCCGGTGGTGGAGGGAGTGAATGTTTAAGGTGGTGGATGGGGTGCCAATCAAGCGGGCTGCTTTGTCCTGGATGGTGATGAGCTTCTTGAGTGTTGTTGGAGCTGCACTCATCCAAGCAAGTGGAGAGTATTCCAGCACACTCCTTACTTGTGCCTTGTAGATGGTGGAAAGGCTTTGGGGAGTCAGGAGGTGAGACACTCGCCGCAGAATACCCAGCCTCTGACCTGCTCTTGTAGCCACAGTATTTATGGCTGGTCTGTGTCTCAGACTTTGGAACTTTGACAACTATTCTCGGAGCTTGATTGTAAATAGTGCCGTTGAAAATGTTCCTCGGCTCCTCCCCAGCACCAAACTATATCGCTCTTCAACTTTTCCTCCTGCTTCATCGATTCATAAGAACATAAGAAATAGGAGCAGGAGTCGGCCATTCGGCCCTTCAGGCCTGCTCCGCCATTCAATAAGATCATGGCTGATCTTCTACCTCAACACCACTTTCCCGCCCGATCCCCGTATCCCTTGATTCCCTTAGTATCCAAAAATCTATCGATCTCTGTCTTGAATATACTCAACGACTGAGCCTCCACAGCCCTATGGGGTAGAGAATTCCAAAGATTCACTCCTCACCCATCTACTGATCACTCATGCACCTTTCCTTGTCCCAGTTATTTGCTGACACCGTACATGGCTCCTTTAACACAGGCACTATTCACCGCCCTTGCCATCATCTCCGTTCGGTCAGGCTACACCTTGTGGATAAGACACAACTTTCTCCTGCTGAAGATCGGGGAGACCGAATTGGTCGTTTCCTGCCCCACAACAAACTGCATCCGGTTGACCCCGATTTCCGGGCTGCTCGCTCAGGCTGTGCCAGATAGTCCATAACCTTGGTGTACTGTTTGGCCCTGAGCAGTGCCAGCCGTGGCTCAGTTGGTAGCACGCTCGCATCTGAGTTAGAAGGTTGTGGGTTCAAGTCCCACTCCAGGGACGTGAGCACATAGAGCTAGGCTGACACTCCACTGCAGTGCTGAGGGAGTGCTGCACTGTTGGAGGTGCTGTCTTCGGATGAGACATTAAACCGAGGCCCCGCCTGCCCGCTCGGGTGGACGTAAAAGATCCCATGGCACTATTTTGAAAAAGAGCTGGGGAGTTATCCCCGGTGTCCTGGGCCAATATTTATCCCTCAATCAACATAACAAAAACAGATTATCTTGTCATTATCACATTGCTGATTTTGGGAGCTTGCTGTGCGCACATTGGCTGCTGCGTTTCCCATATTACAACAGTGACTACACTCCAAAAAGTACTTCATTGGCTGTAAAGTGCTTTGAGACGTCCGGTGGTCGTGAAAGGCGCTATAGAAGTGCAACTCTTTCTTTTTTCTGCGTTCACATTCAAATCCCATATCCTACCCATCACCAATGCCATCTGCACGACATCACCTGCCTCTGTCCCTCCCCTACCCCTATTGCCACTATAACCCTTAACTGCGCACTCCAAGACTCTATTTCAGCAACGCCTTCCTTGCCAGCCCCTCCCCCCCCCCCCAACCCAAGTTCCATCCTACACTAATTCCAACCAATCCACAATTCCGTCGCCATGGTCCTGCACCGAGTCCCGCTCACCCATCACCCTTGTCTGAGCGGAGCTCATTGCCCTCAAACTGAATTCAACATCTTTGATTTTGATTTGAAAATCCCTTCAAAACTTTGCAACCCCCTCCCCTCATCTCTGCAATGCTTCTGGCTTAAAGCCCAGCTTCTGGTCCTTGGGCTTCAGCCTCTGGCGCATTCTCCCCTCCCTGCTGCTCCGCCATCGATGGCAGGGCCCTCGGGCATCTGAGCCGTTTTCCCTGGAACTCTTTCCATCTTGCTCCTTCAGTGGCCTCATGTAAAAGCCTCCTTAAAACCTGGCATCTCTCTAACCCTCATCTGATGAAAGGTCATCGACCTGAACCGTTGACTCTGTTTCTCCCTTCACAGATGCTGCCTGACCTGCTGAGCGTTTCCAGCATTTTCTCTCTTGACTTGTGTCATCTCTCTTCCCCGAGCTGGGGCATGAAAGACATTATAAAATCCAAGTTATGTACCCAACAACTCTAGACCCCAAGCAGTATCCCCACATCCAATGTTGTACTTGTGGCTGTTGGCTACTCAGTAACAGTTTCTCTATAGAGGGTCTCGCATTTCCTGGGTTTGGGGTCTTGCTTGGTTCTGTGGCTCCGCACTTCAGTTCAGATGCAGATGGTGTGTTTCTCATGTTTGTTTGTTTTCCCTTGTTTTTGTACAGATCCCCACATTAAAGTTGGCGGAAAGAAAGAAAACGTGAAGGAAGCAAAAGAAAAAATCATGTCCGTTCTCGACACAAAAGTAAGACGCAGTGTCACGGTTCTCCAGCTGCCACATGTGTATTGTCAACTCGCAATGGCCCTGTGTATAGTTACTGTGATGGATCAGTGCTGGCCAGTGGCTCAGTGGGTAGCACACTCGCCTGTGAGGCAGAAGGTTGTGGGTTCAAGTCCCACTCCAGAGACTTGAGCACAAGAATCTAGGCTGACACTCCAGTGCAGTGCTGAGGGAGTGCTGCACTGTCGGAGGTGCCGTCAGGTGGACGTAAAAGATCCCGTGGCACTATTTTGAAGACGAGCAGGGGAGTTATCCCCGGTGTCCTGGCACAATATTTATCCCTCAATCAACATAACAAAAACAGATTATCTGTCATTATCACATTGCTATTTGTGGGAGCTTGCTGAGCACAAATTGGCTGCCGCATTTCCTACATTACAACAGTGACTACACTTCAAAAAGTACTGTAAAGCGCTTTGGGACGTCCAGTGTTCGTGAAAGGTGCTATATAAATGCAAGTCTTTTTTCTTTTTACTGAGATCAGTAATGTGCACTTCATAAATATGCTTATGACTTCTTCGCACCTAGTGCACAAATTAAAAATCTATCTTTCTCCCTATTCTGTCTTTCTCTCGTTCTTTCTCTCCCTCTCTCTCATTCCCTCTCCCCCTCTCTGTCTATTCTCTCCCCCTCTCTGTCTATTCTCTCCCCCTCTCTGTCTGTCTTTCGCGCTCTCTCCCTCTCAATAGGACCACATGAACAGGAGTAGGACATATTCAGCTCCTCGAACCTGTTCTGCCATTCAGTTAGAATAATCCCAGCTTCTCTGGTCCCTCCACATAACTGAAATACCTCATCCCTGGTGTGAGTGTCACTTCTGGCAGAATGGCTCCCCGCCTGATTCTCTGCCCATGTCCGCCCACAGTTACACCACTTTATCCAGCACCCCTCTGAGGAAACTCAGACCCCCGTAGACTTTAACCTAGACTGGAAGCGGATCATGGGGTCAGTACAGCTCTTGTCGAGCTAATTAAAGCAAGCACTGCCTTAATAACTAGTAATTCCAGTCTGTTGCTGTACAATCTGATGTCTCATTTTCCCTTTTGAACAATAAAGCATTGTTGAAGAAAAATGGTGCTCATAATTCGAGTACGTTCTGTAATGAAACAATTAAAGGAGTTGGTGAACTGGGCAGTTAGATGTAAGTCGCCATCAAATTACATTCGTTTTTCCTCTCGCCCTTTGAATTAGAGTAATCGGGTAACTCTGAAGATGGATGTGTCGCATACGGAACACTCCCATGTAATTGGCAAAGGAGGAAACAACATCAAAAAAGTAATGGAGGAGACGGGCTGTCATATTCACTTCCCCGACTCCAACAGGAACAACCAGACCGAGAAAAGCAATCAGGTAATTCTCAGGCTTTGTACTTCATAGCTCCCGACATTATGTTGGGCCAGTTGTCCCATTAGTTGGCCACTGCTGGGTTTAACCCTCTGCCAGCTTCTTCCCACTGCCCAGCCATCATCTGTAAATCCAACTACTTGTGATTGAAGCCAGTAGATCAAACTACAGTTGGCGTCTTCACCCTCTCCAGACTATTTGGATGACCACCTTATTTCCAAATTGGTTCGTCGGATGCTAGTTTTGCAGTTGGTGTTTCTAATTTTTTTAAGGAACAGTTTTTGGTAATGAGTTTGTAATATGTTACTTTTGTGATATTCTTCGGAATTATTGTAGGAAGTGTGAGAATGTGAACTGTGATGCAGCCAAGTGTCAGTTTGGCTCATTTGGCAACACTCTCACCTATGAGTCAGAAGGTTGTGGGTTCAAGTCCCACTCCAGAAATTGAGCACAAAATCTAGGCTGACACTACACTGCAGTACTGAGGGTGTGCTACATTGTCAGAGGTGCCATCTTTTGGATGGAGTGCTAAGCCAAGATCTCATTTGCCAGCTCAGGTGGACATTAAAGACCCATGACTCGATCCAAAGAAGAGCAGGGTGTCCTCCCAATGTCCTGACCGACAGTCTGCCCCTGAACCAACGTCACGAAAAAAGCCAGATTATCTGATCATTCATTTATTTTCTGTTTGTGGATCTTGCTGTGCGCAACATTTGCCTACTTAACAAACAGTAACTGCTCTTGAAAAGTGATCCATTGACTGAAGTGCTTTGAGACATGCTGAGGATGTGATGCGGTGCCAAAGAAATGCAGGTCCTTTCTTTATTTACCAATTAACCTTTCTGTTTTCCCAGCCTTTGAGGTAGAACAGGTCCTATTTGACAGATGAAAATGAAGGCCCTTCAGTTCCTCCTCCCTTGTTCCCGCCTTTGAGTGCCCCTGGATGAGCCGCCATTTCCTCCAATTAATCATTGGGAAGATCGAAGCCATCGTCTTCAGCCCCCGCCACAAACTCAGTTCCCTTGCTACCGAGTCAACATGGTTTTATGAAAGGGGAATCATGTTTGACAAATCTATTAGAATTTTTTGAGGGTGTAACTAGCAGGGTAGATAAGGGGGAACCAATGGATGTAGTATATTTGGATTTTCAACAGACATTTGTTAAGGTGCCACATGAAAGGATGTTACACAGGTTAAGGGCTCATGGGGTTGAGGGTAATATATTAGCATGGACAGAGGATTGGTTACTGGACAGAAAACAGAGAGTAAGGATTAACGGGTCATTTTCAGGTTGGCAAACTAACTAGTGGGGTGCCACAAGGATCAGTGCTGGGGCCTCAGCTGTTTACAATCTATATTAATGACTTGGATGAAGGGACCAAGTGTAATGTATCCAAGTTTGCTGATGATACAAAGCTAGGTGGGACACAAAGAGCCTGCAAAGAGATATAGACAGGTTAAGTAAGTGGGCAATAAGGTGGCAGATGGAGTACAATATGGGGAAATGTGAAGTTATTCACTTTGATAGGAAGAATAGAAAAACAGAATTTTTTTTAAATGGTGAGAAACTATTAAATGTTGGTGTTCAGAGGGATTTGGGTGTCCTTGTACACAAAACACAAAGTTAACATGCAGGTACAGCAAGTAATTAGGAAGGCAAATGATATGTTGGCCTTTATTGCAAGGAGGTTCTAGTATAAGAGTAAGGAAGTCTTGCTGCAATTGTACAGGGCATTGGTGAGACCACACCTGGAGTACTGTGCACAGGTTTGGTCTCCTTACCTAAGGAAGGATATACTTGCCTTAGAGGCGGTGCAACAAAGGTTCACTAGACTGATTCCTGGAATAGGAGGGTTGTCCTATGAGGAGAAATTACATAGATTGGGCCTATACTTTCTAGAATTTAGAAGAATGTGAGCTGATCTCATTGAAACATATAAGATTCTGAGGGGGATTGACAGGGAAGATGCTGAGAGCCTGTTTCACCTGGCAGGAGGGTTTAGAACTCCGGGGCATAGTCTCAGGATAAGGGGTCGGCCATTTAGGACTGAGATGAGGAGAAATTTCTTCACTGAGGGTTGTGAATATTTGGAATTCTCTACCCCAGAGGGCTGTGGATGCTTATTCGTTGAGTATATTCAAGACAGAGATTTTTGGACTCTAAGGGAATCAAGGGATATTGCGATAGGGCGGCTAAGTGGGGTTGAAGTTGAAGATAAGCCATGACCTCATTGAATGGCGGAGCAGGCTCGAGGGGCCTTATGACCTACTCCCGCTCCTATTTCTTATGTTCTTATGATTCCAGCCCCCTTCCTGGCCACTGACTCAGGCTGAACCAGACTTGACATCCTATTTGACCCTGATCTGAGCTTCCGACCCCATATCCTCTCCATCACCAAGACCGCCTACTTCCACCTGCGTAACATCACCTGTCTCTGCCCCGCCTAACTTATCTACTGCTGAAACCCTCATCCATGCTTTTGTTACCTCCAGATTTGACTATTCCAACGCTTTCCTGCCCGGCCTCCCATCTTCCACCCTCTTTAAAAACTTGAGCTCATCCAAACCTCTGCTGTCCGTATCCTAACTCGCACCAAGTCCCGTTCACCCATCACCCACCCCTGTGCTCGCTGACCTGCATTGGCTTCCAGTCCACCAACACCTCGATTTTTTAAATTCTCATCCTTGTTTTCAAATCCCTCAGTGGCCTCACCCCTCCCTATCTCTATAACCTCCTCCAGCCCCACAACCCTCCAAGAACTCTGCGTTCTTCCAACTCTGGCACCTTGTGCATCCCCGATTTCCTTTGCCCCACCATTGGGGGCCGTGCCTTCAGCTGCCTCGGCTCTCAGCTCTGGAATTCCCTCCCCAAACCTCTCCGCCTCGCTACCTCTCTCTTCTCCTTTAAGATACTCCTTAAAACCCACCTCTTTGGCCAAGTTTTTGATCACCTGTAGTAGTGGAACCCTCTTTGGATCAGTGTCAAATTTTGTTTGATTGCACTCCTCCTGAAGCCCCTTGGGTTGTTTTCCAAGTTAAAGTTGCTGTTTAAATGCAAGTAGTTGTTGTTTTATTCTCAAAATATCATTTATTGATTTCAGAAAACATGAGCATCTTCATTCTGGTTTTGCAATTCCCGACCATGTTGAATTGATGCTGTGTTTGTGAGCTTTACTTTGGGTGGAGATGTTTCTCATTATAATGGAGACCGGTACCGTAATGCAACCAAGTCTTTTCTTTCTCTCCACTAATGGTTTTGTAAACACAAGATAGTAAACGATTTGTCCCACTAACAAAAGCTGATGACATTGGAGCAGAGTAGGCTGGCTGACAGTTTAGGTTGGATGATGGGATCCAGGCAGAGCTGCAGTTTTGTTTTGGAGTATGCTTTGGTGCCGATGTTGTACTGTCTGTATATAGAGCAGCCAGCGTAAAAACTGCGTCTGTGCAAATTTAGTGAATGACTTCTACTACTTAACCGTCTTTTATTACTTAGCGGTGCTATGTAAGTATCTGTCTGTATATTCACCAGCTGCCATTTAGAAACAAGCTAAGAATGAAACTTTCAGGCAAGAACTGAAGCCCTCGCACTCTCTCTCATTTCTTTGAAGTAGTTTAATGTCAGTTCATGACCATGCCCTTAATTTAATGATTGGGCATCTGTCACAGATTATTTCCAATTTTATCAGCTGCCATTTTGAACTAATGTTGTTCAATAAGTGCTCATACTATCTACACCATAAACACCATCTCTTGATCCACTACCACTGAAGCTCCTGGTGACATCTCCAAGCTAAAACTGACCAGCGACTAGGCTGAGAAAGGTGAGGCAGGTTAAGATGTACAGTAGAACAGTAATATTTTTGGGAAATGTCTGAATGCTATTTTCTTAAAAAAAAGAAACATTCTTATTTCAGAAGTGTACACACAGTTGGTCCAAAAATACTGTGTTTTATAAAAAAGACCTTTATTTGCAAAAGCGAGAAGCCAGAAAAGCAAACTCGGAATGAATGTCCCTGATGGAAGACCAGGTTCTCGACTTCACATTATAATTATCACCATGGCCACTGCTTGTATTGTTCCCCTAAATGAAAGCTTGACTGCTCATTTTGGATTATCTTTTAATTAAGCTGATTTGTAATTAGGAACGTGACAATCGAGATTTGAACAGTAGTACTTTGCTGCTTAATGGCTTAGACTAGAGAATGTCATGTTTAATGCAGTCAGCTGCTGCCAACTTGGCACCTAATGTTCCACTTGATGAAAAGGATGAAACAATTGTCTGACTGTCATAGCTTTAAGTGTCACTGAGCATCATACTGACAGGTCGACCCACAGATTGGTATTCAGCCCAGCAGCTGTGCTCCAGTGTAAGGTCACTGCCATGCCTGATGGGCCTGCATTCGCTGTGTTGCAGGAACATTTGACGGGCCCGAGACCCAACAAAGAGTCCCCGTGGTAATCCAAAGGAAGTAGTCACTGAATTGTCTGGATCCATTGCCCACTGTTGTGGCTTTGGTAGGAACCAGGGTACAGGTGGAATTGAAAACGGTGCATGCAAGACACATGAACCTCCGCTTAAATAGACGACACACAGCAGAGCTTATTTAACTGGTTTAGAGCGACCTGTATTGGTCGTATAATAAAGCACTGACTTGGGATTTAGAGATTGTGTTGATAAAGGTTGGGCTTGATGCAGGCAGCTGATTTGGAGTTATGGGTGACCAGTCATCCCCTTGGGCCAATAATTGGATGACCTGATCTTTAGAAACGTGAAGAAAGATTACACGCTCATGTCAACCACAGGTGCACATTAGTGATGAGAAACTCAAATGAGGAAAAAAAAAACAAAATACTGCAGAAAATCAAATGGTTTGATTCACGGACGGATGGAAATTGGGTTGAGTTGGACAAGGCCTTTGTACTTCGCAGGTGAGTTAGAGATGGACCTTCACATTTGTTTCCAGCTTGGTTCCCCATACTCTGCGGATTTGTGAGGGAATTCCAGGGGATCTGAGAGTTCATCAGATTTCTGTATTTTTCTGTATCTGTGCGCTTATCAGCATATTATTCCTGTTGCTGTATTCATTTATTAAAGAAAAACATTTCCTGCAATGTTAGCTACTCAACTTAAAGCAATGCTGACACTGTTTTTGGAAATGTTGAGAAAGGGTCTCCCTAGAAGCCCGCGGGATCCCCTGGGATGTGTCATTATTTGCAGGGCGTCCCCAGGAATGTGTCATAGAAACATAGAAGATAGGAGCAGGAGTAGGCCATTCGGCCCCTCGAGCCTGCTCCGCCATTTAATGAGATCATGGCTGATCATCCAAATTCAGTACCCTGTCCCTGCTTTCTCCCCATATCCTTTGATCCCTTTAGTCTTAAGAAATATATCTATCTCCTTCTTGAATATATTTACTGACTTGGCCTCAACTGCCTTCTGTGGTAGAGAATTCCACAGGTTCACCACTCTCTGGGTGAAGAAATTCCTCCTCATCTCAGTCCGAAATGGCTTACCCCTTATCCTTAGACTGTGACCCCTGGTTCTGGACTCCCCCGCCCTGGTTCTGGACTTCCTGCATCTAGTCTATCTAGTCTGTTAGAATTTTATAAGTTTCAATGAGATCCCCTCTCATTCTTCTAAACACCAGCGAATATAAGCCTAATCGACCCAATCTCTCTTCATACTTCATTCCTGCCATCCCAGGTATCAGTCTGGTGAATCTTCGCTGCACTCCCTCCATGGCAAGAACATCCTTCCTCAGATAAGGCGACCAAAACTGCACACAATACTCAAGGTGTGGTCTCACCAAGGCCCTGTACAACTGCAGCAAGACATCCTTGCTCCTGTAATCGAATCCTCTCGCTATGAAGGCCAACATACCATTTGCCGCCTTAACCGCCTGCTGCACCTGCATGCTTACCTTCAGCGATTCATTATTTGAAGGGTTTCCTCAAAACAGAAATGTTTGCAAACCACATTTCTAATTGATTGCAATGGATCTGCTTTGATTAACAGGTCTCCATAGCAGGACAGCCGTCTGGTGTAGAAGCAGCCAGAGGTCGTATTAGAGTAAGTTTCTGACCTGATTTTACAGTGGATTTTGGTGATGCATGAAGTTCTGTTGCCACTGACGGGAGCCCCATCAGTTGCTGATGTAAGATCACGTGGACTTGTATAGAGCCAGATTCTCTGCTTACGTTACTATAGCCTCACAGATCTTTTATGACAGTTGCAAGAAACAGGACTGTTTGGTGGTCAGATGGCAACACTTAGAACAGAAGAGCTTCATAATTAAAGTTTAAAAGATGAACATTTGAATTTTATGCAATTTTTCTTGTTAAACTTGCTTGGCGTGCGGAGAATGTACATGGCAGACTGATGCTCTGGTCTGTGGAGAAGATCAATCTGTTGTCAACTAACATGGCAACATTTTTGTTCATGAAAGTGGCTGATAGCCAACCTCACCATGACTTGAAACGAGTATTTCTAAACAGGGGTGGTTTTAAGCCCCAGTAGCTCCAGAATATTTGAGACCAAAGTCAACAATTACCTGAGCACGATTGCGAAAAGAACCTTGGGACCATTTGCAATGGAGAACCAGTCATTTGCACAAGATGCTGCTGCTGACTGGAGACAGTCCGTACATTGGCACGTGTGGGAATGTAGAACCTGCACCTGGACCTCCTTCCACTTACCCAACGCTGGCACGGTTCACAGCCCAAGCCCTAGTTTCAAAGTATTTTTGAAAAGAAAAATGAACTGCTCGTCATCTTTTGACCAGTGTGAACAGCTCCCGGATCTCGGTAACACGCCATTGGCTGCACATGTGCGGTACTCCCACTGCCAATGGCACCCTACGATAGAGTGGGGTGGGTACTGTGCCCTAGACGCGAGATGGTATAAAAATCACCACTCTTGCAGGGTTATGGGGAAAGAGCGGGGGAGTGGGACTAATTGGATATCTCTTTCAGAGAGCCGGCACAGGACGATGGGCCGAATGGCCTCCTTCTGTGCTGCGGAATTCGATGATTCTATGTGCAAGAAACAATATAAAAGCTGCCACTTGTTCAGTGCGAGACAAAGTATAAAAATTACATCAAATAATGTTCACTAAGTTAAAATAATCTTGGAGCCTGGGAAGAACCATTTAATTGTTCAACTTTGCTGTTTTTAAAAAAAAAACACTTATTGCATATTTATGCATAAACTTAGATTGAACAATGTTACAATGCATAGAATTTTATTCTTACTGCACGTAACTGTTCCCTTTTTGTTTTTAAACAAGTATTGGACTAAACTGTTGACCCTTAGCAGTCGGTTGATGGAGGTGTGGCAGTGTGTAGTGTTTTATTAACAACAGTTATTGTTTAGTAAATGTCCAATGTTCTGCCATCTAGGAGCTGCTCCCTCTGGTGATGATGTTCGATTTGCCTATCGCTGGCATTTTGCAGCCAATTCCAGACCCCAACTCGCCCACGATCCAGCACTTATCCCAAACCTATAACGTTTCCATATCCTTCAAACAGCGGTCACGTATGTATGGTGCCACCGTCATTGTCCGAGGGTCTCAGAACAATGCCGCAGCTGTCAAGGTGAGAACAAATCTCCAAGTGTTGTGAAGATACCAATTTTGCCTTCAGTAAGGCAGAGATAGTAAACACTTCAAGCTTTAGAAAACATCTCTTACAGACCAGGTTAAAACACTGACTGACTGAATAATGTAATCTTAAATACAGAAGGAGGCCTTCACACCATTGAACCTGTGCCGGCTCTTTGAAAGAGCTGTCCAATTGGTGCCACTCCCCCGCTCTTTCCCCATAGCGCTGCAAATGTTTCTTTTTCAAGTATATATCCAATTCGCTTTTAAAAGTTACGATTGAATCTGCTTCCACCACCCTTTCAGGCAGTGCATTTCAAATCATGAGAACTTGCACCGTAAAAAAAATTCTCTTCATCTGCCCCCTCTGGTTCTTTTGCCAATTAGCTTAAATCTGTGTTCTCTGGTTACCAACCACCCTGCCACTGGAAACAGTTTCTCCCTATTTACTTATTTGAACACCTCTATTAAATCTCCCCTTAACCTTCTCTGCTCTAAGGAGAACAATTCCAGTTTGTCTAGTTTTTTGGACTGGAGGAAGATATACAGTGGTGTTCCCCAGGGGTCGGTTCTAGCACCACTGCTTTTCTTGATACATATTAATGACTTGGATGTGGGTGTACAGGGCACAATTTCAAAATTTGCAGATGACACAAAATTTGGAAGTATAGTGAACAGTGAGGAGGAGAGTGATAGACTTCAGGAAGACATAGACAGGCTGGTGAAATGGGTGGACAGGTGGCAGATGAAATTTAATGCAGAAAAGTGTAAAGTGATACATTTTGGTAGAAAGAATGAGGAGAGGACATATAAACTAAATGGTACAATCTTGAAGGGGGTGCACGAACAGAGAGACCTGGGGGTATATGTGCATAAATCGTTGAAGGTGGCAGGGCAGGTTGAGAAAGCAGTTAAAAAGGCTTACGGGATCCTGGGCTTCATAAATAGAGGTATAGAGTACAAAAGTGTGGAAATTATGATGAACCTGTATAAAACACTGGTTCAGCCCCCACTGGAGTACTGTGTCCAATTCAGGGCACCACACTTTAGGAAGGATGTGAAGGCCTTAGAGAGGGCGCAGAAAAGATTTACGAGAATGATTCCAGGAATGAGGCACTTCAGTTACGTGGATAGACTGGAGAAGCTGGGGTTGCTCTCCTTGGAGCAGAGAAGATTGAGAGGAGATTTGATAAATCATGAGGGGTCTAGACAGAGTAGATAGAGAGAAACTGTTCCCATTGGCAGAAGGGTCGAGAACCAGAGGACACAGATTTAAGGTGATTGGTAAAAGAAACAAAAGCGATGAAAGAAAAAACTTTTTTACGCAGCGAGTGGTTAGGATCTGGAATGCACTGCCTGAAAGGGTGGTGGAGGCAGATTCAATCACGGCTTTCAAAAGGGAGTTGGATAAGTATCTGAAGGAAAGAAATTTGCAGGGCTATGGGGAAAGGGCGGGGGAGTGGGATTAGCTGAAGTGCTCTTGCAGAGAGCCGGGACGGGCTGAATGGCTTTCTTCCATGCTGTAACCATTCTTTGATTCTATAACAGAAGTCCCTCATCACTAGTACCATTTTAGTAAATCTCCTCTGCACCCTCTCCAAGGCCTTGACATCCTTCCTAAAGTATTAACCAGAATTGGACATAATACTCCAGCTGAGGCCTAACCAGTGATTTATAAAGGTTTATCATAATTGACAGATAGCCAGCTTGTGCTCCCCCCTTTGTGTACTGGACAGAATGTACAGTAACGTAAAACAGAAAATACCAGACATAAAGTGTACTGTGCACAGTTCAGGTATCCATATTAAAAAAATATATATATAGAGGCACCGGTGAAGGTGAAAAATAACATTTACAAGTTTGATGTCAGAACTGAGAGGTTATACTTATCAGGAAAGAATGATCAGGCTTTTCTCTAGAAAAAGAGAAGACTGAGAGATGGCCTAATAGAGGTCTTTAAAATTACGAAGGGGTTTGATAGGGTAGACATAGAGACGATGCCCCACTTGTGGGGGAGACCAGAACCAGTGGCCATAAATATAAGATAGTCACCAATAAATCCAATTGGGAATTCAGAGAGTGGTGAGAATGTGGAACTCGCTACCACAGGGAGTGGTTGAGGTGACTGGCTTAGATGTATTTAAGGGGAAGCTGGATAGGCACATGAGGGAGAAAGGAATAAAAGGATATGCCGACAGGGTTGGATGAAGTAAGGTGAAAGGAGTCTCGTGTGGAGCATGGAACAGATGGGCCGAATGGACTGTTTCTGTGCTGTGAATTCCATGGACATACGCAGCAGGTCCATCAGCGTCAGTGAAGAGAAGAGACCAGTTTTTTTGGGGGGTGAAACCCCTTTGTCAGAAGACAATGTGTCAAATGTAAACTGCCTGTTCTAATTCCAGGAAGGGACTGCCATGCTCCTGGAACATCTAGCTGGCAGCCTGGGCAGTGCCATCCCCGTCAGCACCCAACTAGACATTGCACCTCAACACCATCTCTTCATGATGGGTCGCAACGGGAATAACATTAAACACATAATGCAGCGGGCAGGAGCCCAGATCCACTTTCCCGACCCCAGCAATCCCCAGAAGAAGTCCACAGTCTACCTCCAGGGCACCATCGAGTCCGTCTGTCTAGCTAGACAATACCTCATGGTATGCATGAACATTCTGATATATCTTCTATAAACGGGTCATTTGTAGAATCGCTGATGCTTAATTTTACCAGGATTTTTTTTTATGATGAGGAAATGCCTTGTTAATTTGACAGAGCAGCAATTCGTGGTTGACTTGGCTCCTTGATCGCTGTAGTAAACTTTGAAAAGATAGTGGGAAACTATTTCTGACTGGGTCGCGCAAACACATAAACATAGTTTTATGCGTGATAGTGTGGTGCTTATGGAACTGGACTAGAATTCCAGATGTCATGAGTTCAAATCCCAGCATGGCAAGTTGTGAAACTGAATTCAGTACATCTGTTATTTATGGGCTGGCAGCAGAAAAGTGACCATAAAACTTGCTGGATTGTTGTAAAAACCGAACTAGTTCACTAATGTTCGTCAGGGGATGGGAACCTGGCTTCACTACCCAGTCCAGCCTACGTGGTTGACTCTTAATGGCCTAGCAAGCCACTTAGTTGCCATGGCAACTAGGAATGGAAAATAAATGCAGCTTTTCCAGTGTCCCCCACTTCTGTTAGTTCTCAGCCGCTTAAGAGAGATGCAAATTAATAAGCACAGAGGCCCAAGAGGGTCCCTGGTACACCTATGCAGCCACAAAGACAGAATCTTGAATGTCCCTGCCTTATTGGAGCACAGTAGCATCTTAGCAATGGAATATTCCTGTCTAGAATGGATGTGGGATTTTAGTTTTCCCCACTGTAGGTATTTAGGATGATGGTGTACATTTTTGGCCGTAACTGCATTAAGAGGCTTTTCTTGAAATTCCCTCAATGGACATACTTGCTCTGAAAGGAAGTAGATGTTTTAAATGTGTAACGTTTTTCCTTGAATTCCTTGTATCGTCCTTTTGTGGTCGAATGAAGCTTAGAGTCATGTAAAGGCCATGTGTACATTTTAAAGACTTGTGACAAACCCAATCCAAAATGATTTGTTAATAAAAGTTAATGACATGGGGGTGGGGGGGGGCCAGTAATTTTCACTTTCGCCGCCTTGGTGGGAATCTGATATTGGAAGCTCCACCCGTTGTACAAACACTAAAAGCTAGTGGACAGGTACAAAAAAACAATTAAAAAGGCTAATGGAATGTTGGCCTTTATCTCGTGGGCTGGAATACAAAGGGGTGGAAGTTATGTTACAGCTGTACAGAGCTCTGGTTAGACCCCATCTGGAATACTGCGTTCAGTCTGGGCACCGCACTTCAGGAAGGATATATTGGCCTCGGAGGGGGTAAGATTCACTGGAATGAAACCGGGGCTGAAAGGGTTAAATTATGAGGACCGGCTGCATAAACCTGGCTTGTATTCCCTTGAGTATAGAGGATTGTGGGCTTATCTGATCTAGGGGTTTAAAATGTTAAAAGGATTTGATAGGGTAGATACAGAGAAACTATTTCCTCTGATGGGGGGAATCAAGAACGAGGGGGCATAATCTTAAAATTAGAGCGCGGCTATTCAAGATTGAATACAGGAAGTATTTTTTCACACACAGGGTAATGCAGATCAGTAACTCTTCCCCCAAAAAGATGTTGAAGCTAGGTCAATTGATCATTGGGTAAGGGTATCGAGGATTCCAGACCAAGGCGGGTAGATGGAATTAAGATATAGATCAGCCATGATCTAATTGAATAGTGGAATAGGCTCAAGGGGCTGAATGGCCTCCTCCTGTTCCTATGTTCCTAACTCGCCCAATTTTCCTTCCACTGAAATCAGTGGGATAAAAATCAGGCGGGAGGTACAACGGGGCTTGCGATCCGCTCCACCAGATTACTGCCCAGGTGGTGAAGGTGAGACTGACCCCTCATGAAGTCTTAAGCTGCCATGTTTGTCCAGATATCTGACTCGCTCTGGCATTAAGCCATTTCTCTGGGACAACCGGCTCTGTCCCAGGGCTATCCGAATGTAGAATGATGCACATATACACGAGCAACTTCTTTTTATCTTCTTCATGTTTCCTGCTCATTTTTTATTCACAAAACTGTGCTCCATAAATTCTACTGTGGAAACTATAGCGCCCCTTTAAAAGTTGAACATAGGTTGGGCCACTTCACTTGTTGACTTTAAAAAAAAAGAAATAAAATTCTCATGTTTTTTTCTCTTCCAAATTTAACCCGTCCTGTATCTATGCCAGCCTCATCAGTCAGGAGGCTTGGACACCTCAACCTCGCATCTCTGCAGATGCCATTACACGGCTCCTTGGCTGTCCTACCTGGAGGTGAGCTTCAGCAACAGTGTTGGACGCCCTTTCCCATATAGACTGGTCAGGACTGATGGTTGCTCCATATTGGAATCCAGCGCACAGTTAGCAATTCACGATACAGCTGCAACTTTGTCTTCTAGTTGCGAGTCTGGCCCTTACATCTTCTACTTCCAGAAGAACTGTGCCCTACCCTACCTACGTCAACCTTACCCCACCATGGGACCTCTGATTTTAACTCTGGACTCCCTCCTATTGTCACCTCTCTATTCCCCATTTACTATCAGGATATATGTATCCTAATCTTGCTATGTAACCAGGCCTATGTAACTTGAGTTTTCCCTGTGTCCATTCGCGTGCGTGTTTTGGCTGCCACTCCAGACCCGAGCCCATCACTTCTATTTCCACTTATATCCCCCCCCCCTTTTTTTGCTTTTCTCTTTACCCCTCCTAGACCGCTCTCTCCTGTCGTCATGCCTCCTTTAGTTTCTTCCCTCTTGGGTACTCTGCCCTCCCAAATCCCTGCCCCAACCCTCCAGCACTCTTCGACCTTCCTACTCTCCTGCCACCATCCCAGGCTTGACTCCCTCTTCGATAAGCCTACAGCTTCCCTCTGTGCCTCTCTTGGCATCCTCCGAAGGGCCCATCGAGGCACTCGTCACTGTCTCCTCACGAGTAACAACCCCAACTGTCCCATCCTACTCTCCCGCCAAGCGCACTCAAACCTCCCTTTCCTCTCCAAAGTCCTTGAACGTGCTGCCGCCTCCCATATTCGTGCCCATCTTTCCCGGAACTCCATGTTTGAATCCCTCCCATCAGGTTTCCGCCCCTGCCACAGTACTGAAACGGCTCTCATCAAAGTCACAAATGACATCCTTTGTGACTGTGACAAAGGTAAACAATCCCTCCTCGACTTGTCTGCAGCCTTTGACACGGTTGACCACTCCATCCTTCTCCAACACCTCTCCACTGTCATCCTGCTGGGTGGGACTGCGCTCATCTGGTTCCATTCTTATCTATCCAGTCGTAGCCAGAGAATCACCTGGAATGGGTTCTCTTCCCACTCCCACACCTGGAGTCCCCCAGGGATCTATCCTTGGCCCCCTCCTATTTCTCATCTACATGCTGCCCCTCGGCAAAATCATCCGAAAACACATCAGGTTCCACATGTACGCTGACGACACCCAGCTCCACCTCACCACCACTTCTCTCGACCCCTCCACAATTGTCAGACTGCTTACCGACATAGAAATTTCCTCCAGTTAAATATTGGGAAGACCGAAGCCATTGTCTTCGGTCCACGCCACAAACTCCGCTCCCTAGCCACCGACTCCATCCCTCTCCCTGGCAACTGTCTGAGGCTGAACCAGACTGTTTGCAACCTTGGTGTCGTATTTGACCCCGAGATGAGCTCCTGACCACATATCCGCACCATCTCTAAGTCCGCCTATTTCCCCTCCTTAACATCGTCCGAATCCACCATTGCCTCAGCTCATCTACTGAAACCCTCATCCATGCCTTTATTACCTCTAGACTTGACTATTCTAATGCTCTCCTGGCCGGTCTCGCATCTTCCACCCTCCGTAAACTTAAGCTCATCCAAAACTCTGCTGCCCGTATCCTACCTCGCACCAAGTCCCGTTCACCCATTACCCCTGTGCTCACTGGCCTACATTGGCTCCCGGTTGAGCAATGCCTCGATTTTAAAATTCCAATCCTTGTTTTAAAATCGCTCCATGGCCTCGCCCTCCCTATCTCTGTAACGTCGTCCAGCCCCTTTACCCTCCGAGATCTCTGCGCTCTTCCAATTCTGGCCTCTTGCGCATCCCTGATTTCAATCGCTCAACCTTTGGTGGCCGTGCCTTCTGTTGCCTAGGCCCTAAGCTCTGGAATTCCCTCCCTAAACCTCTCCGCCTCTCTACCTCTCTCTCCTCCTTTAAGACACTCCTTAAAACCTACCTCTTGCCATCTGCCCCACTATCTCCTTGCGTGGCTCGGTGTCAAATTTTGTTTGATAACGCTCCTGTGAAGCGTCTTGGGACGTTTTACTACGTTAAAGGCGCTATATGCAAGTTGTTGTTGTTGTAAATGTAAGTTTGCTGCTGAAGTAGTGCCAGGAAATGCTTCATGAAACTGAGCACAAGTGGTGCGCAGCGCTGTACTTGACGAGTAAGAGTGTATCTAAACCAACAAAAATAACTACAATTAGGTTTGTTCTTTTCCATAATGTTGGCAACAGTTTGCATAATGGAGATGAGTTCTTGGTACACTGTCTATGCACTTACCCTTTTGATAATGCTGTGCTCCAGGGTTGTCTCCCTCTTGTGTTGATGTTTGATATGAAGGAAGACATTGAAGTAGAACCACAGCGGATCACTCAGTTAATGGAGCAGCTGGATGTCTTCATTAGCATCAAGCCAAAGCCCAAGCAGCCCAGTAAGGTACGGAGTACAGATCAACTTTCTCTCTTTACCGAGTTCATGTTTGCTTTACTCATCTGGTCCAATAAGATTTAAATAACTGCGTGTAAGATGGAGGACGGATGTCAAGAACAAAGGTTCGAATGAATGGAAAGAACTTGGGAACAGGAGTAGGCCATTCAGCCCCTCGAACCTGTTCTGCCATTCAGTCAGATTTTCACGACCCTTTGTGCTTCCTGACATCACCCCTGATGCCTAGCTCTAATTTTAAGGTTATGCCCCCTTGTTCTGGACTCTCCCACCAAAGCAAATCGTTTCTCTCTATCTACCCTATCGAATCCTTTAGTCATCTTAAACAACTCAATTAGTTCACCCCTTAATCTGCTGTACTTGAGGGAATACGAGCCTAGTCTATGGAACATGTCCTCATAATTTAACCCTGTTAGCCCCAGTGTCATTCTGGTGAATCTGCACTGCACCCCCTCCAAGGCCAATATATCCTTCCTGGGGTGCAAGTGGCCAAAAGGTACCTGACATTAAATCGCGGGACAGTGGAGAGTGTTTCGAGCATTTATGAGTCCTTGTGCATTACAGGACTTTAGGCCTAATTCTTAAAGGTTGCTGCTGCCTTCGAGAGCAGCAGTGCATAGTCCTGTTTGCAACTGCTCCGGGAGTTGGTGTTATCAGTGCCCAAACATTCGTCTCTGGGATTCAGTTAGCATGCTCCTGATTTCAATGCAAATGATGGAAGAATTGCACAAATGGCGTGAGAGCACAATGTTCACACCGTTCCCACTGAGCGAGAGGGATTTTCAAAACATCTGGGCTTGTGTGAATTCCTGAATTTTTTGGAAGAGTGTGTTGGGAAGGGGATGCGGGAGGAGAGCGAAGAGGAGCCAAACTAAGGGTATCTTCACCACCTGCACCTGACCACTGGATAAGTGCAAAGGTTTTGCATTGTTGGTAATTAACAAAGCTGAGAAATAGATGGAGATTTAAAGCAGATTTTG
The DNA here is from genome assembly GCA_030390025.1 of Squalus acanthias. Classification (NCBI taxonomy): domain Eukaryota; kingdom Metazoa; phylum Chordata; class Chondrichthyes; order Squaliformes; family Squalidae; genus Squalus; species Squalus acanthias. The sequence goes on from CM059438.1 coordinate 46,092,405, forward strand.
CACTGAGAGTGAGCATTTTCAATGTATTATTGCTTAAATTGCAAATTCAACCACGTCCAGTGATTTGTCTCTGCACAAAGCTTTGCTGTAACACAAACAAAATGTCCTCCACATCATCTTGGCACCAGAAATATTGAAAGCACAGGAGGCGGCCATTTGGCCCATCATGTCTGTGCCTACTCTTTGCCAGAGCAATCTAAAACTAATCTCACTGTCCTGCACTCTTTCCCGATACTCCTGCATTCCTCAGCTTCGAATATTTATCCACATTTCCTCTAAACTATACAATGGTCTGTGCCTCAGCTACTTCCTGTGGTTAAAGCATTCCATGCTCCAGGAACACTCTGCACAAACAAATTTCTTCTAACCTCAATCTTCAGTCTTTTGGAGGCTGTTTTTAATGCTGATGGTCCCCTTGTTACTGATTCCCAGTAGCACACACTTAGTGCAACAAGACGAGCTTCTTTCGATCACGGACACTTATGACCCTCTGCCCAGAGCCCGTGCTAATTTTCCCGTGGATTGCTGCAGTGCCGTTCACATGATGTTGTGACGTAGCGAGCAGCTACTTTGCTGACACATCTTTCCAAGGAGTTGCAGATCAGGAAATTCTACATGGCTGCCACTTCAAACAGCTCTTGACATGATGTGCGCCTTCTCCAACCATCATGTAAGAAGAATTCTATGCATGGGTGTGTGTGTAGTTTGAGGTATAGTCCTGCGTACCCACAGGGCAAGTCTGGTGGCTGAGTGGAATATAATCTCTGTGGTTTCTGATGAGGAAATTAATTTTCCAAGCGTCGCAAGACATGTCTGACAAATACTTGTGTGCTTTGCTCGGATCATTGACTCATTTGTGTCTCAACAGCTAAATGTAGGCCAGTTGCAGCTTTCACTTATTCGAATTAGAACAATTAGGAATTGTTCTACCGAGTACATTTTTCACATTCGAGCTTATAAATTTTGTGTGCAGAAATGTGCGGAAGATTTGTTTTATGGACCTTAAGCAAAAGGAAAAATGTCTTTTCATTACTTGGGTTCAGGATTTAAAACCCCTTCCTCTCTCTCTCGATCTTCCCAATGTCCTGGCGATGAGCGCCAACTTCCAATCCCGAGGGCATCTGGTGGCTGTGCTTTTTCGACATTCACTGGAACGTGTGGAGCAATGATCTTCAACTTCGATTGTGTTTCAAATCCCTCCCTCCCTCACATTCTCCATTGGTCTGGCTGAGACGCGGGAACCCGTGTCCCATCATTTGTGACATCAAGGACTACATCGCATATTTTAAGAAAAAAAATACCAATTATGATTTCTTTGTGCGTATTTGTGAGCGTGTTAAAAAAAATCCAGGATGCTATTTTAAGATGGTATAAGACCTGAAATAATTCTCTCTCTCTTGTCAGTCAGTGATTGTGAAAAGCGTGGAAAGAAATGCTGTAAATATGTATGAAGCAAGAAAGTGTCTACTGGGTTTGGAAAACAGTGGTGTTGCTATGACGACAAATACGCCATCAGCAGTTACCTGCCCCATAGGACTCTCCTGTCACGGACTCGATATCCTGGCCTCAGCTGGACTTGGCCTTGCTGGATTAGGTACGGAGATATTTTTGTACAGTGTGCAGGACTAATGCAACATGTGATCTGTTTTCGTACAATGTCCACAATCTTCATCAATGGGAGATTTCCAGAGTCCTGAAATAGTCTTTTATCTGTTTGGAAGAAGTTGGGGAATTGAATATAATTTGGGGTACACACAGAATCACAAATTCACACCACAGGAGGCGGCCATTCGGTAGGGTCCCTACATTGGATGCAATTATCTCAAAATTCTGTCAATATTATATTACAATATAATTTTTTGTAAATACTTGAACAGTATGATGGAAGGGAAATGGAGTCTCAGCTGCTGGACATTACCTCTGGGGCTGAAGGAGATATGAAGGTAAGGGTACAGTCAGAGAAAACAACACTAAAGATGCTGATGTAGCTGAATCCGAGGATGAACGTGAAATAGTTGCTATGCTCCATGATTGCTTCACCACTGTTACTCACGCCAGAAGGCCCAACTAATACACCCTCCGTATTCGGTGATAATCCAAGTAGGATCAAGAACTCTGGCACCAATGATGATGCAAGTCCAAGGCAGGCTAAATACAGACACATGAAGTGCCAGGGATGGATGATCTTTATCCTAGGGTACTAAGAGAGTGAAGATATGAGATTTGTGAGGTGCTGATGGTCACTGGGCAGTTCCCCACTAGGTTGAAAATGAGTTAATGTGGTAGCCATTTTCAAAGTAAGGTGCGAAAACCCAAACCACTGCAAAGCCATTAGGTTTCTGTGAATTCAGAGTAAAATAAGGAATAAATTATCAGAACTAAACTTGAGGGCGATCTGTATGATGATCTAATAGCAGCCAGCACAGATTCAGAAGATCCGAGCTGGCCAGCCTCATTGATCTTTTTGAGATAATGGCATCCAGTGTAGCAACCCCATTGAATGGCCTCCTCCTGTGTTGTGACATTCCATGTGTACCCTGATTTCCAAAAAGCTTTTGTTAAAGTACTGCAGGAGAGGCTGTCACTGAAGTGTAAAGAAGGACTCCGGGTAACTCGTACTTAAACTGCACAGCGATCTGGTCAGACCAAACCCAGATTTGGTCACTGGGACAGGGACACTGTAAATGGTGCTGAGAAAAAGCATGAAACTGATCGCAGGTATCAAGAGACTGGAAAAACATTAGGGGAAGTGTTCTGGCGATGCACTGGGTTTGGGGGGAAGTGTTCTGGCGATGCACTGGGTTTGGGGGGGAAGTGTTCTGGCGATGCACTGGGTTTGGGGGGGAAGTGTTCTGGCGATGCACTGGGTTTGGGGGGTAAGTGTTCTGGCGATGCGCTGGGTTTGGGGGGTTAAGTGTTCTGGTGATGCACTGGGTTTGGGGAATCAGAACCATAGAAATTTACACCACAGAAGGAGGCCATTCGGCCCATCGTGTCTGCATCGGTCGAAAAAGAGCTATCAAACCTAACCCCACTTTCCAGCTTTTGCTCCGTAGCCTTGCAGTTTACAGCACTTCAGGTGCATATCCAAGTACTTTTTAAATGTAATGATGGTTCCTGCCTCTACCACCCTTTCAGGTAGCGCGTTCCAGTGTTCGTTGACTGCACTGGGTTTGGGGGAAGTGTTCTGGTGCTGTTTTTTCACACAACAGAAAGAAATATATCTACTGCCACAGACAAGGCAAAAGTTCAACACTTGTGCAGTGGGATTTCTGGAAAATAAAATTAGAACTGGGAATGATTGCTCTGTTTCCCCTTGGTGAGCTGCGCACATCCATTCCTCCCGTACTCAAATGTCAAACGGACTACCATTCCACAGCTAATCCCACGTGTATAAAACCTTTAAATAGGTCCATATGGCTGCAAATCGGCGTCAACTGTACCCGAGAGAGGCTCGGGCCTTGTATTTTTTTAAACTATCTGTCAAATGCAAGCTGTGAAGGTTGAGGCAAAAAGCGGAAATCTGTGCAGTTGTAAGAAGTCCACGTTTGTAAGAACCGATTCCAGATTTCTTTGAATCTCGGGTACGTTGGCCAGTTGAGGTGAGGGGCTCTGCTGGATGGGAGCACTGACGGAGCCTTGCCTCACAAAATGACCAAACGATTCTTTTCTAATTGTTCCATCTTTCATAGTTTCAGGGGTAAAAATTCCGGGAGCGCATATTCCCAGAATTCCATACTCCTCAGCACCAGACTTTCCATCCCTTAAAAGCGAACAGATGGAAAATCGCGGGCTGGGGCTGCACAGTTTGCGACATGCAGTCCTGGCACACACGAGGGAAAGGCGCGTGGAATCCTTCATTGACTTACAATCCTGCAACCAAACGTCAATAAAAGGGACTTCTCTCAAAAGCAAATTAGAGAATGAGCGAAATGTTAATGGCTTTTATTTTTTATTTGATTGGCCCAGGTTTCTCCACAGTATCTCCCCTCATGATCCCACCAACAACGCAAGCGACCTTGACCAGTATCTTGCTGTCGGGCCTGCATGGGTACGGCCAGACCACACCATCGCCACCCCCTGGTCTCGCACCCATGGATATTCAGATCAGCACCTTGTCACCGGAGAGCGATAAGACGGCAACTTCCTGCATCAACGGCCATGTCAAGGTACAAAGGAGGTGCTGCTGTTTGAGCTGGCTGGTTAGGATAAAGAGCACACAGCTCGTGAATGTTGAGCGCGCTAACGGATTTTATCAATAAGAAATTTAACTTTAGCCATCTCAAGCCCAAAGTTGTATGTCATTAGGGTCACCAACTGTGATTGGATGTATTCCTGGAGGTTTCATCACATGACCTCCAACGGACCCGCCCCCACACTCCCGACACATCCCTCCTCGCGGCGCTCCGCCTTCCCACAACAATTCAAAAGTGAAATGACTCTTCGTTACCCAATTGGATGATTTTTGACTGTCTATCAGTCAAACGGCATGCAGGTACAGCAAATAATTAGGAAGGCAAATGGAGTGTTGGCCTTTATTGCAAAGGGAATGGAGTATAAAAGTAGGGAAGTCCTGTTACAACTGTACAGGGCGTTGGTGAGACCACACCTGGAGTACTACGTACAGTTTTGGGCTCCTTATTTAAGGAGGGATATACTTGCATTGGAGGCAGTTCAGAGAAGGTTCACTAGGTTGATTCCTGGGATGAAGGGGTTGTCTTATGAGGAAAGGTTGAGCAGGTTGGGCCTATACTCATTGGAGTTTAGAAGAATGAGAGGGGATCTTATTGAAACATATAAGATTCTGAAGGGGCTTGACAGGGTAGATGCAGAGAGGATGTTTCCCCTCGTGGGGGAATCTAGAACTAGGGGGCATCATTTCAGAATGAGGGGGCACCCATTTAAAACGGAAATGAGGAGAAATTTCTTCTCTGAGGGTCGTGAATCTGGAGTTCTCTACCCCAGAGAGCTGTGGAGGCTGAGTCAGTGAATATATTTAAGGTGGAGATAGACAGATTTTTGAACGATAAGGGAGTCAAGGGTTATGGGCAGGCAAGGAAGTGGAGTTGAGGCCAAGATCAGATCAGCCATGATCTTATTGAATGGCGGAGCAGGCTCGAGGGGCTAAATGACCTACTCCTGCTCCTACGTCTTATGTTCTCCCCTCCCCCCCCACCCCCCATCGCCAATATTTCTAGAACTAATAATAAAATTGTTGAAAGAAATTAAAAACTTTTTTTTCAATTCCCCAATGATTTTTCTCCCGGGTGTTGCTCACAGCAGTGTCCTGAAGATTAATCTTTTATTTCCTGGAGCGTCCAGGACAATCCTGGAGGGACGGCAATCCTATATGTATGTTTTAGCTAGAAGTAACGTTTTACTGAGAGATTGTAACCTCACTCGGCCTGATTGTTAAATGCTCTGCTGGAGGAAAAGGGATTTTATTAAATCTTGTTGTCAACCTTGGGTGGGTACTGAGAGCACTTTTCAGATTTCAAGGTTTGCACCTCTTGCATCATAGCTGTAAATTTTTCTGAAGGCTGGACTCGTGTTGGGCCTGCTTTCAGGGGGTGACGACAGCCCTCTCTGATACCTCACTGTTCGCCATCAGGGAATCCAGCTATTTAACCTTGTGGGGACAACATCACCGCTGGGCACCACCCTGTTCTGGGGTTTCTCATCGAATAGTACAGCACAGAAGGAGGCCATTCGGCCCATCGAGTCTGTGTCGGATCCACACACTCACCTGAGCAACTGGTCTTATGCCGGGAAAAGGAAAAATACTTCCATTTTTATAACTTGTCTCTCCGAAACACCTCAAAATGCTTTATGTACAGTGAAATACTTTGAAGTGCAGTTAGTTATGTCAACCACTGTGGCAGGTATTTAGCAATGGCGTGAGGGAGAAGTGCAGGCACAGAGAGGGAGAGAAAGTGGCAGAGAGAGACGTAAAGGGACTTTCAGCGACCGCGATAGACACAGAACCACTGATACTTGTAGAGATAGATAGAAAGTGATAGAGAGAAAAAATCAGAACCACAAAGATTTTAAAAAAAAAGACACGCAAGGTTAAACAGAAGAAACGAAATAAAGAACTTACAATTATATATAACCTGTCATGTCCTCGGGACGTCCCAAAGTGCTTTGTAGTCAATGAGTTACTTTTGAAGTGTATTCTCTGTTGTAATAACAGGGCAGCTAATTTCTGCACAGCAAGGTCCCACAAAGAGCAATGATATAAATGACCAGTTAATCTGTTTTAGGTGGTGTTGGTCAAGAGAGGGATGTTGGCCAGGACCCGGGGAGAACTCCCTACTCTTCAAGTAGTGCTGTGGGATATTTAACGTCCACCTGAAGAGGCAGACTGGCCTCGGTTTAATGACTCAAACAAAAGATGGCACCTCTGACCGTGCAGCACTCCCTTAGTACTGCACTGGTGCGTCAGCCTAGACCTTGTGCTCGAGTCCTGACCCACAACCTTCTGATTTAGAGGCAATATTTTAAGCAATTGAGCCAAGCTGACACGAGCAGGAACATTTGCTGATTCAAGTATAACGACCCCACAACTGCTCTGAGTTCAGCTAAATCAGCACAGTTTAGCGATTGAACCTTGATCTCTTGTTGGTTTGTGTAGCTCACTGTCATGGCCCCCACTGGGAAGCTGTGTTTGTAATAATGGTTATAGAATGAAACATTATTAGTGCTCAGGAGGATTTTCTTAAAACAGTGTCCCTCTATATTTTCGCTTTGGATGATGAGATGCTATTAATTAGCGTGAATAATCTGTTGTCCAGCTGTTTACAGGGACTAATAAAACATAAAGATAAAATTACCCGGAGCAAAACTGAACAGATTATAAAAGATTATCCAAGGTCTCCAGTGTAGGGAAACCGATCAGTTAGGAATATCAGCAACATATTCTGTAAAAGTGGTTCAGCCTTGATGTTGGATTCCTGATCTCATGAGGAACATTAACACTTGAAGCCCTGGTCTTTACCTGGATTAGTCAAGTTGCTTTCAAACTGAAAGACAAGACAAGAGACTGTTGGGTTGTTGAAACATCACCGCCAGATTATCAGTGGCACCGGTGAGAAGGTTTGCTTCCTTGCACTGCAGTCAAAATGGATTTTCCTTTTAGAAAGATAAAGAAAGAACCTGCATTTCTATAGCGCCTTTCATGACCTCAGGATGTCCCAAAGTGCTTTATAGCCAATGAAGCATTTTTGACTTGTAATCATTGTTGTAATGTAGGAATACTACAGTGTGTCCACACTGAATGGCCCCGATACAAAACAAGTGCATAAACGGCAACGCACGCAAAGGTTTCTGCAGTATTTTGCTATCTGACGTGCAAAACTGAGAGGATTTAATCCGTTTTGTTTTCACAGCCTCCAAGTGCTATTTATACTAGAATTTCAACTCCCTGTCTAGCGGATAAAGTGTTGAGCAGTAACCACTCTGAGGTACCTCGGGAGAGTACAATCAGCCCCCAAGAGCAGCTGTCCAGCAAGTCCAGTCCAGCCGAAGGTAAATCACTAATAGAAAAACTGATTTTATTGAACACTAATGCTGGTCCAGTGGGGATAACCCATCCGTTAACCACTGGGAGCCCAGTTCAAATCCAGCCCAGGACCGCTGAGTTTCTTTCACCGGTGAACTATGTACATTTCAATGTACTTGCACGGCCTCCATCCAGTTCCTTGCGGGCACTGTACCAAACTGGCATCATTCGCCATTAATCGGGACTAAATTCACAGCCTCGCTGTGCGGGGCACAAGATGGCTGGTGTGAGAAAAGGGACGTGTCGCACTGATTCAGTCGAGGTGCTGGTCCGAGGTCACGCCTGAGCTCTGTTATTGGGATACAGCAGGGGTTTTACTCAGCAATGGGACCATGCAATACAGGGGCAGCAAGCAATTTTGTTCTGCTTTAAATTGAGATGTGTGTCAGCATTTATTTGTGTCTTCGCCTTCTGTGTCAGTTGGAAGCAAAGCTGTGAGTCCACTTACACTACAAGATCAGAATCGGCACGAAGAATTTTGGCTTCCCCCCCCCCTGCCGGCGTCAAACGTGGGTACTGTGAATTGGGTATTGAGGTCTGACTAACTCTCAGGAGAATTAGAGTGAGACTTTCTCCTCCAGGAATGTCAGGCTGGGCCTAACTGGATGCAGGCTGCACTCGCATCGTAATAGCACCCTTGGGACAGAGTGAAACCGTCCCGCACCAATGCCGCCGTTGTGGCGTGAATGTACCATACAATAATTCGAGCATGTAAGGGAGGGGAGAGGGGCGCTGGCGTCAAGGGGGGTCCTGACCCCCTCCGCCCAATCACTTTGGAGGGTGGCCACTTTTGTACGTCAGGACTCTGCTAAAACTGACTGCAAATAATTTATTAATTGAACTTTTAAATTTCCTGATCGCGATCACGTTGCCGTTTTGAGTCTGACACGCACATCAGCGCGGCATTGGAGGACGATGTCGTGACTGCAGCGCCAAGTCGGCCAATCTGGACGCTCCCCCCCCCCCCCCCCCCCCCTCCAAATCCTATCATATTCGCTCCACCCCTGCATGCGCGAGTAATTGGCTTTACCATTAATGATGGGGATAACTCAACTCTGTAGAAAATCGTTGCTGTGTTCTTCATTTTAAACTAATATCAATAGCTCTGAAATTTCCACTTCATACATTCGCAAGTGTTGAAGCATTCATCGGAATTGGTTCTTGTTCTCCTGACATTGCATTGCGTTGGCTGTGGTGCGAGCGACGCTATTTTGAGCTTTGGCTTCAAGCTTCTCCCCCCCCCGCTGGTTTTTTTCAGGTTCCAACGATGCCTTTGTGGAGGTGGGCATGCCCAGAAGCCCTTCGCACTCAGCCAACAGTAATGAGCTGAAGCAGATGCTCAATAGTTCCTCCACGTCGGTGGCCAAACGACAGACCTTGGAGTTGCTGCAGGGCACCAAGAACACCCATCGGCAGTAAGCACTTTTAGTGGACTCTTGAGACAAAACGCACCAACGCTGTGCAACTTGGCATCTGTTGAACTCTGTCGGGAATGTGGTCGCTACGGTGATGAGCAAACCGCTCTACTGACTATAAGAATATATTCCGTTACTCAAATATAAAAAGGCCTTGGAGAGGGTGCAGTGTAGATTTACCAGAGTTCCACCAGGGTTGAGGGACTTCAATGATGTGGAGAGACTAGAGAAGCTGGGATTGTTCTCCTCAGAGCAGAGAAGGTTCAGGGGAGATTTAATAGAGGTGTTCAAAATCATGAACGGTTTTGATCAGAGGGAGAAATGACAAACTGCCTTATGTTTTATAAAAGAAATATATATTTTTTTTCTCATCAGAGAAGGTGTTTACATATATTCCACTATGTTATTGGGAAAAGTGCTAACAGCCAAATGCTCCTCTCTCCACATGACTGATCTTGGATATAATTTCATGTGGAGCCCAGACATCTTTTGTTGCATTCCAGGATTTTTGATTATTTTCCCATGGAAAGGAACCTTGGAAAAGCTATTTCTATAAACATGTTACTTTGAAGTTAAACCAGCAGCCAGAGGATGGGCCGTGGGATGTATTTCAAAGCTATATGCGCCAGTGTTGGAATTTGGGGGTCTAATCCGATCCTGGCAGAGTCCCACCAAGCGGGATAGTTTGTCCGTAACCCTGTAAGTTCCTCATCCTCAAGCATAGAAGATAGGAGCAGGAGTAGGCCATTCGGTGCCTCGAGCCTGCTCCGCCATTTAATGAGATCATGGCTGATCATCCAAATTCAGTACCCTGTCTCTGCTTTCTCCCCATATCCCTTGATCCCTTTAGCCTTAAGAAATATATCTATCTCCTTCTTGAATATATTTAATGAATTGGACTCAACAGCCTTCTGTGGTAGAGAATTCCACAGGTTCACCACTCTCTGGGTGAAGAAATTCCTCCTCATCTCAGTCCTAACTGGCTTACCCCTTATCCTTAGACTGTGACCCCTGGTTCTGGACTCCCCGCCATCGGGAACATCCTTCCTGCATCTAGTCTGTCTGGTCCTGTTAGAATTTTATAAGTGTCGATGAGATCCCCTCTCATTCTTGTACCTGTTCAACTCCCTGTTAAAATTATTGATGGAATCAGCTTCCATCACCTTTTCAGGTAGAGCGTTCCAGATCCCGACAACTCTCTGAGTGGGAAAAAAATCTCATCAGCTGCTAGTTTCTGTCCAAGAGGAATGCATGGGGAGGAGGTCAGTTGGTGATTTCCAGGCAAGTCATCTTTGAGAAGAACACCTGCCTAGGCTTAGATAACTGACTAGGTTCCAGATAAAAAGTGTCCAAGAAAATTCATGTTTCTTAGCCCACTGTCATTATTTGTCTTGACGTCAGTGAGATTTGATTGACAGTTACTCTGTATGTTCAATTGCTGGCTGTGAAATAAAGCAGCGTAATGATTCGTATCTGGCGTCGTCTCACTCAAGTGTCCTCAATCCACCTACTGAAAGATTGGAGAAATGCACACACGAGGGTGTGTGCGAAAGATACGATATCCCGTTCAGATCACAAGGGGTCCTACTGTTATGCTGCGCTGTCCTGCAGTTAGACACCGTGCAGTACGGGCGCACTCCTGAACATAAGACTTACGGGAGGGGCCAGCGCCTCTGAACCCGAGCGAAGCCTAAGGCAGACCTGGAATTTGTAACACATTTACTTACAGGGCGAATGAACCGAAGAAAAATCTTCACCATTTTTATCTGAATGTTAATTGCTCCCTGGGAATAAAAAACCCCCAAAACTAATAAATCCAATGGGGAATTCAGGAGAAACATCTTTGCCCAGAGAGTGGTTGGAACGTGGAACTCGCTATCACAAGTAGTCGAGGTGAATAGCATAGATACACTTAAGGGGAAACTAGATAAACACATGAGGGAGAAAGGAATCGAAGGATATGCTGATAGGGTGAGATGAGGAGGCGCGTGTGGAGCATGAATACTGGCGTTGGACCAGTTGGGCCAGAATGGCCTGTTTCTGTGCTGTAGACGCTGTAATTCTGTGTAATGCACGTCTTTCTTGCTGAGGTGATGGTAAACATAGAAAATTAACTTCTTTTAAGAAACCAAATCTGATGGCTGCTTTTTGCCTTGCAGCACCTCCGACAGACTGCTTTCAGATTCTGACTCCAGTGCCACTGAGGGCACTGCCACTGATAAGCGGGCCCCTGGGAGCGAGCGGGCGGCAGAAAGAGCTGCCGCCGCCCAACAGAACTCTGAGCGACTGCGACTTGCTCCACAGTCAGCGTATGCAAATATCCAGGTAGTGGCGATGATGGTATGCATCTTGGTGCAGAGCACTAGTGTCTCCTGAGAGTGCCGTGACCCAGCACTCGCCTTTTGATTGTTTGCAGAACTGACGGCTTCTCTGTGCAGAGAGATTTCATTGCGTTGCCTGTTGAGTTTACCTTCCAGCACCTCCGACAGACTGCTTTCGGATTCTGAATCTAACGCCGCAGAGGGCACGGCAACTGATTCGGGCCCCTGGGAGTGAGCGGCTACAGCCCAACACTCGACTATTCCAACGCTCTCCTGGCCGGCCACACACCTTGAACCCTCCGTAAACTTGAGCTCATCCAAAACTCGGCTGCCCGTATCCTAACTCGCACCAAGTCCCGTTCACCCATCACCCCTGCGCTCGCTGACCTACATTGGCTCCCGGTCCGGCAACACCTCGATTTTGAAATTCTCATCCTTATTTTCAAATCCCTCCATGGCCTCGCCTCTGCTATCTCTGTATCTTCCTCCAGCCCTACAACCCTCCGAGATCTCTGCGCTCCTCCAATTCTGGCCTCCTGCGCATCCCCAATTTTCATCGCCCCACCATTGGTGGCCGTGCCTTCAGCTGCCTCAGCCCTAAGCTCTGGAATTCCCTCCCTAAACCTCTCTTGCCTCGCTTTCCTCTTGTAAGACGCTCCTTAAAATCTACCTCTTTGACCAGGCTTTTGGTCACCTGTCCTAATATCTCTTTATGTTGCTCAGTGTCAAATTGTGTTGTGATAACGCTCCTGTGAAGCATGTTGGGACTTTCTACTATGTTACAGGCGCTATATAAATGCTAGAAGTTGTTGTTGTAGCAGATGCATTAGGAATACTGCAGCAGATCGGGCTGGTCACTGGGCTGTACACGATCTTTTGTAATGCTGGTTTTCCACAGATCAGTGATCTTCATTGCCTTACAGCACAAGTTGTTCAAAGAATGATACAGCACAGAAAGGGGCCATTCGGCCCATCCTGCCTGTGCTGGCTCCTTGAAGGAGCTCTCCAATTAGTCCCACTCCCTTTCTCTTTCCCCATAGACCTGCAATTTTTCCCCTTCAAGTATTTATCCAATTACCTTTTGAATGTTGCCATTGAATCTGCTTCCACCGCCCTTTCAGGCAGCGCGTTCCAGATCACAACAACTCGCTGCGTAAAAAAAAAAAAATGTCTGCTCTACTCCCCTCTGGTTCTTTTTGTCAGTTACTTTAAATCTTTGTCCTCTGGTTACCGACCCACCTGCCACTGGAAACAGTTTCTCCTTGTTTACTCTTATCAAAACGCTTCATGATTTTGAACACTTCTATTAAATCTCCTCTTAACGTTCTCTGCTCTAAGGGGAACAACCCCAGCTTCTCTAGTCTGTCCACATAACTGAAGTCCCTCATCATGTTCTAACTGTTCCAGTAACCAGTATTGCCCACAGAACTCTGCCAAGAGAACACATTCCCTTTAAACAACTGCTTGCTTTAATGAAATGAGTTAAGAAGCATAGCAAGCGTCTGAACGCTTAACCAGCATTGATTGTGTATTTAAAAGTTTTCATTTGAGAAACCAGAAATATAGTTATGTACTCGATTTCAGTCGAAGTGGCCTGTGTGGACCTTTGTAAACCAAACTGCTTTACTAAAGATTCGAGAGAGCTGCTTTGAGAGTCAACTAGATTATCTGGTTATGTGTTTTGAACCTAGTAGCCAGGTATTACAAATATTAAACTTTCAAAATGATGGCAACCTCCCAATGGCTCAATGGTTAATCGCACTGCCCAATGTGAGACGAGGCCATACAGACCAGGCAAGGTCCAAGTTCATTCCCTAGTCTGTGTTCAGTTAGTTGGTCTCGGGTCCAGGCCACAGTCGGGGACTTGCAATTGACCCTCGGTGACCTTGGGCTAGCAAGGTGAATGAAATCAGCGAGCCGGTCTGATCTCCAGGTTGCTGTCTACTGAAAAAAGGCCACATGTGGCCATTGGCTGAGTGCAAGGTTGGGCATGACCTTGATGCCCATGTGGTTAAGTAGATTGCGTATACTCACTATAAGCTTAAACACGTTGAATGGCCCTTTGGGGAGGACCTCTACTAACCTGCGTCTCCACATTCAGGAGAGAAGGGACGACATTTCTGAAGGGAAAAAAATTGAGAGGATTACTTGGGCTTTTATCACCATAATCTTGGGATTGTTAACACCTTAAATTGTGCCTGAAGCCATTGGCATGAATCCCCTGGTTGAACGATTTTATTTCCCTTCTCTCCACCGGCCCCCAAAATTGTCAACAGGAGTGATTGAATTTTAGGCTAACCAAATTGTTCAATCTTTTTAGATGAAGTATTCAAGTTTAGCCCTTTTCCTGTGCTGATTTTGGGCTGCTTTAAATACTGTTACCATGGAGTTCACTGCACAGCCCATCTGCAATGGGAAGTCCATCTGTAAGTGGCAATGAACTAAATTTAAAAAAAAGTAAAAGATCTCAACAGTGGCTCTGTAGTAACACTCTCGCCTCTGAGTCAGAAAGTTGTGGGTTCAAATCCCACTCCAGAGACTTGAGCACGTAATCTAGGCTGGCACGCCAGTTCAGTACTGAGGGGGCGCTGCATTGTCGGTCTTTCGGATGATGCGTTAAACCAAGGCTCCGTCTGCCCCCTCAGGTGAATGTAAAAGATCCCACAGCACTATTTCGAAGAAGAGCAGGGAGTTCAGGCCATTATTTATCCCTCAATTGACATCACTAAAATAGATTATCTGGTCATTGTTGTTTGTGGGACCTTGCTGTGAGCGAATTGGCTGCCGCGTTTCCTACATTACAACAGCGACTACACTTCAAAAGTACTTTATTGGCTGTAAAGTGCCTTTTGACGTCCTGAAGTTGTGAAAGGCGCTATAGAAATGCAAGTCCTTGTTTCTCTTTAAACCTGTTTTCAAAACGCAATCACATTGCCCAGGGTCACTCGGCAGGTGGGTAACATCACTTGGGCATCATTTTGTAGCCCACCTGCATTCAAAATGGTGGCTTAGTATTTAATTTTTAAGATTGAGGTTTTTAAAATCTGTTTGAATGAATTTGATGTTTGTTTGAAAATTGTCCTGTGCTAGAATCGTAATATTTCTGAATAGCGTAAAATTGCTCCATCCCATCAATCTAGTGAAGCTGTGGAAACAGCCAACCTGGTATATGTACCCGAGAGTGACTCCACTTAAAGCTCAAAGACAGTTCCTTCTGGGCAAGGCCGATGTATTCGGACTAGTTACCAAGTTTGCACGGGCTGGAAATGCTACGAGGGATTTTCAGTTCGTCTTCTGTAACCCTAATTAGTCAGTTTTGAATGAGTATTTTAGTACCTTTTTCAAAGTCTCCATCTCCGAACTGTCACGTTATTGAGCTCTTCCCAGCTTCCATCTTCGGTAGAACCATGGAACATGGTCAGAGTGTTTGTCCCTGGAGAAGTTGTCATGTTGGAGTGACATTTCAGTGAGTGCTGTTAAGCCATTGTGTCTCCTTTTCACTTTCAGGCTTTTGACTATGAACAGAAGAAGCTGTTGGCAACCAGAGGTATGTGGTGTGACAGTGACCTCTGACCTTTTGCTATTTGTCAACAGCTCAAGAAAGCAATTCTTCCAAACTGGTGGTTGCTATGAGTTTCTGCAGAGGCTAATGAGTCTGCCTCAAACATACTGACCATGCGTGCTGAATTGTCTTTGTTCAATATGTGTTTAAAAGGTTCTGTTGCAACAGCACATTTAAAGCTCTTGTTTCTCCGCTCGCTGCGGAGTGCACAGAATTCTAATTGGCATCTAAGATCCCTACTTTTTTTTTGCACTGGCCTGTAGCGATGACCAACACTTGGTTATAGTTCGACGGTAACTGGCCACGCACATTCCTGAGTTCGTGATTCATATGCCAAGGGTATTGAAGGCAATGAATCCTGCATAGTACTTGCGTAAATGCTTTTAGTGCCGCTTCACTCAAAGGGTAGGAAAACAAGCCCGTGTGTCGTGATCGAAAGGGTCGTAAATCGTGAGAGCTGCAGAAGGAGCAGTTGATGTTCCTTCGTGGCAGAATGCTCGAGAAATTACGGCACAATTCTGCTAAAAGGAGGCGAGGTAAAAAAAAACATGAAATTCACCTGTAACGTGATTTGATAGTTGGCCAAGAGCTTACAGTGACATTTTGGGCATGGTTTCCCCAGCCTTCGGACATTATAAGTGGTTCTGGGAAGTTGACCCCAGTGCAAATGGAGGAGACCGAGCAAAAACTAACAAGTTCAGAAATATGATTCTCCCTCATCTGCATCTGGTTCATGAGTCACGAGCTCATGATCTGAGCGATCGTTTTTTATTTAATGTTCTTGAGCAATTCAGTTTTAAAAAGAGCTGTCAAAAACAGTAGTTACCGTTGGAGAATATTTACCGTCGTCATTTTTATAAAAATTCATTCTCAGGATGTGGACATCGCTGGTGAGGCCAGCATTTATTGCCCTTGAGAAGGCCGTGGTGGGCTGCCTTCCTCCTGAACCACTGCAGGCCTTGTGATGAAAGTGCTTCCACAATGCTGTTAGTTCTAGGATTTTGACCCAGCGACAATGTACATATCCCGTGGAAACTCGAGTTTCAGGGAGGCCACTTGGCTTTGGTCCTCAGAGTAGATGCTTTGTACTCGCATTGCCAAAGTTACGTTGCCAAGAAATAGTGCGTTAGGATGAATTGAAACAGCTCCTTCCTAGTGACACTATCTTAATTTTCTTCTTGACGCAGCTATGCTGAAGAAGCCAGTGGTAACCGAAGTGAGGACCCCAACAAATACATGGAGTGGTCTTGGGTTCTCCAAATCGATGCCTGCAGAAACGATCAAGGAGCTAAGACGTGCCAATCACGTGTCCTACAAACCAACTATGTCAACTACATACGAGGTAGTGAAAAATGTATACTGCTGTGCATTTTTGTTCTTTTTATGGTCGATACTCCAAATGGAGTCCCTTTACGCAGCCACTGCCTGTTGTTTTAGCTTGAGACAAATATGCAGCCAGCAAATGTGGCCGAAAATTCTTTTGTCACATCCTATGTTCAATACCAATGATACGTAATTCCTTTTTACTCAGATTTAACCAAGATGTCAGGCAATAAAATATTTGACAACAGTCCAAAAATAATGATGTCTTTATTTTGAAAGCCGTGATTTATCTATATCAGATTTCATATTTCACTTGGCTGTAAGGTCTGGCTGGAAGCTCGAATTGAGAAGTGCTGAATCCCACAGCTTTTAAACCCATGCAGTAAGCTGCTTGCTGTGTAAACAATGGCAAAATCCAGGAAAGAGTGATGAATACTCTCTGTTTCAGGCAGAAACCCAGCCACATGTTACCAATTACTCTCTGTGTATAGCTGTTAGCAGATTCCTCTTTAAGTTTCTGGTCTGGAACTGTGATTGTCTTTCAGCAAATCAAACACGCTCAGCTCTGAAACACTGTACACTTACAGGGTTCAGTGAAAAGCTGATTCACTCATAATTGTTCACCTCAAAGCTGAACTCTTGACGATATCGATGCGGCAGTGCCTGAGGAACAACACTAAAGGGTAGTTTTATTAAATGTCCATTTACTTCAGTATAAAATGGCAAAAATTAAACTTTGCTCAAGACCACCTCAGCATCCTTAAATATTAATCCCATTCTTGGCACATGCAGTTTGAGAGGTTAAATTCCGCACAAGGGCCTTAAACAGTTTATGGATTATTATGCTACTAGTCGGTGATTAAAGGAATTTGCTAAGGGATACTCACCCTCAGCCATGTTTAACCTCTGACCTTGCCATTGTAACCTCTGACCCTGCCATCGTAACCCTTGGTACTGGCTTCTTTCTTTTGTGCCTAGTTCTCTCTCACAGACAGACACACACACACACACACACACACAACAATCTCTTTTTCCATCGCTCTCGCTGTTCCATCAGTTTCTCTCTTTTTCGTGCCTCCCCAAAGACGCTACTTCCATATTTCTCCTTTTTTTAAGCATCTTCTGCCCAGCTATTTGTCCCTTCTTCCTCACCATCTCCCTCTCTCCACAGCTTCCTCCCCTTTCTTCTGCCATATCTACCTGCCCCACCTTTCTGCCAAGTCTATCTCTTGTCTCTCCCTCGTTGCCCCCCCGTCTCTCCCTCGTTGCCCCCCCGTCTCTCCCTCGTTGCCCCCCCGTCTCTCCCTCGTTGCCCCCCCGTCTCTCCCTCGTTGCCCCCCCGTCTCTCCCTCGTTGCCCCCCCGTCTCTCCCTCGTTGCCCCCCCGTCTCTCCCGCGTTGCCCCCCCCGTCTCTCCCGCGTTGCCCCCCCCCGTCTCTCCCTCGTTGCCCCCCCGTCTCTCCTCGTTTGCCCCCCCCGTCCCGTCCCGTCTCTCCCTCGTCGCCCCCCCCCCCCCCCCCCCCCGGTCTCTCCCTCGTTTGCCCCCCCCCCCCCCCCCGTCTCTCCCTCGTCGCCCCCCCCCCCCCCCCCCCCCCCCCCCCCGGTCTCTCCCCCCGTCCCCCCCGTCTCTCCCTCGTTGCCCCCCCCCCCCCCGTCTCTCCCTCGTTGCCCCCTCCACCCCCCGTCTCTCCCTCGTTGCCCCCCCCGTCTCTCCCTCGTTTGCCCCCCCCCCGTCTCTCCCTCGTCGCCCCTCCCCCCCGGTCTCTCCCTCGTCGCCCCCCCCGTCTCTCCCTCGTCGCCCCCCCCGGTCTCTCACTTCTCTCTTTCTTCAGCCTGTTTACCTAGCTCATCTTCAAAATGATCAGCCTCTTTTTTTGTCCCTTTCACTGTTGTTCTCTATTTCTTCCCTCTCCACCTATTTCATTCTCTTTTAGTTTTCTACTCTACGACCCGCGCCCCACAGCAGCTTTATAACAACTGTTGCAACTTATTGTTCAGATAACTCTTTGACCTTCCAACCCTGCCTCTACCAAGCCATGTTGATTGGTGCTGGCGGTATTGCAGGTTGTGGGCTGTGATTGGCTGTATCCCCGTATCAGTTCCAGGAAATGAGCAAATCTCCGTGTTGGAAGCCTCCAACAGCTTGCCGGAGATTGCAGCAGACTGCCACTGAGCCTGGACTGGCTTTATGGTAATTACAGCCTGACAGCAAGAGGCCTCTGCACCTGGAGCCTGGATTGGTGAACACAGGCTGCAAGCAGATAAATACATAGAATTACATCGAGGTTACAGCACAGATTCAGCCTACTGGTCTGTGCCGGTGTTTATCCTCAACACGAGCCTCCTCCCACCCCTCTTCAACTCACCCCATCAACATATCCTCCTATTCCTTTCTCCCTTGTGTACTTATCTAGATTCCCCTTAAATACATCTATGCTATTCGCCTCGACCACTCCCTGTGGTAGCGAGTTCCATATTCTCACCACTCTCTGGGTAAAGAGGTTTCTCCTGCATTCCCGATTGGGTTTTTTAGTGACTAGCTTCTATTTATGGCCCCTAGTTCTTGTCTCCCCCACAAGCGGAAACATTTTCTCTGCATCTACCCTCTCGAACCCCTTCATAACTTTAAAGACCTCTTTTCAGATCAGCCCTCTGCCTTCTCTTTTCTAGAGAAAAGAGCCCCTGCCTGTTCAGTCTTTCCTGATAGTTCTAACCTCTCAGCGCGGGCGGCCGAGGAGGTAGAATGCCATACTGCTCCACTTCCAGCCCACGTTAACCACTGAGGAATGGAATTGTGGAAGTGGCTTCTCCTGATGGGTGGTTTTTGGTCTTTGTGGTTGGATGCAAAATGGCTGCTTGAGGAGCTTTTGCCTGTGTGTCGAGAAAGGGGATCAGTGTCGCCAGTTTGCAGTTTGTTTTACTGGAGACTGCGGCACAACTTGGAAAAGCTATAACTCGGTCCTCAGGAAGGGCAAACCCCGTGAGATGGACGTCTGAAGGACAGGGAGTGGTTCATAAGGGTTATTGACTTCCAAAGCTTGGCACAGTTTAGATAACATTCTGACACACTTTAAAGGAGTCCGCCAAAGTCTTTACACGTGTTGAAGAGAAGAAGCATGGATGCCGTTTAACCATGATCTTTCTCTGCAGTCATCGTCGCCAGTGTCGCTCTCACGGTCGAACAGTCGGGAGTGCATCGGGGGCGGCAGTGACTCTGATAACTGGAGGGAGCGGAATGGCTCTCATGGCGAATTCCCAACTTCCATCAACAGCGCTAAGCAAAACAATAACCCATGTAAGCATTTCAGGTATTGTGACAGAGGACTTTCCTCTTTAGAATGTGCTGTAATTGTGAGGGGATGTCGATAAATGTACTTGCTGTTTACTGTATTTCTAGTCAAGGTTTTGTTTAATTCTTTAACTCTCCCACATGTTATTTATTCCGCAGCTGCTATTAAAGATTGGTGGTTAAAACTGCAGGTATCGGATGACTTTGTCACAGAGATTTTGCGAAAGAACGCAGATTAGCCAATAAAGGTGGAATCAATGCTTAATAAAAGCTCACGTTTTTAGAATGGCCCCACCCTTGCCTTACATTTTAACTTTTTTCCTCTGCTCCTAACTCCCTGCTGTCAGGAGGAAGAAACCCCTCCTCTGACTGTGGCCCCACAACCAGCATAATATAGGAACAGGAAGTCGGCCTTTCAGCTCCTCGAGCCTGTTCCGTCATTCTGTTAGATCCTGCCTGATTTGTACCTCAACTCCATTTACCTGCCTCTTCTCCAACCTTACCTAACAAAAATCTATCGATCTCCGTCTCTCAAAATGTTAATTGACCCAGCATCCCCACAGCCTTTCGGGGGACAGAGAGTTCCAGATTTCCGCTACCCTTTGTGTGAAAAATATATTATAAATAGCCCTGTAATCTGGATAGTCAAACAGTCATAAAGAATATTCCGGCATGCCTGAGTGTGGGGCCTCAAGCAGACTTAAAAATAAAATCCCAGCTCCGAGCCCAGTATAAAACACATTGACGTGTTTACATCTATAAAATGCAGTGAGATTCTCATTTCCTGATCTTGGCTGAACTGACCCCCTGGGATTTCTGTGGAGTAATTCTTGAACATTTAAAAGGAAGCAAATGGCGTATTTTATCAGAACATCTTTATTTGTGTCCGTTAACATCATTAAGTTTATTGTAACTTCTACTGATGGGGCCCTTCTCTCATTCGGACTCTGTGCAGTGTATATAAAACTTCCATGTGGGGGTGGAAGTCACTATCTGGGCTGGTCTAGGTGTGAGGGCTGTTATATTGAGAAATGAAACATTTTCGCACCTAATCTCTCTCTCTCTCTCTCTTAGGCAGTCCCTCGGAACCGAGGGTGACTTGCTTTCACATTAAAAATAAGTTCTCAGGTGACTGATGAGTCCAATGCGGGACCTACAGTCTCTGTCACAGGTGGGGCAGACGGTGGTTGAAGGGGTGGGTGGGTGGGGTGCTTGGGCTGACGTGCGCTCCTTCCGCTGTTTGCGCTTGGGTTCCGCTTGCTCCCGGCAGAGAGACTCGAGGTGTTCGGCGCCTTCCCGGATGCTTCTCCTCCACTTTGTGCGGTCTTGGGCCAGGGATTCCCAGGTGTCGGTGGAGATGTTGCACTTTTTCAAGGAGGCTTTGAGGGCGTCCTTGAAGCGTTTCCTCTGTCCACCTGGGGTTTGGAGCCTTGGGGTTAGATATATCTTGATCTGGATGCAGGGTAAAGCATTCCTTTTGTAGCCCCCCCAAAAATGGCCGCCCATTGTTTGGCAGTACTGGCATGCATGATATCATCAAGTCCATCGTTTCCCGAAACTCTCATTTCTGGCATCAAAGCAGTTGCTAAGTGTAATTTCAGCGGGTTTCCCTTGCTATGGTCTATCCTTTCATCAGCTCGAAGTGGGTGAACTATTTGTACAGTCCATTAAATCTCATTCTTCCAGTTTGAGCGTTGTTGCCGTAAGATAGCAAACACAGCTTGCGACCGACCTACCTACCCTGCCAGTGACTGAATCCACGTTATGACAAGTGCGATCGCGGAATGCTGAATTTAATTATTTGACGTTTGCGCAGAGATAAAAATGTCTAAGCTGTTTTCTCTCCCATGAATCTGGGCGCGAGGGCAGGATGGAAGTTGTTAGTTGTTTGTTCCACTGTTTAAGTTGTGTTTCCCTTGCCCTGACTTTAGCTCCCTACTGCTAGCCTGGTGTGAGGTAACACAAGTGACATTCGCAAAAAATTTCCATTACTGCAGTCTGAAAATCGGTCCCTCCAGTAACCAGAGTGTCAAGCAAGATATTAAGCCCGAGCGCATTAACCCAGCCTGGTGCGGAGCTGTTACTGTATTAATAAGAGAGTGTCCACACCAGTTGTTCTTGAGCTCTCGCTGAGCAAGACCAACTAATATGTCCTCACCTCGTGCTAAGTTAAGAGAAACATTTTTGCTGTGGATCGAGATTATCTTTTGTACTTTCTGCTCAGTTCCCTCTCCAGAGATGCTAAAAATGCTGTTGAATTAGTGCAACTTCAAATTGAGCCCAAGGCCACATCGACCTAAGGACTGTACACACGGCACAAAACGGAATTCCCCATCGCCAGAGAGACATGGGTGCGGGGGGCTGGAATTGGTCTACACCAGCCACACACAATGCGCTCATAGTGAATCGGCACGGCGTAGCGTGCTTGGGAGGAACCGGTGACTTTGGACCGACGGTTCCCAAAGTTCTCCACCACTGGGGGATTTCCTGGCCTCATGTCTGGGTCTGTTGTAGACTCATTGATAGAGATTGATCGCTGTGATTAATCAACAGCTCCATTATCGTTGTATCATGCGACCAGCAGGTTGGTAGAAGGCGAACTAGGTGGACCGTGGTCTGTTTTTTTTCACCTAGCAACACCTATGTTCCTAAAGTGGGCTTCCGATTCACTGTGAGCCCATTTCGGTGTGACTGGCGTAGACCAATTTCAGTTTAAGATTCTTTCGGTAACGGATTTCAGGTGTAAGAGTTGACCTTTTTGTCTCCTCAGCTGAGCACTATTTGACCAGCAGTAATTACATGGACTGCATTTCCTCCATGATGGGCAGCAATGGCTGCACCCTGAATAACTCCTTCAAAGGCTCTGAATTGCCCGAACTCTTCAGCAAGCTCGGCTTAGGCAAATACACGGATATCTTCCAGCAGCAAGAGGTTAGTCTGACCACACGTCATTGAATGTCAGTGGTATCTATACACCTTCCCAGGGATATTTTAAAACTATATATGTATATATATATATATATTTGTTCTTATTCTTACTAAGTACTTGAAATAAAAGGAAATTTGTTTGGGGGAGGGAGGGGTGTAAGGAATCTGCGCTCATCGAGAAGCGTGATGTCAGTACTGGGACATTTTTTCATTTTCATTTTGGGATTCAGTATCCCACTTTCCCCAGAGCAAGCAAAGTGCAGCCAGATGTGGAGTAAAGCGCCCTCTCCTCTACCTCAATACTCTTCTCTCTCTCTTAGCAGTCCCTCTGAACCGAGGATGACTTGCTTCCACACTAAAAATGAGTTCTCAGCTGACTGATGAGTCCAATGCGGGACCTACAGTCTCTGTCACAGGTGGGGCAGACGGTTGAAGGGGCAGGTGGGTGGGGTGCTTGGGTTGACTTGCGCTTCTTCCGCTGTTTGCCCTTGGCTTCCACTTGCTCCCGGTGAAGAGACTCGAGGTGTTTGGTGCCTTCCCGGATGCTTCTCCTCCACTTTCTGCGATCTTGGACCAGGGATTCCCAGGTGTCGGTGGGGATGTTGCACTTTTTCAAGGAGGCTTTGAGGGTGTCCTTGAAGCATTACCTCTGCCCACCTGGGGCTCTCTTGCCGTGTCGGAGCTCCGAGTAGAGCACTTGTTTTGGGAGTCTCGTATCGGGCATGCGGACGATGTGACCCGTCCATCGGAGCTGATCGAGCATGGTCAAAGCTTCGATGCTAGGGATGTTGGCCTGAGCGAGAACACTGACGTTGGTGCGCCTATCCTGCCAATGGATTTGCAGGATCTTGCGGAGGCAGCGTTGGTGGTACCTCTCCAGTGCTTTGTGGTGCCTGCTGTACATGGTCCATGTCTCGGAGGCATACAGCAGGGCGGGTATCACTGCTACTCTGTAGACCATGAGCTTAGTGCCGGGTTTGAGGTCCTGGTCTTCAAACACTCTCTTCCTCAGGCGACCGAAGGCTGCACTGGCACACTGAAGGCGATGTTGGGCTTCGTCATCGACCTCAATACTGTGCCTTAACCCAATGACAGAACCACACTGCTCCTGAACCAATGCAGCCTAGTTTTCTAGATTCTGTAAGCTATCCTTTAGGCACTCGTTGAGATTCTCAGTTTAGTTCCACTAGCGTTAAGCTGTGGGTAGTTTTCTACTGTGGGTCCAGGCACAGCAGAAGCTGGATCGAGACGGCTGAAATTTAGTTCATGTAAGATTCCAGTGTTGTATTCTAACAGCGTAAACTGGATTTAACACAAGGGCTCGTAGGTGAAAAGAGTAGTGTGCAAGTCCACTAAAGCACCCTGTCTCTCACTAGATGTTTCCACATGTACTTTTGTTTTCTCTGCGAGTGTACTTAACTGTGCAACAAATTGCAAAGATTACGGCAAAATACATTAGGTACAGTGACTGAGACGTGTCATTCCTGAAATGATTCTCTCCATCACTGGAAGCTCAGTGGGGTTGACCGTTGCTGATTTGTGCGAGTGAAATGGTCACCTGTCTCCTCCGCACTTGACCAGAAACTGTCACATTAAAATAAAGACACGCAAACGGGCAACATTTTATCATTGATCTAAGCAGCCATTGGAACAAAACGGAGCCTTAAACATTAGCAGTCGGAGGAAGACAGTAGTAAAGGCCGAGGGAGTTTGTTTCTTGCACTTACCGTGTCCTACGGGACGATATTGACCTCTCTCTTCCTCATGACTTCTCAGATTGACCTTCAGACTTTCCTCACCCTGACTGACCCGGACTTGAAGGAGCTCGGAATTACCACGTTTGGTGCCAGAAGGAAAATGCTGCTTGCGATTTCAGGTCAGTGTGTGTGTATGTATGTATGTATGTATGTGTGTGTGTGTATGTATATATATATATATATATATATTTTAAACAATTTGTTCTTCTCAGTAAAACGGGAACAAACCTGAAGGTGTCTGTGGAAGCGGTGAAAGAAAGCAGCACAGGGGAAACCAGCTTTCTGTCCCAACATCTCCGCGTGTTTCTGAATTCAACACAAAAGCATATAGTAAAAACATTTAAAAAAATGAAAATGATTCCTACAGATTTTTAAATACGGCGGCAAATCATAGAAAGTCCAGTTTGATTTCGAAGCTGTTGTTTGACATCAGCCCCAGAGTTTTACTAATTAATGACTTTATTTAGCGGGTTCTGTGCTAAATAACAATACCAGAAGCTCGGTCATTGAAAATTGCCTAATGTAAACCTGCTTTTGTAGTTTTAAGTGGGAGAGATATGTTTAGCACCATCCTTAATGTAGTTTGCCCTCAAAATGGGTAGGGTTTGCGCTCTGGGCACCATCGACGATCCGGGCACAAATTGCGCTTTTTTTTTAGAAGTTTTTTTTTCGAGTTTCCGCTCAAACTGATTTGCATATCACCGAACGCAGTCAGTTCCTTAGTAAATTAAAAAGAATACATTCAATAGTTTTTAAGACGTGCCTGTTAGTTTCCTCACCCAAAAGAACCGGCTTAATTTTTGGAGCCTCCGCGAAGGCCTGCAAACGAGCGCAATTAGCGGGAACTCCCAATGGTGGTTAATTTACTGGGGGGGGGGGGGGGTGGCCAGTTTTGTGGGCGGGGCCGGCTTCCAGCACGATGTTTTTTCAGACGAGCGCAGAAGATCGTGGAAACTGGATTTGCGCTAAATGTAATTTGCCTCTAAAATTACACGATCTTTTGTGCTGCTTTCGCCGATTTCGGGCGAGTTGTGATGAGAAAAACAGCACAACCGAGCGGAACCTCCATCCCATATTGTCTGCTTCGCTGGTTTAATAGGCAAAACCGTGCTTCTAGTTGGAGAGGGGGTGGTGGGGGCACTTACTTTTTAAATAAATTGGCAGCAAACTCAGTATCACAACTATCAACAGGTGTTTAGACATGTCAGAAATCATCACTTGAGGCTCATCACAGTTTGAGTAAGAAGGGGTTGAGACACAGAGCTTCCAACATAGAAATGCAATGACTAAAATGACTGATACGTGTGACTTCTCCGACGGGAGGGAATGCAGGAACTCCCTTGCAGTCTCCCCAGACAACATCCATTATTTCACTGATCGCAGCAAAGAGCAATCAAAACATGTTGTGTATAGGAACAGGAGGAGGCCATTCAGCCCCTCGAGCCTGCTCCACCATTCTATTTGATCTTGGCTGGTCTGTGCCTGAACTCCAATTCCCCAACTTTGCTCCATATCCCCTGATACCCTTACCCAACAAAAATCTGTCGACCTCAGCCTTGAAAGCTCCATTTGACCCCCAGATTCCACAGCCTTTTGGGGGCGAGAATTCCCTGTGTATGAAAAAGCGCTTCCTGATTTAACTCCTGAATGTCCAGCTCTAATTTTAAGATTACGTCCCCTTGTTCTTGATTCCCCCACCAGAGGAAATAATTTCTCCGTTTCTGCCCTATCAAATCCTTTTAACAATTTAAGCACCTCGATCAGAGATGCTCACAATCCTCTATACTCGGGGGAATACAAGTCAGGTTGGTGCCACCTATCCTCATAATTTAACCCTTTTAGACCTGGTATCATTCTGGTGAATCTGCACTGCACCCCCTCCAAGGCCAATATATCCTTCCTGGGGTTCGTTGACCAAAACTGAACGCAGTACTCCAGATGGGGCCTAAACAAGGCTCTGTACAACTGAAAGTTGGGCAAATGTGTACATTTGCCTAAAACACCTTGGTTACATTACATTTTACAGAATGAAAGTAGTTTAAGGTCAACGGTGTTTAAATAAAACCCGCACACGTGAAGTTGCGATTTGTGGTTTTTGGGTGCGGGGTGGGTTTCTGCTGGAGTTTGTGGAAACGGGATGGAGTTCCAGAAGAAATGGCAATTGGAACATCGCAACAATGCTGGAAATCCACGGTTTGGAATGTAGGAAAATGCAGCAGCCAATTTGCGCACAGCAAGATCCCACAAGCAGCAATGTTGATAAATGGCCAGACAATCTGTTTTAGGTGACGATTGAGGGATAAATGTTGGCCAGGACATTGGGAGAACTCTCTCTTCTATGGGATCTTTTACAGAGGGCACCCAGGGCCTCAGTTTAACGTCTCATTCAAAAGACGGCACCTCCGACAGTGCAGCACTCCCTCAGTACTGCACTAAAGTAAAGTGTCAGCCGAGATTTTTGTGCTCAAGTCTCTGGAGTGGGACTTGAACCCACAACCTTCTGATTCAGAGACGAAAGCGCTCCCACTGAGTCACAGCTGACATCTTGTGCCAATCAGGCCTGGAGCCAATAGCCGCATCCAGGTGATCCTGTAAATGTGACTCTCTGATTATGATTCCTTGCATTGCCGAGCTGCCAGATTTCAGCTGTTAAGGTGAGGGGAGACCAGATAGTCCCCGGCTAGGAGGGAATATTGAGGGTGAGGCCCTCGCACTTGGCAGTGACATGGCAATATACTGATCAATCACACTGTTTAGTGGGGAATGGTGTACGGCAAAGATAACTTAAAGGAGGAGAGGGTATAAATTGAAAACTAGGGCGAGAATAGCATGAATATACAATAATTTCCCTCAAGTTAATGAATGAACATGGTTAATGAGGGACTCCCACGGAGTTGGCATGTATAACTATATGTTTCCCAGTTCCTTTGTAATCTCAAAATCCCAGGTTTTGGGTACGTTCAGGAATTATCAGCTTGAAAACCAACCAAGGACAGCTGGTGGTGGGATGGGATGGGCAGGGGTGACCATCTGAAACAAGAGCCATCATAACGCAGGGAGAGCTTTACCGTCCATCTAACTGCTACATATGTTTTGCTGTGTTAAAGGCGCTATATAAATGCAAGTTGTGGTTGTTGTCGGTTACACAGGATTACGACGCACCTTAACTTAAACACAAGCGGTCATGAAAGTATCCTCTCACTTTTCAAAAATAAAGCAAACAAAATTGTGAGTTCTATCTGCTGAATCCTTTTCTCCCCCCAGCAAACTGTGGTGTATCCGTGTGCGTGCACCTGCATTTTCATCCTCCACCATCACCTGGGTTTTAGGATGGTTTTTCGCACTCAACTTGTTTTCTTAATATGGACTTGATTTTGTTGTGAAAATCACACAGAATGTGGATGTAGACGATTACATGAAGAAAAAAAGTACATACAAGAATGAGGGACAGGAAGAGACCCACTGTTTTGACACCTTGCGCAACATCATACAGACACTCCCCATCCCACCTGGAGTTATGTCATCTCCTGGGAGAGGCAAAAAGAAAAGCTAAAACCCAGGCCAATTAGAGGGGCAAAAAGCTAGATAATTCCTCTCCGGCCCTGTTGGGCAATCGAAACTAGTCCAGGAGATCACGTTGGCTCTGATTTACGTTAGGAGGTAAGATTCTTACCTCTTGTATGAGGTGATCTCTGCCCCCAGCCAGAAACAGGTCCAGCTCGCTCTCTCTCGAAGGAATTCAGTGAATCAACGTTCACTGCACGAGCTGGCAGCCTGTTCCACAAGCTTTACTATTGATGAGAAAAGAAGAACTGTCTTAACATCTAGCCTTCCATAACTTGTAAACATGTCCCCAGTAAAACATGACCCCATGTCCCCAGTAAAACAATCAGTTGAAATAATTGACCTACATGACTACAATCTAGTTGCTTCCTTATTTTATAAACCTCGATCAAATCAGCCTAAGTCTATGCTTCTCTAAAGTATAGAAATGAGAAGTCGCACAACACCAGGTTATAGTCCAACAGTTTTATTTGAAATCACAAGCTTTCGGAGCTATCGATCGCCCCTTCCTCAGGTGAAATAAAGAGATATAGAATCGCCAAAGCATATATAGATAGAGAACAATGCATGTGTTACTTACAAAAGCAGACGACTACATTTAAATCACCCTGACTGTTTATCTGCCGAGGTGTGACAAAAGGTAATCAGGTCACATCAAAGACATAGCAAGATACAACTGAGACAATGAGGTGGAGCCACAGGGGGTCCAATGTGTCAAAAGCCGCAGTATGGGAAACGATAAACTTTAAAATTTTTACTTTTTTACTGGGAATCACATCTGTTAACAAGCCAACGACGACTCGAGTCTGGATCACGTGATCTCCGCATCATGACCACTAAAGTATAGAGACCTAGCTCATTGAGCCTATCTGGGTATCTAAGGTATTTTAAACTGGGAATTAATCTTGTGACCCTCCTCTGCGCCCTTTCCAAAGCTTCCAAATCTTCCAGCATATGAGGAGACCAGTGCTGGGCACAATATTCCAATTGAGGCTTAACTAAGGTCTTCGACGAGTAGAAGGATAAAGTGGTAATGCTCAAAGTAGATAGTATGTATTACTGGTATTGGACAAATGACACCAACCCAAGTTCACAACTATCAGACAACAATCAAAGTAACTCATGAACCTCCTCTGTAACAAGAACAGCTTGCATTTATATAGCCTCTTTAATGTAGTAAAACCTCCACGATCCATAGAGACAAGTAAAATATCAAAGTAGCAGAAAACTGAAGTAACCCATGTTGTACTGGTAGAGGTTTGCTGTCGACTCCCCAGCCGTCACCGCTCTATCCTGGTGCTGATGCAGATCAGATCTCTCTCTCGCCCTCAGTACATTGGTTTCCATTATGGTCTGAGGCGCATCTACCTTCAGAGCTTTAGAAGCTCTCAGTTTCTGCTATTTGTTTATCTTTGTGCTGACCACAGTCCTCTTTTCCCATCGCCTCAGCTGTAAAAACACGCTCTTTATTCTTTAATGAGCACCGCTGCCCTTTTTTTGTGGAACAGATTAGCCCGGCAAACTTTCTTGAGTTCATTTCTCAGCTCGTTACAAAGGTGCACATCTTATTTGCTCATTTTTATTTTGTATGTAATTAAATTGCCAATAAAGTTATATTTAGCATGTATACTGCAGTACAGAGGTGAATGAGGGGGAGCAATTCATTGTTAGTGCCTTCGTGAACACCAATTTGCCTAAATAACTTAAAATAAAATGTTCTGTTCTCTTTCAGTCAACTGTGACTAATTTCCTCTGATCACATTCTGGATTCTTTTGAAATGGGGAGGGTGGAGGGTGGAGGGGAGCCTAGGAGCCAGGGCCCTGATGTTAGGCCGTGGGATATTAGTGTATGAATGCTTAATGCGCTCGTCTCAAATTCTCCTCTGCTATTTTAATGGAGGCATTAACCTGTTTAAAATAAATAGGCCACTGTCTCTGTTAAAACAGAGGAGAGAATCATTTCAGGCACGTACATTGCAAGTTGTTGTATTGTCAGGGCCTCTATCTTGGTGCCTCAGTAACACAAATATCCTACGGTATTTCTTTGAAATCTGGCAAATAGCATTCTGTCATCAGATTCTAAGTTTCTCTTTGAAAATGATCTTGCTGAGAGCTATCTGTCTACTGGACATCCGTCCACCAACCCCAAACAGTTCTCACTTTATCGCAGTGGCACAGAGATATTTAATCAAAATTTAGACCCCACCTAAAAACAGACAACTGTTGAAAAGTCCATCTGTTGAATGTTTTAATTGTAATTGTCAGATGTATATTGATTCCTGTTCATATACAGTTCCCATGTTCATCGAGTTGAATTAGTGTCAGTGTTTGTGCAATTTTCTTTAACTACACATATTGGCAAAGGCACCTGAGCCATCCAACAAGGAGAAGTCGTTGGTTGCTGTTGGGGAGAGAACATTCTTCTCAAGGTGTGAGAGGTGCCATGAGGGTTGGCTGGGCTGCTCTTTGCTCAGGGAAAAACCAGCTGTTTGCTTTTTAAAGAGCTCATTGCACGTACAGTATATCTACTGAATGAGAACTATTTGAACATAAGAAATAGGAGCACGAGGAGGCCATTTGGCCCTTTGAGCCTGCTCCGCCATTCAACAAGATCATGGCTGATCTTCGACCTCAACTCCACCTTCCCGCACTATCCCCATATCCCTTAATTCCCTTCGTTCCCAAAAATTTATCGACCTCTGTCTTGAATATACTCAACGACTGAGCATCCACAGCTCTCTGGGGTAGAGAATTCCAATGATTCACAATCCTTTGAGTGAGGAAATTTCTCTTCATCTCAGTCCTAAATGGCCGACCCCTTATTATGAGACTGTGACCCCTAGATTCTCTAGCCAGGGGAAACATTTTCTCAGCATTAACCCTGTCAAGCCCCTTAAGAATTTTATGTTTCAATGAGATCACCTCTCATTCTTCTAAACTCTAGTGAATCTAGGCCTAGTCTACTCAATCTCTCCTCATAGGGCAATCCCCTCAACCCAGGAACCAGTCCAGTGAACCTTCGTTGCACTCCCTCGAAGGTAAGTATGTCTTTCCTTAGATAAGGAGACCAGAACTGTACATAGTACTCCAGGTGTGGCCTCACCAATATCCTGTATAATTATAGTAAGACTTCTTTACTCTTATACTCTAATCCCTTTGTAACAAAAGCTAACATACCATTTGCTTTCCTAATTGCTTGCTGTACCTGCATGTTAACTTTCTGTGATTCATGACACCCAGGTCCCTCTGAATGCCAACATTTCCTAGTGTCTCACCATTCAAAAAATATTCTGCTTTTTTGTTTTTCCTACCAAAGTGGATAACTTCACACTTCCCCACATTGTATTCCATTTGCCATGTTCTTGCCCATTCAGTCAACCTGTCTATATCTCTGCTGCCTTTTTGCGTCCTCCTCACAGCTTACCTTCCCACCTAACTTTGTATCATCAGCAAACTTGGATACGTTACACTCAGTCCCTTCATCCAAGTCATTAATATAGATAGTAAATAGCTGAGGCCCAAGCACTGATCCTTGCGGCACCCCACTAGTTACAGCCTGTCAACCCGAAACAGTCCCGTTTATTCCTACTCTCTGTTTTCTGTCCATTAACCAATCCTCAATCCGTGCTAATATATTGCCCCCAATCCCACGAGTCCTAATTTTGTGTAATAACCTCTTGTGTGTCATCTTATGGAATGCTTTCTGAAAATCCAAATACACCACATCCACTGGTTCCCCCTTATCCATCCTACTAGTTACATCTTCAAAAAACTCTAACAGATTTGTCAAACACAATTTCCCTTTCATTGACAGACATATTCTAAGCACTATGAGCATGTTAAAAAAAAAAGTAAACAGGCAGTTGCCCACCAGCAAAGAGACGCCTGGCATGTGGTATTGGCGCTTTCTGCATTTTGACCCAACGACGATGAAGGAACGGCGATGCATGTCCACGTCGTGAAGGGGAACTTGGAGGTGGTGGTGTCCCCATGCTCCTGCTGCCCTTGTCCTTCTAGGTGGTGGAGGTTGTGGGTTTAGGAGGTGTTGTCAAAGAAGCCTTGGTGAGTTGCTGCAGTGCATCTTGTAGATGGTACACACTGCAGCCACGGTATGCTGGTGATGAAGGGAATGGATGTTTAAGGTTATGGATGGGCTGCCGATCTAGCGAGCTGCTTTGTCCTGGGTGGTGTCGAGTTTCTTGACTGTTGTTGGAGCTGCACCCATCCAGGCAAGTGGAGAGTATTCCATCACACTCCTGACTTGTGCCTTGTAGATGGTGGAGAGGCTTTGGGGAGTCGAGAGGTGAGACAGTTGCCGCAGAATACCCAGCCTCTGACCTGCTCTAGTAGCCACCACATTTATGTGGCTGGTACAGTTGAGTTTCTGGTCAGTGGCGAGCCACAGAATGTTGTCGGTAGGGGATTTGGCAATAATGTAATTGAATGTCAAAGGGAAGTAGTTAGACTCTCCAGCCATTGCATGTTACTTGTCACTTATCAGCCAAAGCCTGGGCGTTGTTCAGGGATTGCTGCATGCAGGATCAATAAACAAAGAGAAGAATGGAGAAACGAGAGTATCAGCCTAATGTGGCATTCTGGTACCCGGTATTTAAGTTATACCCGTGACTGTAATAATGAAACTAGAGTCTTTCTTCTGGTGCCTGGGCCTCAGAGACGGTGAACATTTTTGCTTTTTGCTCCCTTTGCAGAATTGAACAAAAACTGTCGAAAGTCCTTTGAGCCGCCAAGCATTCGCTCGACATTTCTAGAAGGCGGAGCGAGTGGCCGGTTACCGCGGCAATATCACTCTGACATCGCCAGCATCAGTGGCCGCTGGTAGCAGTGAACTGGAACCCACTTGCCCGTGGCTGCCGCGGAAAGGCAGCTGGCGAAAGCTGGCACAGACTGTTGTGCGACGTTAACCCTGTGGAGAGCATTTACTGCACACAGCCCTCGGTGTTTTAGGAGTTTGGATTACAAGGACCAAAGCCTGCTTGATTTCGTGCAAATAGTTGTGCCAAAAAAGGAAGAAAACTGGCCTATCAACGTGCATTCCATGGTTGCCTTTTGCTGTTTCACCAAATATGGTACTAATCTATATGCAGATCAGAGAACAATAAGACCATTAACACTAGCTTTCTTGCTCAATATTATTTATTAGAGAACAAAAAATTAAATTATGCACTGAAATGTTAGGTTCTACCATAGAATTAAACTCGAACCACTAACCCAAGTGCATTGTGAGTATAGTTTGTATTGAGAGGGTGAGATGTGGTGTACTGCTGAGTAGAGAGACTTCAATGTAATTGCCTCTGCACTTTACACGTCCTGGTTTTCTAGACCTGTGGAAATGCGTTTTTTTTTCTCTGGTCTTCATATATAAAAAGATCTATTTTATTAGCAGTGCTGAGGAAATGGAGCGGCCATCTGCTAGGACTTGAGTGAAGCTAGCGTCATTCTAGAGGTGTATATGATACTAATTATTGTACAGTGAGGCTTGGGTCCCCAGTCACCAGACAGGCACGTTTCCCCAAACGCAAGTACTGAAACAGTGCCCCTATTCAGTGATTAAATTCGATTGCATTTTACTGCCATCTTAAGCACGTTTACTGTATTCGAGGTGCTGGTTTTCTACACTACAATGCTTATATCATTTTACACATTTGTTGCACCTAGTTCTTTCATAGAATTACATAGAATGTACAGCACAGAAACAGGCCATTCAGCCCAACTGGTCCGTGCCGGTGTTTATGCTCCACACAAGCCTCCTCCCACCCCTCTTCATCTCACCCTATCAGCATAGCCTTCTATTCCTTTCTTCCTCATGTGCTTATCTAGCTTCCCCTTATATGTATCTATGCTATTGGCCTCAACTACTCCCTGTGGTAGCGAGTTCCACATTCTTACCACTTTTTGGGTAATGAAGTTTCTCCTGAATTCCCTGTTGGATTTATTTGATTTGTTATTTATTCACAACTCTTAACATTCCCAATGACTGGCCCCATTAGCAATGTCTAAACTGGAGCAGTTTCAGTGGCATAACGTTCTGGGCAGGCATCATACGGGTGCGCGCGCGCCGGCACCGCTTGCCATTCTGGCGCACCTCCATATTGGTACTGTGAAAACCACGAATTAATGTCTGGGTTTTTTTTTTAAGCAACTTTCCCGTGCAGATTGAGCTAGGTGAGGAATGGTTGTATAACCAGTTGTTATTGGCAAAGCTTGTATCTTCATTTTCTTGCAAGGTTTTAAAAAAAAAAAAGTAAGATAATATGTAGGTTTGTGGGTGTACTTGGCAGTGGGAGATGTCAGAAGCTGAAACAGATGGACCTAAATAGCCTGCATGTGTTTCTGGAATCTTCTGGTGCAGTTCAGTTTTGAATGTCGTGTTTGATACCACTTAAAAGTGTTGTTAATTTGTGTGGGTTTGCTTGCTGTTGACTCCTACGAGCAATGATGGACAGGAGACGACCCGCCGGTCCATCCAGCCTGCCCCCCACAATTATGTAGCCTTGTGTGTCACAATATATACACTCCAGATAAAAATCCAGGCCAATTCGGGAGAGCAAAATCTGGAAAATTCCTCTCCAAACCCCCTTAGGCGAAGAAAGCTAGTCCAGGAGAGCGCATCGGCCCTGATTAATGTTGTACAGCACCCACCTTCTGTACAAGGTGATCTCCGGTCCAGCTCTCGCTTGAAGGAATTCAGCGACTCGGCGCCCCCCGCACGAGCCGACGGCCTGTTCCCACACGTCCACTCTTCCGTGGATGGCTCCCGCACATCATGTCCTCCATCTCGGAGGGCTGCACAATCTCGGCTGCACACTTAATGCAGAACTGCCGCTGACGATGCTTTATGATTAGCTGGTAAGGAGTGATATTGGCGAAAGTGAGGTCAATTTCAGTTTTCCTTCCCATGACCCCAACCAAAGACAAAGTTGTCTCGCTCTGCAGCAGCCTGGCAGCGACGGCACATCACTCCCACACTGGAGGCGAGGAGGAGCCCTTCAGTTCTCAAACTCATTGTCTTCTTCAGAGTTCGAAAATCAATTTCCTCGGTTTTTGTTTCTCTCTCCTTTAGCAGTGCTCCTTGCTTCAGTAACACCTTATAACCCAGGAAAGTCTATAGGCCATGTGAGTTTTCTGTTTAGTATTTTTCTTCTGCTCTTTTTCTGTGTCATTGAAAGCTTAGTTCCTGATTTTTTTTTTTTGCACTGACATATGTCCCCACGTACTCCCGGTACAGTTAACGAGCCCAAAGGAGTTTGAAGAATGAAGTGTTTGTGTTGTTTATGATGGATCGATGAAGGTTTTTAGCTGAAATGAAGGAAATCTCAAAGTGCCTACCTTTTCTGCTATCCGATTATGTTGATGTCCATGTCCAGATTGTCCTGTTCTGCCGGACATTTTAAAACAGGGCGAGCTGTAAAGTGGCTGAATTGTATTTATGCAGAAGGATACACACTTTGTAAGACTTTAAACCGCTATATGAAGTGTTCTGTGTAGCCAGCTTTAGGTGAACACCATCTTTGCTGCGTGAGTGAAGTTAGTGATATAAAAATATGTGAATAGTTTAATATTGTTTTCTATTTTCAATGGCAATTATGCATATGGTCTGTAAAGATAATAATTGTTGGATTAATTGAAAACAAATTTGCACACTCAAAGGGAAGAGCTATGTTTTTGTCACTTTTATATATAAAATGTAGTTTTGTGATTTTGTTTTTTCTCAATGATTAGCAACTAAGAGGAAATCCATTATTGTGAATCCCTCTTAAAGTCTTAAAAAGTCAGCGATATGTGTGTACACCAAAGTGAAGGCTGTAAGGCTGTTCAGTTTATGGAAGCTAAACTGAGAGAATATTCTGTACGAAACACTGGAAGAATACTCGCTTGTGCCTCACTGCAAGTGTGAGGAGGTGCCAAGCTAACCTTGTGTAGACTAACACCGAGACACGATGGTTATCTCATGGACAAAGCGGTTTGATTGTCAGCTTAAGCTGGAGGTTAGCAATAACTCAGTGCCTTGAGTGATGATTTATCTGTAAATATAGCACAGATGTTTATTTTCAGTGTGGGGGGGGTGGAGTTAATGACCTTTTTATGACTTTCGGTTAAAAAAAAGATACTGTTTGTGGATAAGCTTTAACAAAGGGAATTTTCAATACAGTTTTATGTTGTATTAAAAGATAATTTTATAAATCTTTCTCTACAGTCTGTTGTGTAAATATATTTTGCATCTGCACAGAGTCAAACATGCACATTCCTAATGAAGCTATGGTATTGCAACAACTCCCTCCTAACCTGTCTGACTATGCCTCCTTGAACGTCAGCTGTGAAAGACCACTTTTGTTTGAGGTTTATTTTGTGGCTTATCACGTGTGAGAACTCAGCAGTGGATTTTATCATCTGCCACTTCAATTGCCAAGCAATAAATTCTTTAGCTAAAGAAAGAACTATGATGACAGTGAAAGAAGGAAAGTGAGGGAGTGCGCTTTAGTTACGCCCGAGAGATCCTTGATCGGGCAAATGTTCCTAATGGTGGTTTTTTTTTCAGAAAGTTCAATGATCCATCATACTTGGACAAATTATGTATTTCTTAAATTACTTTGTACGAAAGTGACCGATTTAAATTTTGCACAATGGTGGGATGTGCTGCTTGGGGACAGTTGCAATATTTGTCGATTTGTATTTTGCTTTGAAGCCTTTCTCGATACACTCGCTGCTTTCTATACCAAGCTTTAGTTTGTAAATATCTCCAGAATTTCAGTTCCAATATGGGATTGTGCTCAACTGCGCCACCACCACCTCCCTCCCCCCCCCCCCCCACCCCTGCGTTTTAACCAGTTTCCCTAATTTCCTGCTGGTGATCAAACAATCTCCTTCAGCTGGGAAGAGGGAAACAGTGTGGGCTCTGGACTGTTCCACATGGAGGGTGTTCCTGTGTTTGAATAGGAGTCCACTCATAGTGCGTCACCTGACTTCCCTCTTTTTTGCCATTCCTAAAGGTCAATGTTTTACGTCCACCGGACACCACTCCATCCAGCAGCTTGACTGAGTACTAGCAAAACTCGTTCTCGGGCAGTTATTGATGAAATTGAGATACAAGCCACCCAAAACTCCAGCCATTCTAGTGCCTTCACTGTCAAACATAAGACGTAGGAGCAGGAGTCGGTCATTTGGCCCCTCGAGCCTGCTCCGCCATTCAATGAGATCATGGCTGATCTGATCTTGGCCTCAACTCCACTTCCCTGTCTGCTCCCCATAACCCTCGACTCCCTTACCATTCAAAAATCTGCCTATCTCCACCTTAAATATATTCAATGACTCAGCCTCCACAGCTCTCTGGGGAAGAGAATTCCAAAGATTTACGACCCTCTGAGAGAAGAAATTCCTCCTCATTTCCGTTTTAAATGGGTGCCCCCTTGTTGGATTCTGTCTTATAATTGGCCACTCTGTCCAGCCAATGTCCTGCCATTTTCAAACAGAACCGTGTCCAATGCCATTTATACAGTCAACTGGTATTGTACATGATGATCTCTGGTAACTTTGTCTGATGACGCTCCTGTGAAGTGCCTGG
This sequence comes from Squalus acanthias, assembly GCA_030390025.1. Lineage (NCBI taxonomy): Eukaryota > Metazoa > Chordata > Chondrichthyes > Squaliformes > Squalidae > Squalus > Squalus acanthias. Next base: position 46,129,704 of record CM059438.1, read on the forward strand.
GGACATTTTACTACATTAAAGGCGCTATATAATTGCAAGTTGTTGTATCAGTTCTAACCCCACTGGACCTAAGCACATACTCTAATCTGACAAATGAGTGCAATACTGAGGGAGTGCTGCGTTGTTGGAGGTGCCATCTAACAGAGAAGACGTTAAATCTGCCTGTTCAGGTGGACGTTTTAAAAAAAAACACATGCCACTTTTTCAAGAAGAGTAAGGGAGTTCTCTTGGTATCCGGACCAACACTTATCCCTCAACTATCACCACTAAAACCTCATTGCTGTTGGTGGGACCTTGCTGAGTGCAAATTGGCTGTCGCACTTGCCTGCTGTTTCGCCTTTATCCATTGGGGAAGGTGGCTAACCTTGATCACGTATTTCGAGTGGGATGTATTCAACCTGCATACCAAAGCACAAATGAGCAGTTTCTTCATTGTTGTCACAAGTTTTATCTGTGCTTGGTCTTAGATGGATGCGTATAGAACAAATCACAGGGGAGCTAGTTGATTGAGAGTCACTTGACAGATATCTGTCGAGAAAGAGGATTGAAGGTTATTATGATATTAATAGCACTGTTGGATGTGATCAGGGAGGCAGGGGAAGGATTTTAATGTCCTTTTAAACAAGACCAAAACTAGGAGCCATAAATATATAAGCATATGAGGGAGAAGGGAATAGAGGGTTATGCTGATAGAGTTAGATGCGGAAAGACAGGAGGAGCCTCGTGTGGAGCATAAACACCGGCATGGACTGGTTGGGCCGAATGGCCTGTTTCTGTGCTTTATATCCTATGTAATAAATCCAATAGGGAATTCAGGAGAAGCATCTTTACCCAGAGAGTGGTTAGAATGTGGAACTCGCTACCACATGGAGTGGTTGAGGTGAATAATGTAGATGCAGACAAGGGGAAGCTAGAATAAGTACATGAGGGAGAAAGGAATAGAAGGATATGCCGATAGGGTGAGATGAAGAGGGGTAGGATGAGGCTCATGTGGAGCATAAACACTGGCATAGACCAGTTGAGTCAAATGGCCTGTTTCTGTGCTGTAAATATTATGTAATTTTATGTAAAATGTGGTGGAGTCTATGATAGAATAATCATGTGTAACCTGTGGATGGAGTGGGCTTTATGGACCCTTTTTCTTTCTCTGGCCTTGTTGAGGGTAATTTTTGTCTTCACCACATGGGATAAACTGGCGGGCAACTCAAAGAAATTTCCGGCACAGCAGGAGGCCATTTGATCCATCATGTCTGTGCCGGCCAAAAAAGAGCTATCCAGCCTAATCCCACTTTCCAGCTCTTGGTCCGTAGCCTTCTAGGTTACAGCACTTCAAGTGCATATCCAAGTACTTTTTAAATGTGATGAGGGTCTCTGCCTCTACCACCCTTTCAGGCAGTGAGTTCCAGACCCCCACCACCCTCTGGGTGAAAAACGTTTTCCTCAACTCCCCTCTAATCCTCCTCCCCATTACTTTAAATCTATGCCCCCTGGTTAGTCACCTCTCTGCGAGGGGAAATAGGTCCTTCCTATCCACTCTATCTAAACCCCTCATAATTTTATACACCTCAATCAAGTCTCTTCTCAGCCTCCTCTGTTCCAAAGAAAACAACCCCAGCCTATCCAATCTTTCCTCATAGCTGAAATTCTCCAGCCCTGGCAACATTCTTGTAAATCGCCTCTGTACCCTCTCTAGTGCAATCACATCTTTCCTGTAATGTGGGGGGTGATTTTGCCAGCCCTGGGGAGGCGGGTATGGAGGCGGGACTGCCGGGAACATGGCAGAATCTGGGGGCAGGTACCCAACTCGTCCCCAACCCGCTTCCGTGCCATCTTCCCAGGAGGCGGGTACCCGACCCACACTGGGAGCCGCCTCCTCAAGGCGGGAAGGGGATTAGTGCCTGTTAACCGGTAGTTTTTTGGATAATCCCTATTTTGCCACCTAAAGTGTGGGCTTCCCGACGGCTCCGAATCTCGCCAGGGTCAGCGAGGAGGGGTGGGGGTCGGAGGGGCCGAGATATCCGGTGTGCAGGTGAGTGATGGGTGCATGTGTGCAGAGGTAAGTGTGTTAAAAGCTTTGCTTACCTTTGCTTCTTCCTCCAGGCTTCATCCCTTCAGGTCTCGGGAGTCCCTCATGTCACCGGCAGAGAAAGCAGAATGGCCGCTGCATTCTCAAATGCATCAGCCTTCTGCTTTCTGCTCAGGAAGGCTTTCTAATTGAGTCTTGAGTAAAGACTCAACTTAGAAGACAGATTGTCGGTGTTTGACAGCTTCACAGAGCTGTCAAACGATGACAATTCATCTGTCAAAAGCTCTTGACAGATGAAACGTCACTTGCTGACGTCACCAGTAACTGGCTTTCCCTTAATTGGCCTGCTAAGCCCGCTGGGCGGGCTTAACAAGGTCAGTCAAGGGAAAATAGCATGGGTTGGCCACAAGTCGATGGAGGCGGGACTAAAACCCGACAAGTGGGAGTCCCGCCTCCAAATGCTCCACACTGAGAAAATCCAGCCCGTGGTAACCAGAACTGTACACTGTACTCTAGCTGTGGCCTAACTAGTGTTTTGTATAGTTCAAGCATAACCTCCCTGCTTTATATTCTATGCCTCGGCTAATAAAGGAAAGTATCCCGTACGCCTTCTTAACCACCTTATCTACCTGTCCTGCTACCTTCACGGATCTGTGGACATGCACTCCAAGGTCCCTCTGTTCCTCTACACTTCTCAGTATCTTACCATTTATTGTGTATTCCCTTGCCTTCTTAGCCCTCCCCAAATGCATTACTTTACACTTCTCCGGATGAATTCCTTTTGCCACATTTCTGCCCACCTGGCCAGTCCGTTGATATCTTCCTGGAGTCTGCAGCTATCTTCCTCACTATCAACCACACGGCCAATTTTTGTATCACCTGCAAACTTCTTAATCATGCCCCCTACATTGAAGTCTAAATCATTGATGTATACCACAAAAAGCAAGGGACCTAGTACTGAGCCCTGCAGAACCCCACTGGAAACAGTTTTCCAGTCACCAAAACATCCGTCGACCATTACCCTTTGCTTTCTGCCACTGAGCCAATTTTGGATCCAACTTGCCACTTTCCCTTGGATCCCATGGGCTTTTACCTTTCTGACCAGTCTGCCATGTGGGAACTTGTCAAAAGCCTTGCTAAAATCCATGTAGATTACATCAAATGCGGTACCCTATTCAACCCTCCTTGTTACCACCACAAAAAATTCAATCAAGTTAGTCAGACACGACCGCCCCTTAACAAATCCAAAAGTGCGAAGTGCCCACCTGTAACAGAAACTACCTGTAACAGAAACCACCTGATCTTTACTTCCATTGATTTCAGAAGGTGTTTAATGAAGTGCCACAGAATAGACGTGTTAGCAAAATTGAAGGGATTAAAGGGGCAGCGGCTGCGTGGGTACGAAATTGGCTAAGGGACAGAAAGCAGAGAGTAATGGTGAATGGTTGTTTCAGACTGGAGGGAAATATACAGTGATGTTTCCCAGGGTCGCTGTTAAGACTGCTGCTCTTTTTGATATATATTAATGACCTGAACTTGGGTATACAGGGCATAATTTCAAAGTTTGCAAATGATACGAAGCTTGGAAATGTAGTAAATAGTGAGGAGAATAGCAACAGACTGGTGAAATGGGCAGACACATGGCAGATGAAGTTTATGTGAACAAGCTAACGACGACTCGAGTCCGGATCACGTCATGTATCGTGACATAAACCCAAGATCCCGATTGAGACCGTCTTCATGAGTGCGGAACTTGGCTATCAGTTTCTGCTCGATGATTTTGCGTTGTCGTGTGTTTCTAAGGTTGCCTTGGAGAACGCTTACCCGCAGATCCGAGGCTGAATGTCCTTGACTGCTGAAGTGTTCCCCGACTGGGAGGTAACAATCCTGCCTGGCGATTGTTGCGCGGTGCTCGTTCATACGTTGTCTCAGTGTCTGCATGGTCTCGCCGATGTACCATGCCGCGGTGCATTCTTTCCTGCAACGTATGAGGTAGACAACGTTGGCCGAGTCACATGAGTATGTACCATGTACCTGGTGGGTAGTGTCCTCACGTGTGATGGTGGTGTCTGTGTTGATGATCTGGCATGTCTTGCAGAGTTTGCCATGGCAGATGAAGTTTAATGCAGAGAAGTGTGAAGTGATGCATGTTTGAAGGAAAACCGAGGAGAGGCAATATAAATTAAATTATACAATTTTAAAGGGGGTACAGGAACATGTGGGTGTATGTACACAAACCTTTGAAAGTGGCAGGACAAGTTGAGAAGACTGTTAAAGCGTATGGTATCCTTGACTTTATTAATAAAGGCATAGAGTACAAAAGCAAGGAAGTTATACTTTTATAAAACACTGGTTAGTCCCTAGCTCGAGTATTGTGCCCAATTCTGGGCACCACACTTTAGGAAGGATGTTAAGGCCTTGGAGAAGGTGCAGAGGAGATTTACTAGAATGGTACCAGGGATGAGGGACTTCAGTTGTGTGGGGAGACTAGAGAAGCTGGAATTGTTCTCCTTAGAGCAGAGAAGGTTAAGGGGGGGGATTTGATGGAGGTGTTCAAAATTATGAGGGGTTTTGATCGAGTAGATAGAGAAAAACTGTTTCCGCTGGCATAAGGGTCAGTAGCCAGAAGACACAGATTTAAGATAATTGGCAAAAAAATCCAAGGGGAAATGAGGAGACATTAACTCCTTAACAACGCACACACAACTCAACAGACTCTATTCTTGGTGATAGGTTTTTATGCGTGATTTATCTGTCATTTTAAGTTGCATTCAACCCACCCACTTTTATATCAGATTTAAGACATCCCAACACAGTCTCGTCGTTTGGTAAGTGAGTCGATTGCTCATCCTCCTGAATCATTGTTTAGCCAGATGGGTCACAGCCAGAACCTGAGAGCAGCCGTTGATCTCCTAATTATTGATTTGAAGTCAAGTGATGAATGACCATTAACCACTACATTATTTTTGCATTTAAAGGAGCAGCACTTCTTAACCAAAGGTGGTCGAACTCTACCAATTTAATTAGGAACAGGAATAGGCCATTCAGCCCCTCGAGCTTGCTCCGCCATTCAATTAGATAGATCATGGCTAAGCTGTATCTTAACTTCATTTACCCATCTTGGTTCCATGCACTTACCTAACAAAAATCTATCGATCTTCGTTTTGAAATTTTCAATTGACCCCCAGCCTCAACAGCTTTTTGGGGCGAGAGTGTTCCAGATTTCCACGACCTTTTGTGTGATGAAGTGCTTCCTGACATCACCCCTGAACGGCCCAGCTCTAATTTTAAGGTTATGCCCCTTGTTCTGGACTCCACCACCCCACCCCTCCAAACCACCAGAGGAAATAGTTTCTCTCTACCCTATCAAATCAAATTAAATTAAACACATCAATTAGATCACCCCTTAATCTTCTATGCTCAAGGGAATACAAGCCTAGTCTATGCAAACTTTCCTCATAATTTAACCTTTTTAGCCCGGGTATCATTCTGGTAATTCTGTGGTGCACCCACTTCCTGTGTGGCAGCCGTGGCTCAGTTGGTAGCACCCTCGCCTCTGAGTCAGAAGGTAAGTCCCACCCCAGAGACTTCAGCACACAAATCTAGGCTGACACTCCGAGGGCGTGCTACACTGTCAGAGGGTGCCGTCTTTCGGATGAGACGTTAAACCGAGGCCCCGTCTGCTCTCTCAGGTGGACAGAAAAGTTCCCATGACACTATTTTGAAGAAGAGCAGGGGAGTTCTCCCCGGTGTCCTGGGGCCAATATTTATCCCTCAATCAACATCACTAAAAAACAGATTATCTGGTCATTATCACATTGCTGTTTGTGGGAGCTTGCTGTGCGCAAATTGGCTGCCGCGTTTCCTACATTAGAACAGTGACCACACTTTAAAAGTACTTCATTGGCTGTAAAGTGCTTTGGGACGTCTGGTGGTTGTGAAAGGCGCGATATAAATGTAAGTCTTTTTTCCTGAAGGCAGTATTACAGATGCGTTCTAACCAGAGCTTTATACAACTGTAGCTTAACTCCCACCCCTTTGTATTCCAGCCCTGTTGAGATAAAGGCCAACATTTTTGTACCTGTCCGCTAGGTTTTAGTGATTTCTTTACTTGGACCCCTAAATCTCTTTGTTCCTCCACAGTTCCTAGCTTCTCTCCATTCAGGAAATACTCTGATCTATCTTTTTGGGACCTCACAATTTCCCACATTGAACTCCATCTGCCACAGTTTTGCCCACTCACTTAATCTGTCAACGTCCCTTTGCAACTTTCTGCTCCCAGCTACACTATTGACTGTGCCACCTAACTTAGATATACAGCTCTCTCTTTCTTCATCTAAGTCATTTATAAATATAGCGAAAAGCTGAGGCCCCAGTATAGATCGTTTATTTCCACTGGACAACCTCTAGCAACATGCCAACTGTCACGTCACACATTCCTTGGCCTAGACACTGACACCATCCCTCTACCTGGCCACTGGCTGAGGCTGAATCAGACCATTCGCAACCGTGACGTTCTATTTGACCATGAGATGAGTTTCCGACTCCATGTCCACTCCAGCAACAAGACCGCCTATTTCCACTTCCATCGCATCACCTGACTCCGCCCCCCCTCAGCTCATCTGCTGCTGAAACCCTCATCCATGCCTTTGCTATCTCCAGACTTGACTATTCCAACGCTCTCCTGGCCGGCCTCCCAACTTGCACCCTCCATAAACTTGAGCTCATCCAAAACTCTGCTGCCCGTGTCCTAACTCGCACCAAGTCCCGTTCACCCATCACCCCTGTGCTCGCTGACCTACACTGGCTCCCGGTCCAGCAACACCTCGATTTTTAAAATTCTCATCCTTGTTTTCAAATCCCTCCATGACCTCGCCCTTACCCATCTCTGTAACCTCCTCCAGCCCTTTCACCCTTCGAGATCTCTGTGCTCCTCCAATTCTGGCCTCTTGTGCATTCCTGACTTTCGTCGCTCCACCATTGGTGGCCGTGCCTTCTGTTGCTTAGGCCCTAGGCTCTCGAATTCCCATCCTAAACCTCGCCACCTCTCTACCTCTCTCTCCTCCTTTAAGACGCTCCTTAAAATTTATCTCTTTGACTAAGCTTTTGGTCACCTGTCCTAATATCTCCTTATGTGTCTCGGTGTCAAATTTTGTTTGATAATCGCTCCTGTGGAGTGCATTGGGATGTTTTACTACATTAAACGCGCTATATAAATGCAAGTTGCTGATAATCTGTACCTCAAACAGCTCCTGGATTCACTCCCTTTCCACAACTGTCTCGCACCCTGGGCATTGGTTCGTTGATGCACCAAGCTGGCTCCACCCTATCTACAAGTCAACTTCGTCACACCAGAGGACTTCAGACCTTAACTATGGACACTCTCATATCGTCTGCTCCCTGTCTTCTGTTTCTGACCAGGACATGTGTCTCTGAATCTGTGCCATGACTATATAAACTGAATTCCCTCTGTGATCATTTGCATATGCATCATGGCTACCGCTCCAGAACCCAGACCATAAATTTTATCTCCCTTTTCTCACAAACCCTATTCTGCTGTCTCCTCCCCTTCCTGTCACCCAGGCATGGCACCTTTCGTTTCTCCCCTTTCAGGTATTTTGCCTCAACACTTCATTCCAACATCTTGAACCCTCGCCATCAATTCCATCCCCCTCCCCGCCACTGCCTCAGGTTGGACCAGACTCTTCACGACATTGGCATCCTATTTGACACCGAGCTGAGCTTCCAATCCTGTACTTCTTCAGTTTCTAGACTCACCTATTCTAATGCTCTCCTGGCTGGGCTCCCATCTTCCACACTTGGTAACTTCAGCTTATCGAAAATTATGCTGCCTGTATCCTCTGTCCCGCTCACCCATTATTCCTGACCTTGCTGACCTACATTAGCTTCAGGCCCCCCCAATCCCTCCAATTTAAAATTCTCATCTTTGAGTCCCTTCATAGCCTCCTCCCTGGAGTATTGCGTCCAGTTCTGGTCACCACACTTTAGGAAGGATGAGAGGGTGCAGAGGATATTTACCAGAATGGTTCCGGGGATGGGAGATCTTACTTACAAGGACAGGTTGGAGCAGCTGGATTTGTTTTCATTAGAACAAAGGCGGTTGAGGGGTGATTTGATAGAGGTGTACAAGATTATGACGGGTTTGGATAGGCTAGACGGGGAAAGGCTGTTCCCACTACTTGATGGTACAAGGACTAGGGGACACAGATTTAAGGTTTTGGTCAAGAGATACAGGGGGGATGTGAGGGAAAACTTTTTTACGCAGCGAGTGGCGAGGACCTGGAACTCGCTGCTGACGGAGGTGGTGGAAGCGGAGACACTCAATGTTTTCAAGGGGATACTGGATAGGCTCTTGAGGGAAATAAACTTGCTGGGCTACGGGGATAGAGCGGGGGAATGGGACTGACTGGATTGCTCTACAGAGAGCCGGCATGGATTCAATGGGCCGAATGGCCTCCTCCTGTGCCGTTATGACTATGACTCCTTACCTCTGTAACGTCCTCCAGCCCTACAAGTCACACGCCACCCTGACTTGGACATATATTGCCATTCCTTCATTGTCGCTGGGTCTAAATCCTGGAACTCCCTCCCTAACAACATTGCAGAGCACCTTCACCACCCGGACTGCAGCAGTTCAAGAAGAAATGCCAGCTTTGCCAGCAAGACCCACATCCTGAGAAAGAATTAAATAAGAACTCTCCCCAGAACTCTGCGTTCCTCTGACTCTGGTGTCTTGTACATGGTCCATCCCTTTGCCCCACTGTTGGCAGTCGTGTCTACAGCCTTTTGGGTACCCGCTCTGGAATTCCCTCCCTAAACCTTTCCACCCTTTCCTCCTGTAAGACCATCCTTAAAACCCACCTCTTTGACCAATCTTCTAATGTCTCTTTCCTTGTTAAAGGCACTATAATAAATGTAAATTGTTTTATTTCCTTCTCCAGCAGGTGAATTCAGTCGTGTTACAGAGTCACCTCGTATGGGGGTTTAGGAGAAAGGATTAAAATATAATAAAGATATAAGAGTTGTGTAAGAGTTTTTAAAGATGAAGCCTTTTAGGTCATGAAATGCTATCAATGTGAACAACTGAGATTAAACTTTTTAATAATATTTCAGAGATCTGACTACAAACAAGAATGACTAAATAATGTGATTGTCTTAGTAATTTTTGTATTGATAACATATTTTTCGGATTACTACAGAGGATTTTGTTTGAGTAAATTAGTTAGTTAATTCAAAGGTGGCTTTAGCAGCACACAATCTGTGAGCAGAGTCATCAGCCCAATGTAAAAATATAACTTGCAGTTAGTGCTGCAAGTATTTGTATAAATAACATTGTTAGAGAGCCAGAATGCGCATCAGCTGCCAGTGAGAAGTGTTTATTTTTGTTGATAATAGTATATTGCTTAATGATTGAAGCTAACACACAGTTTAACAAGAACAGTGATTTGCGAATCCTGGAAAACACAGTGGAGTAAATGCTGAAGTAGTCATCTTGTCTACAAACCAGAGGCTGCAGATTTTATTGCAAAGCAGCCTCTAGTGTCACATAAATTACTTGAAACAAATATTTTCTGTAATTGGTTTGGAATTTGCTTGGACACTCCTGCTAAAGGACCAGTCCGTCCACATCCAGCCAATCTGCAAAAAGCTCCATTTGCCCACCCTCCCTTCTTCCTGTTCCCTCGCCATCTCTCTATCCATGTTCCCTTTAATTTCATGCGCAGTAGTTTTCCTAACAAGTCTCTTACATGGTGCCTTACCAAATCCCTTTTGAATTTGAAATTTCTATCGATAAGACTTGTCTCATTCTCTTTATACATTGAGATTTTATTTTCACTTTACCTCAGTTAAATATCTAGTAATGTGAAGGCCGACATACCGCGCTAACTGCATAAAGTATGCTAAATTAATAATACAATTGCTGACATTAATGAGCCATCAATCTAGCATGTGTAGGCTTGAGCCAGTTCCAATCAGCCATGACCAGCAGGGACAAAGTTTATAGAGCTCTATTGAGCATTAAGGAAGCTGCTTATAAAAGGGCATAATTATCGCTGAAAGTTATTGGGCAAGCTCTGTCCTACTGTTGTGTAAACTGGCAACGTGAGGTAAACCCCATTGAAAAATATTGCTTGAGAAAATTACTACACGTCAAGCACTTTTCAGGTATTTTTTCTTGTGCCAAATGCAGAAGATTGCTTCCACAGACAAGTAAAACATGACCTTATGCGTGAAGTAATCTTGGATAGTAGGCCACAGGGTTGAACAATGAAGCCTTTTACCAAAGAGGTTCACAGTGGATTTAATATAGATTATCTCTGTAAACTCCGAATCTCTCCATCTGACAGACAAATAACACTGTGACGGACTGTATCTCTCAGGCTTATTAAAGTTTATGAAGAAGGGAAATGAGACAGAAGAAAGGGCAAGCATAGATTATTTAACCAGGTTAGAGAACTGAACTTGCAGCCCTTTTTACAAAATGGCAAGCTGTCTCGAAGTTCTGGTCACGCTCTTTAGTATTGCACATTTACTTGGAACCAACGTCCCTGATATGAAGTTCAGTGTTTGATGTTTGATATTCGTGGAGTCCTCCACCAGCCAAAGCTAGTTAGCTGCCTGGCAATAAAAGAAAGACTTGCATTTATATAGCACCTTTCAAGGTCCAGTGAGTCAAACTTTGTTTTCTGACTAAGTTAAAATATACTTTGAACCTAATTAGCCACCATCACACTGAAAAAGAAATATTGCCTTATTCATCTGTTGAAACGTCCTTTTATATCCATCCTCTACATTCGTTAGATGTTCATCATCAAAGGAGAGACTATAAAAGCAGTCTTGCTTACTTTTACTCTCATGGTCCTTTCCAACTCCTAGACTGTGTGAGAACTCTAACCGCAGGCTGCTCCTCTTTTCCTGGCAGCGGAGTTTTCTGTCGTCTTATATTGCTGTAGGAATAGTTCTGTGAGCACTGCTTCTCACTTCCGGATACGGTTGCCAGTTCTACCAGCAGCTGTGACTTTGTTTTTCAGTGTTGGAATAACTCACGTACTGTACCGGTGTTTCCCGTTTGAAGCAGCGTTCAGGTCAACTTCGAGTTTCTTCAGTCCACTCCTGCCTCATTTCTATATGTGGGGCTATTCCACTTGCTATTTTTGTAGGATTATTATTCATTTCGTTTGTCCCTATGTTTAGGAAAATAACCCTATTGCTGGTTCTAACCGTGAGCAACAACAACTACAGCGCCTTTAATGAAGTAAAACATCCCAAGGCGTATTATAAAACAAAATTTGATGCTGAGCCACATAAGGAGAAATTAGGGCAGATGACAAAGAGATAGGTTTTAAGGAGCATCTTAGAGAAAAGAGAGGCGGAGAGGTTTAGGGAGGGAATTCCAGAGCTTAGGGCCTTGGCAGCTGAAGGCACGGCCACCAATAGTTGAACAATTAAACTCAGAGATGCTCAAGAGGCCAGAATTAGAGGAGCGCAGATATCTCGAAGGGTTGTAGGGCTGGAGGAGATTACAGAGATAGGGAGGGGCGAGGCCATGGAGGGATTTTGAAACAAGGATGAGAATTTTAAAATCGAGGCGTTGCTTAACCGGGAGCCAATGTAGGTCAGCGAGCACAGGGGTGATGGGTGAACGGGACTTGGTGCGAGTTAGGACGCGGGCAGCCGAGTTTGAATGACCTCAAGTTTACGTAGGGTAGAATGTGGAAGACCAGCCAGGAATGCATTGGAATAATCAAGTCTAGAGGTAACAAAGGCATGGATGAGGGTTTCAGCAGCGGATGAGCAGAGACAAGGGCAGAGACGGGCGATGTTACGGAGGTGGAAATAGACGGTCTTTGTTATGCTGCGGATATGTGGTCAGAAGCTCATTTCAGGGTCAAATATGACACCAAGGTTGCTAACAGTGTGGTTCAGCCTCAGACAGATGTTAGGGAGAGGGATGGAGTCAATGGCTAGGGAACGGAGTTTGTGGCAGGGACCAAAAACAATGGCTTTGGTCTTCCCAATATTTAATTGGAGAAAATTTCTGCTCATCCAGAACTGGATGTCAGACAATCAGTCTGACAATTTAGAGACAAGAGATCGAGAGAAGTGGTGGTGAGGTAGAGCTGGGTGTCGTCAGCGTACATGTGGAAACTGATGCTGTGTTTTCAGATGATGTCACCGAGGGGCCAAGGATAGATCCTTGGGGGACACCAGAAGTAACGATGCGGGAATGGGAAGAAAAGCCATTGCAGGTGATTCTCTGGCTACAATTAGATAGCTAAGAATGGAACCAAGGGAGTGCATTCCCACCCAGTTGGACAACGGTGGAAAGGTATTGGAGGAGGATGGTGTGGTCAACCGTGTCAAAGGCTGCAGACAGGTCGAGAAGGATGAGGAGGGATAACTTACCTTTGTCACAGTCACAAAGGATGTAATTTGTGACTTTGATGAGAGCTGTTTCGATACTGTGGCAGGGGCGGAAACCTGATTGGAGGGATTCAAACATGGGGTTCCGGGAAAGATGGGCATGATTGTGGGAGGCGACAACATGTTCAAGTATTTGGAGAGGAAAGGAAGGTTGGAGATGGGGCGGTAGTTTGCAAGGACGGAGGGGTCGAGGGTTGATTTTTTGAGAGGGGTGATAATGGCAGATTTGAAGGAGAGTACCTGAGGAGAGAGAACTGTTAACAATGCTAGCTAACATGGGAGCCAGAAAGGAAGTTGGGTGGCCAGCAGTTTACTGGGAATAGGGTCGAGGGAGCAGGAAGTGGGTCTCCTGGGATGAGCATGGAGAGGTCATGAGGGGAGATTGGAGAGAAACTCGAGAAAGATGTGAGTTCAGGGCTAGGGCAGGGGGGAACCTTAGAGGAAGTTTGGCCCGGTGGGCTAGGGGAATGAAGGGAAGTGGGAGAGGCAGCTGATTGGATGGTCTCAATCTTAGTGACAAAGAAGTCCATGAGCTCCTTACACTTGTTGTTGGAGGAGACAGGGGAGAGGGGTTTAAGAAGATGGTTAGCAGTGGAGATTAGAAGCCGGGGTTTATCTTTGCATTCCAGAATGATCCTGGAATAGTGAGCAATTTTGGCAGACGAGACCAGGACCCGATAATGCTTTATGTGTTCCAGCCAGATCTGGCAGTGAATGGCTAAACCAGTTGTCCGCCATATCCGTTCAAGTCTGCGTCCCTTGGACTTAAGGGAGCGAAGATGAGGGCCGTACCAGGGGGAATGGCCAGGGTAAGAGAGAGAGTAATGGTTTTAATAGGGACTAGGACATCAAAGGTGGTGGTGAGGGTGTGGTTGAGCAGATCCGTGGCTGCAGAAATATCGTGGTGAATGGAGGGCTAAAGGCTAGACAGTTGGGATTTCATAAGTGAGTTGGGAGAGAGTTTTTTCCAGGGGCGGACATAGAAGGAAGGAGGGTGGGGAAGGGGATATGGGTGGAGAGCGATTTAAGGAAGTGGTCAGAGATGGCCTTATCTGCAACTGACAAGCAGAGACAACAACCATAGAAACTGATAAACACTTTATTCAATTGCGGAACAACAAGCAACAGCTCTAAGCAATACTCACAGCTGTGGAATACAGTTCAGGACGCAGGATTGACCAAAATGCTGTCCTGGGGGAAATGCCGGGAGTGTATACCGAAGCGATTCTTCCTAGTATTGGTCTTGTGCTTCTCCTTGACGACTGCCTCACCTTGACGACTGCCTCACCTTGACGACCACAGTTCATTCTTTTTATAAAGTTTTGATGTTGCCGGATCAATACCGTTTAAGGAGATTTTCTTTGTGTCTTGTGGCCCCTGACCAGCGTCAAAAGGTTTCTTCTGTCATCTTGCTGATGGTAGTCTATTTCTGTTGAGGTTTTTTTTCAGCAGGCAGAAGTCTGTGGTATGTGGGTATCTGACCAGGCTGAGTTTTCTTTCCATTAATAACATTGTCCACTGTTAAAGGTGACCAACCTGACAAATTCCAAAAGTTCTCTAGTCTACATTGTCACCGATTTTAACTCGTTAATTAGAGAAACAGGTGCTGTCTTTAATCCTAGATCAGATTGGTTTTGCTGATTTAAATTGCTGATGGTGTACTGATGTAAATAGCAGAGGTTTCCTGTAATCTGCGTCTATCTATGTAACCTGTCTTAGTCAACAGGCCAGCTGGTCCAGAAATCTGTTATTGGGATTTGCATCTTATTAGACACAAATGGACATTCCTGCTGACTGGGTTATGTAAAATCTGCTGACGTTCACATTAGCACAGTATATTTTATTTGTATGTGGTAGCACCTATTGCAATATTTCAATGTGATACTTTTAGGTTTGTCTAAAAGAAAAGAATTTTAGGCTAAATGAGGGTGTTTTCTTCAGCTGCATCGTGGTGGTTGGCAGATGAAGTGTTCCATTCTATCCCCGTGTGTGTGAGTTTCGGTTACATTATTCTCATGTTACAATTCAAAACAATAGACGATGGCAAAAATGGTACAAAAGGAAACCTGGAATGTGCCATTCAGAGACAAAACATTTTTCAACACGTATCCTAAACATTTTTAAAATTTCTGAAGGGTAATTGACCCATTCTAGACTTTTCTCGTGTTTTATGTTTAATGTGTTTCATTCAGCGTAAATACATTTTGTGCTTCATGTCTCTGACTGGGTTTATGCTTCACAAATAGATTCTGACAAAAGTAAATCCTATGCTTCATATTTATGTTTAATTGTAAATAAAAGTTGCTTTCGATCTGATTTTGATATCCATCATTTCAAAATAAGAGTGGTAGCATAAAGCTAGACTATGATTATTCTGGTAATCATATTATTGAAAGAAGGGTAATTGCTAAGCCTTATGCCGTGCAACTCTGCAACAGCAGCTTACTTAAAATGTGCAGCTTTTGGATAATCGGAGACGAGTTTCCGTTGATGACCTTTTGCCGCAAATGATAAGTTGTTTTGTTTCATTGGCAATTGAAGAAGTAAATGTTGACTTTGATCTTCGATCCATTGCCCGTGGTACTAACCCAATCAAGATGTCTTGCGTCAGAGTTGATCCCTGTAATTCAGCCTCTTCTTTAGATGTAATCAACATTGACTGTCCCTTCTGCGTGCCCGGTTCAGGCCAGCACACTCAGACCATGATCAGCTGCAAAGCTGCTCTGATTCCCAACTTCCAACAGGATACTCCCATATGGAGATATCTTCAACTATTTTTTTTAATGTACCTCTGTTCATTTGACAACAGATCTGCTGGTTTCTCTGATTTTGTTTTCCTCTCTTTTTCCTGTCCCCCCCCCCCCCCCCCCGCTGGTTTATTTTCCTTTGTTTACCCCCTCAGTTCTTCCTTATAATGTTGCTGTTCCATTGAACTGTGCAGTATGCGTTCTGGATACTGATGCTCTGTGAGCCACGTTGGGAGTAAATTGGAGCCCTGAGTTCATGCCAAAAAAAATCTTTTGAAATGACCGTGCTCATCAACCACTGTGCAAGAGAAGGAAGTTTATCTTGGTTGACAACAATCTGAGAAAAAATTAATTGTCACTTGAAAAATATGGGTTAATAAATGACAGCCAGCATAGATTTGTTAAAGGCAAATCGTGTTTGACTAACTTGATTAGGTGTTTTGATGAGGTAACAGAGCGGGTTAATGAAGGTAATGCGGTTGATGTTGTGTATATGGACTTTCAACAGGCGTTTGATAAAGTACCTCATAATAGGCTTGTTAGCAAAATTGAAGCGCATGGGCAGTGGCAGCATGGATACGAAATTGGCTAAGGGACAGAAAGCAAAGAGCAGTGGTGAATGATTATTTTTCAGAATGGATGGAAGTATACAGTGGTGTCCCCCAGGGCTCGGTATTAGGACCACCGCACTTTTTTGATGTATATTAATGACCTGGACTTGGGTACACAGAGCATAATTTCAAAGTTTACAGATGAAACAAAACTTGGAAATGTAGTAAACAGTGAGGAGGATAGTAACAGACTTCAGGAGGCCATAACGCAGAGAAGTGTGAAGTGGTGCATTTTGGTAGAAAGAATGAGGAGGGGCAATATAAACAAAATGGTACAATTTTAAAGGCAGTGCAGGAACAGAGAGACCTGGGGGTGTACATACACAAATCTTTGAAGGTGGCAGGACAAGTCGAGAGGGCTGTGAAAAAAGCATACGGGATCCTTGGTTTTATAAACAGAGGCATAGAGTACAAAAGCAAGGAAGTTATGCTAAACCTTTTTAAAACACTGGTCAGGCCCCAGCTGGAGTATTGTGTCCAATTCTGGGGGGATTATAAGTCCTTAGAGAGAGTGTAGAGGAGATTTACTAGAATGGTACCAGGGATGCAGGACTTCAGTTATGTGGCGAGACTAGAGAAGCTGGAGTTATTCTCCTTAGAGCAGAGAAGGTTAAGGGGAGATTTAATAGAGGTGTTCAAAATCATGAAGGGTTTTGATAGATTAAATAAGGAGAAGCAGTTTCCAGTGGCAGAAGGTCGGTAACCAGAGGACACAGATTTAAAGTAATTGACAAAAGAACCAGGTGAAGAGAAATGTTTTGAAATAGCACGTTGTTGTGATCTGGAATGCACTGCCTGAAAGGGCGGTGGAAGCAGATTCAATAATAACTTTCAAAAGGGAATTGGATAAATACTTGAAGGGGAAAAATTCTCCTCCTCCCCCTCTAGATCTTTTGCCAATGATTTTAAATCTGTGACCTCTGGTTATTGACCCACTCGCCAGAGGGAATAGTTTTTCTCTATCAAAACTTCTCATCTTGAAATCCTCTATTAGGTCACCTTTTAACCTTCTCTGTTCCAAGGAGAACAGTCATAACTTTTCCTACCTCTGCTCATAACTGAAGTCCGTCATGCCTGGTGACATCCTGGTAAACCTCCTCTGTACCCTTTCGAAGGCCTTTACATCTTTCCTGAAGTGTGGTGCCCAGAATTGTCCACAATACTCCAGCAGAGGCCTAACCAGTGATTTATAAAGTTCTAGCATGATCTCTTTGCTTTTATATTCTATTCCTCTATTTCTAAACACAAGTATATGCTTTTTTTAACCCACCTTATCAACTTTCTCTACTACCTTTCAGGATTTCAGTATATGGACACCAAGGTCTCTGCAAATTTACACTTTTTAAAATTGTGCCATTTATACTATACAGTCTTTCCATATTACTCCTCCCAAAGTGCATCACTCACACTTCTCTGCATTGAACTCCATCTGCCATGCTTCTGCCCATTTCACCATCCAGTCTATGTCATCCTGAAGTCTACAACTATCCTCATCACTATCTACTACTTTGACAAGTTTCATATCATCTGCAAACTTTATAATGCTGCTCCCTACACCCGAGTCTAGGTCGTTTATAAAAATTGCAAAGAGTAATGGACCCAAAACTGACCCTTAGGGAAACACCACTGCAAACCATCTCAATTTGAAAAACATCCGTCCACCACCACCCTCTGCTTCCTGTCACTGAGCCAATTTTGTATCCATACCGTCACTTTCCCCTAATTCCATGGGCTTCCATCTTCTTAATAAGCCTCCTGTGTGGCACTTTGTCGAATGCCTTCCGAAAGTCCATATATACAACATCTACTGCACTACCTTGATCAAGCTTCTCTGTTACCTCATCCAAAAATTAAATAAAATTAGTCAGACACGATTTACCTTGAACAAATCCATGCTGGCTCTGCTTGATTAACCCATGCCTTTCCAAATGACATTTTATTTTGTACCTGATGATGGTTTCCAATAAATTCTCCACCACTGATGTTAGACTGACTGACCTGTAGCTTTCTAGTTTATCCCTCTCCCCTTTCTTGACTAGTGGTATAACATTAGCAACCCTCCAGTCCTCCGTCACTACTCCTGTATCCAATGAGGATTGAAAGTTAATTGTGATACTAAAATTCAGTTGAATTTTCAATAAATGACCTGGGAATTTACATGAATTTCAAACATAGTAAACAACAATGCTTTGTTTACAGGTGTGCCATGTGACTCTCCCCTTTCCAAAGTGGAATGCAGTGGAGTTGGGCCTGATGTTTAAAATGGAGTTGTTTTTCCTCCAGAGTTTCGAGCCTGGCTGAGGATCGAGCTGATCTTGCAATTGGACCTTTGGTGAGCTGACCACGGGGTCTTTTTATTTTGGGACTTAGCATGGAGGTAGATTTCAAATTTGCCTTATATACTGAAGCATTTTACTGAGGGCTGATGACAAAGTGTGTCTTCCTTGAAGCTAGGCCTGTGAGCAGATACCAGTGATTAGTGACTTGGTTGAGACACTAAACATTACCTGCTTGGTCTCATCCCATATGAAACCTGGACTGACTGGCAATTCAGAATAGTGTTCCTTTTTACTTCAGATAGTTCCAATTTAGTCATTTTTGCTAGTTACAATATACTAATTAAAGGGTACTAGGATAAACAATCGAACAGTCCAGTAAGAACGTGCTACTCCTAGTTGGACAATAAACTGGCTGGGGAGGTTGTTGGAAATTGTAGAGGTAAAGAAGGAAGAAAGACTTGCATTTATATAGCGCCTTTCACGACCACCGGATGTCTCAAAGCACTTTACAGCCAATTAAATACTTTTGGAGTGTAGTTACTGTTGTAATGTGGGAAACGCGGCAGCCAATTTGTGCACAGTAAGCTCCCACAAACAGCAATGTGATAATGGCCAGATAATCTGTTTTTGTTATGTTGGTTGAGGCATAAATATTGGCCAGGACACCGGGGATAACTCCCCTGCTCTTCTTCGAAATAGTGCCATGGGATCTTTTACGTCCACCTGAGAGAGTAGACAGGGCCTCAGTTTAACATCTCATCCGAAAGACGGCACCTCCAACAGTGCAGCACTCCTTCAGCACTGCACTGGAGTGTCAGCCTAGCTTTATGTGCTCAAGTCCCTGGAGAGGTGAGCTCTGTGCAACAATGTTTTGTTTCCTTGCCAATTCTGGCAAGGGATCTTTTATTTTTATTCATTCAGGGAATGTGGGCGTTGCTGGCAAGGCCAGCATTTCTTGCCCATCCCTAATTGCCCTTGGAAAGGTGGTGGTGAGCCGCCTTCTAGAATCGCTGCAGTCCGTGTGGTGAAGGTGCTCCCACAGTGCTGTTAGGTAGTGAAGTGATCTGAAGTCACCAATTACCAGAGTGCCATATCTGGTGACAGGTAAACGAATTGTCCCAGTGATATTGCAATCACCAGTAAGTGTTAAGCTCAAGCCAAAATTGTGTTCCTTTCCTTGAGAAAGTCTTCTGTCCAGAATCAATTGCTCTGTGGGCGTCTGTGGTTCCATTACTGAAGGGAAACACAGGAGTATCAGTTAGAATCATAGAAAAATTATGACACAGAAGGAGGCCATTCGGCCCATCTTGTCCGTGCCGGTCGGAAAAGAGCTATCCAGCCTAATCAAACCTTCCAGCTCTTGGTCCGTAGC
Organism: Squalus acanthias; assembly: GCA_030390025.1. Lineage (NCBI taxonomy): Eukaryota > Metazoa > Chordata > Chondrichthyes > Squaliformes > Squalidae > Squalus > Squalus acanthias. The sequence goes on from CM059438.1 coordinate 46,149,185, forward strand.
CTTGTAGGTTATGGCTCTTCAAGTGCACATCCAAGTACTTTTTAAATGTGTTGAAGGTTTCTGTCTCTACCACCCTTTCGAGCAGTTAGTTCCAGACCCCCACCACCCTCTGGGTGAAATTTTTTTTCACCTCACCTCTAATCCTTCTACCAATTACTTTAAATCTATGTCCCCTGGTTATTGACCCCTCTGCTAAGCAAAATAGGTCCTTCCTATCCACTCTATTTAGGCCCCACATAATTTTATACACCTCAATCAAGTCTCCCCTCAGCCTCCTCTGTTCCAAGAAAAACAGCCCCAACCTATCCAATCTTTGTGGGATCTTAATGGCCAGGCTTGAAGACCGGAGCTTTCAATGTCAGATTGCTGTCCAAACTCACTGCTTGATTATTTTCAAGTTTGGAAGTTTAACCTGTGTTTTTAACCCTCTTGGAAATGAAATAAATTGGGATTAGATGTCAGTGCAATTTATAGGAAAAAGCAGGCTTGATGGGCTGAATGGGCTTTTCTCTTACATACTTTATGTTTGAATCTCTGTACGTGATCTCTCTGCCACCGATATCTCAGGTCCCTATATCTTAAATTCTCCGCCTCAATATTAGGATTCAAGAGTCCTTGTAGGCTTTGGAATTGAGGCCAGAGGTGAACTTTCTTGTTCCAGGTACCACATTCTTTATGTGATTGTTACTGCTGAACATCCTGGCTGAGTGAACTCCCAGTCATACTCTTAATCTCCAAGAGCATGGGGAACAACCAAGAGTCAAAGGCCACAATTACATAGTAAGTCTTTGAGAGAGATATTGACCTCTATTAACCCCCACCCACGACAGGCGGGGACGGGTCGGGGGGGATTAAACAGTTAAATACGGGGAACACGTCCCCAACACACCGTGCATGTACCTATCACTTTATTTATGTTGGCAGATATCGGGATGTCCAAGTGTCCCGCTGTGGACAGACGGGACACTTCATTAACATATTTAAATCGGGCTCCCACAGTGCAATTGGGAGCCTGATTTATAATTCACCGCTGTTGCACGGATTTCCCAGTGCTCAGGAAACTCGGCAATGAAAGGGAGGTGGGAGCTGCTGGCTCCACAAGCTAAGTTCCTTTTTCAGCACATTGTGGGCCAGGTGGAGCAGGAGTGCTCCCCCCAGACCCCTCAAGAAAGCCTTCGGCCTCCCCTAGCCTAGATCGCTAGCCTCCACAGACTGTCCCCAAAGGTCCGCAGCTGAGGGCTCCTGCCGCTGATGTTTCCTCCTGTCCCCTGACCAGGCTGTCCATTTGGCCGGCTGCCGGGCGGTAAATGGAACAACAAAATGTTAATGAGATCCTGCCGGGTTCTTTGGCCGTCATAAATGTCAGGCCAATTGAAATTGAATTGGCTCATTGACTGTCTCACTGGTCTTCCCACAGAATGTAGTGCTCACCTCTTGTGGTTGTGGCTTCAGTTGTAGACAGATGGTTATGTAAAGTTCCAGTCCCAGTGGAGTCTTGGGCATTCCTTCAGGAGCACCCTTGATTATGCAGTGTGTTTACAGCTCTCAGAATGTCTGGGAAGGTTTAACAACACACAGGATGACATTCGATCCTGCTTTCTTTCACTCCATGTTTTGGCACGGGGTCACTCATATATATTACGCTTTCTGGAGAGAAGAATGTGGATGTCCTGCGCAGTAATCAAATATAACTTCATCAACAGGCCCTCCATGTGGATTATCAATTTCGGTCAGCCAATGGGGTCACCCACTTTCAGAACAGGAGAGGTTTTCTAGAAGTGCTCCATAGTCTCAATTTTCTAGGGGGAAAATGTATCTTTATTCTTTATGTCTTGTTTTTATTCTGAGAATTTTTCAGAATGCTTGGCAGAGTGAACAACATTAATCTTCATAGTCTTCAATCGGCCCAGAAAAGTTTTGTGATGATACTATTGTGAGTATCTGTTTAACAGTTGGGTGGTAAACTGGCAGAGCGGATAGCCTGTTATAGAAACTGAAATCAATAGAAGTTAAAGAATAGTGGGCAATTCATTCTGCCAGTTTACCGCCCAACAATGAAGGTGAAAATTACCCCATTCAGTTTCCCTGCATAGTCAGACCTTCACATAAGATCACCAACAATACCCTTTTCCTTTGGTGCATGTGGTCTCTGACTACCTTCGCCCCACCATTGGCAGCTGTGCCTTCAGCTTCTTAGGACCTAAGCACTGGAATTCCCTCCCTAAATCTCTCCGCCTCTCCCTCTTTCCTCCTTTAAGATGCTCCTTAAAACCTACCTCTTTGACCAAGCATTTGGACACCTGTCCTAATATCTCCTTATGCGGCTCGGTGTCAAATTTTATCTGATAATGCTCCTGTGAAGCGCCTTGAGATGTTTTATTACGTTGAAGGCGCTATATAAATGCAAGTTGTTGTTGTATAATTGTTTTGTGACGTTTGTGGACTATGGTCAGATGTAGTAATGCATTGGACAGAATTGGCACAAATTCATTGAAAATAGATATTTTAAAAACTCATCACAGCTTTGCTAGCGTTTGTGATTTCAGTACAAGTTTTATACTATGCAGGGGTGCCCATTTAATCAGGAAAAAGATTAAAGGATGATCACTTATTAAAAATGCACAGACAGTTTGAGGTGGCTGTAGTAAAGTAAATAAAAGCAGAAAATACTGGAACAGGTCAGTCAGAAGCTGTGGAGAGAGCAGATAAATTAACCCTTCATTCCTAAACTCATCTGCTCTCTCCACGTTTGCCACCTGACCTGCTGGGTGTTTCCAGCATTTTCTGTTTTTGTTTCGGATTTCCAACATCTGCAGTTTATAGGGTTTTAGGTTGTATTGCTCAAACCTGTAGACGACATAAGGCTATGGTTTGAGCAGCCAATCACATTGAAGAATTCTCACAGACGGCAAACCTGGAAGTAAAAAGCAAATTTTAGCTATGTGTAGGTCTGCGCTTGGAATAATGGCTCGGAATTTGCGGTTGTAATGACGGCGACACTGTCAGTGTTCACCGTCATTACTGTATAAAACTGACAGCCACTTCTGGCGTCCGCACATGCGTAGCTAAATGCGGAATTCCGGAAGTTGCTGTCGGTCATTCCCTGCTCCTCTGCAGGGTGTGCTGTTGCATTCCTCGCAGACGGAATCTATTAGAAATCACTGATTTGACGTGAACTTTTAACTTTTTACGTACTATTCTCACTGCGAAAACCCTTGAAAAGGTTAAGCCTTGTTGAATGAGGTGTAACTGAGTTTTTAACGGTGTACTAAGTCATAATTACTGCTAAACAACCTCTCTGGCCCTAAGAATAGAATTTTATATTGTGGAGTGTCATTTTCTCCATTCCATGATGATAATTCCATAGATTTTTAAAATAATAAAAATTAATTTTTCTTCTCTTTTTTTATATTTCAGGTTCTTCCTTAATCCTATGTGTATGTCCCAAACGTTATTTCGCTTTCTGTAAAATTATTAAAAAGTGAATGATGAAACCTGCTTTTTACTTCCAGGTTTGCTGTCTGTGAGAATTCTTCAATGTGATTGGCTGCTCAGCATGCTTGGTGACATTACTGTTGCTGTTAGCCACAGATCCCCTAAAGATGGTGCCAGATGGAAAGTCACGTTGGAAAAAGGGAAATCAACGCCACAGAGCCGTAACTTCGCCGCTGACCACAAAATCTGAGCCATTGTGTAATTTTGGTCCCTGTACACACTAAAGGATTTAGGGCATTGGAAAGTATGCCAAGGAAAGTTAACAGGATGAGACCAAATCTTAGGGCTCTTTGTTATGAGGATAGCCTCCAAGGGTTAGGGTTATTTGCCTTGGTGAACCACAGCCTTAGAGGGGGATATGATTGAAGTTTTAAAATGATGAAGTGGTTGGAGACAGTCTGGTTAGATAGCTTATTGGAAGTGGATAGGGAGGGTAGGAGTAAAGGTTATGTCTATAAAAGGCACGAGAATCATCACTCTCTGGAACAAATTGTTGAAACACGTGGTGAGCCTGGAGTCACTATAGTCTTTTGAAAGGGAACTTTACAAGTTCCTGAGAAATGAGGATCTTTCCAGTTACAGGGGATAAGTTACTAGTTTGATGGGATTGCAATGAGTCCTGAATCCTGGCTTGATTGTCTTAGGAAATTGAAGAGAAATTTCTCATTTTCCTGGCTTGGCTGGAGTTTTTCTTTGCCTCTCGGGGAAACAGCATTGCAAGGGAGTGGGCGGGAGTTTGATGTGTTGGCAGGTCGTGGTTTTGCATTGTGGGTTTTGTACTGAATGGCAATGTACCCCTATTTCCAAGGCCTGGCTAATCTGCGTCAGTAATCTCCAGAGGAAGCTGGTACAGCTTTGATTTAAAAACATGCCAACAGTCCTTAATCATCCCGACCACTCTAATTACACACACTAAAAGGATTAGAATTGTTTTTGTGGAATGCCATTAATAGGCCTGTTAAGAAAGCCAGTGATCTTGGAGAAGATGACTGAGCTAAACATGACATTACTCTTTTCCAGTAAATACATCCAAGATGCCCTTACATTGCAGATGTGTTGGGCAGAATGTGTATGGAAGATACATTCAAATCCAAAGGTTACAGGGGCAGTATTTTCATTGATTTGTGTCACGTCCTGGACACAGTTATTAGCCTTTGGGCACAATGGAGTCACATGGGCCGCATATCAAGTTCAAATCCATGTTTCCATTGACTTCCATCGATCTCAAGTTGCTGATAGTCGCTGACACAAAAGCAAAATACTGCGGATGCTGGAAATCTGCGATTAAAAATAGAAAATGGTGAAAACAGCAGGTCAGGCAACATCTGTGGAGAGAAAGAAATAAGAGTTAATGTTTCAGTTAGATGATCTTCCAACAGGCCAGATTCTGATGAAAGGTCATTGACCTGAAACATTGGCCTTGATATTAACCCCTTCTCCTCCACCCCCCCCCAACAATAGGTGGAAGAGGGACTGGGGCACTGTTCCCTCTAATTTTCTTTGGCCGTGCACGGCCCCTTTAAGGGGCTACACGGGCCATTCAAAATATAGTGCATGCGCGGTTTTTGTATTGAAAAGCCGGCTGTGCGGGTTCCCTGGAGCGCTGCGTGGCCGCACAACTTACAGGGAACATTGGTCGGGGGTTAAAAATGAAAAAGCAGGGTTAGCGTCCCCAACCCGTTACGTACGCGCATGATGGCATTTTTGTAGCGGCGGGTTTCGTGTTGTGCATGTGTCCTGTCCTGGAGAGGCGGGATACCTCATTATCAAATTTAAATCGGGCTCCCACAGTGCAGTTTTGATTTCAATTTAACAGCTGCCAGCCGGGTTTCCCAGGGCTCGGGAAACGTGGCAGCGAAATGGAGGCGGGAGCTGCTGGGCTCCAACGGGAGTGCTCCCCCACCCAGCCCATCCAGGAATCCTTCTGCCGATCGTGGCCCATCCTCACTGATGCAACCCCCTCCCCACCAAACTCTGACTTTGAGCCTCCTGCCAGGCTCCGACCACCCCGCCCCCCCCCCCCGCAACCGAGATCAATCTCTCCCGATTGCTGGGGACTGTCCCCAACGTTCCCCGGCTACAGCCTCCTGCCGCTGGTTTAAGCTTGGCACCCGGCCAACCTGCCAATCTGGCCGGCTGCCTGACGGGAAACAGAAGAAGAAAATGTTAATGAGTTCCTGCCGTTAATATCGGCAGGACCTCCACACCCCCCAGCTTTCCGGCTTTTCCCTCGCACTACCGCGCTCCCCCGCTCCCTCCCACCTGCTCATAAATATCAGAGTCGTTAACTCTGTATCTCTCTCTGCAGAGACTGCCTGACCGGCTGACCGTTTTCCAGCATTTTCTGTTTTCATTTCTGATAGTTAACAGATCTTGGGGGGGAAAAATTGAGTCACGCCCCCTTTGGGGCACTAACTTCGCCAGTGCCCCGAAAAAATTAGCGCTCCCACGGCCGAAATTCATCGCTAGCGCCCCCAGAGGGAAGTGGGCGCTACTGGAAGTGCCCCGCCTCCCTCTTGGGGCGCTGCAAGGGAATATTGCGGCGCTATGTGCCATGGTACTGCAGGCTTCCTCCCCTTCTTAAAGGGGAGGGGCCTTCCGCAGCACGACCCCCACCAGGGATCGGAGTGCCGGCAAAAGAGCCCGGCACTCGAGAAGTGCCGGGCTCACGGAGTGCAGCCGGCACTCCACGGTGGGGGGGGGCTGAAGAGGAGGCTGGGGTCGGCAGAGGTGGCAGGCGGCCAGCAACAAAAATGGCCGCCCGGCACTTCGCCTTTAATTAGCGCCGCCCCGGCCACAGGTAGGCCCCCCTGACCCCGTTGGACATAGCGTCCGGCGGTAAGTCAGGGGGCACTACCGAAGATCACGGCCGGGGCGCTGCGCACGGCAATGATGTCATCGCCGGCGGCGGGGCGCTAACGGTTACCCGCTGCCGCTAACCTCCCACTGAATTTCATGGGAGGCTTTGGCAGCGCCGCGCCCGGGCCAATATTTGCATGAACTAATTTTAAGTGTTTGTGCATCATTTTTATTTTTTTAATTTAAGATTATAATAACCCTTACGCTGATGAAAGCAGGCCCGATGCCTGCTTTTACCAGCCGTAAGAGTTTCGTGGGCAATTGCTAGGCAGTAGTTGGGCAAAGAGCCCAATTCTGTTCCAGCGAAAGTGATTTTCCAGTCGGTTCGTAGGATCTGTCAGGGTGTACCTTGGGTTTTCGCACATGTGCAGCACATGCAGTAACCCGGAACTTGTGGGGCCTTTCATAAGGATTATGACGGCGTGTGCTGAGCGTACGCCGTCGAAGACACCGTAAATTCTGGCCCATTATACGTATAAATAGGATTCAGTAGCCTGGGCTTCATGAACTGATGGCTAAAAGATTAATGTATCTTGGGTTTTTGGGTGAGGAATGCAGTACTCTGCCGGGGCTCAGTTCTAGCAGAGGTACAGAGTGCGAGACAATTTAGGGTGTGGGCAGTTTTTCTATTACTCATCTGTTGATGATACATACACCTCAATTGATAGTTAAAATCTCAAAAAAATCTTATTCCATGATTAATTGTCACCAAAATTGGTGTTATTGGCAGCTAATCGACAACATGGATTGAGTTTACAGCTAATAGAAACTTGGACTACTCTTCTTCTCTCTTCTTAGCCTAGTGGCACATGAGACAACCCGTTTCTTCTACTGCTTTACATCCAGCAGTTTGTGCTCTGAGTTGTTTCCATAACAAAGGCCATTTATACAGGTTGTTAGCCTCACAACTCCCTATCAGGAGGACTGAGTCGCCACTTCACTCCCATGGGGCCCAAGTACCCTTCTGCATGTCAACCCAGTATTCAGAGACTGGAGCTCTGTAGTCCTGCTCACTGGGACTTCGATGGGGGGAGGGGGCACTCCACTCCCATGGGTTTTACTTGAGTGAAGCACTGTGCTAAGGATTGATCTGCACGGAGGTCAGAAAACTTGGCTGACTGTGCTGCACAGATAAAAGGGCCTCACCTTAAAGAACCAATTCGTTGGGAAGTGGACTGCACGTTGCGCCGCCTGGATGATGGTAAGGCAGCAGGCAGGAACAGTTCTGATCCTGAATTGCTAAAAGCTTCTCCAGGTGAGAATGGTAATAGTCTGAGAGATCAGCGCCAAGAACCACCAGTTCACCTTGGAGCTGCTTTTCTGTGGTATAGTGAACACGATTTTGTTTGAGGATTGGTCCTGCTACTGGAACTGGGCATACCCAGGGATGGTGATGGAGAGTCTGGGACTTGGCTGATAGGTATGATTCTGTGAGTATGACTATGTCAGGTTGTTGCTTGACTAGTCTGTGAGACAGCTGTCCAATCTTCGGCACCAGTCCCCAGATGTTATGAGAAGGACTTTGCAAGGTCGACTGGGCATGCTGTTGGCATGTCCTGATTCAATGCTTAGGTCATAGCCGAGTGGTCCGTCCGGTTTTGTTCTTGTTTTCCTTTCTAGCAGTTTGATACAACTGAGTTGCTTGCTAGGCCACTTCAAAGGGCAGTTAAGAGTTAACCATGCTAGTTTGGGACTGGAGTCACATATATGGCCCCTTCACAGCCAGCCTTATGACAATCCTATAACTTCATGGTCACTTTTACTTCCAGCTTTTTATTTACAGATTTGTTAACTGCCATAGTGGGATTTGAACTCTAGTTCCCTGGATTACTCGGCTAGTAACATAACCACTACACTGCCTTACATTGCTATAGTTGGAGCACTGCATGCAGTTCTGGGCAGCTTATTCTAGAAAGGACGTTCGAGCCATGGAAAGTGTACAGTGAAGATTTAGTAGTGTGACATTTGGGAATGAGAGGTTATAATTATGAAGAAAGACTCAAACAATTGGGTTTTTTCATTGGAAGCTGAGAAATTTAAGAGGTGATCTGATAAAGATATTTAAAATTATGAAAGGTTTTGAGAGGGTTAATAGTGAAAGGTTATATCTACTGGTTGGAAAATTGGTAACTAGGATTATCAAGAGAAAGAGAAAGAGGGAAATGAGACGATATTATTGTTAGAATATGGAATGCTTTACCACAAGTGTCTATTGAGACAGAGACTACAGCATCATTTAAAAGGAATTGGATAAGTATTTGATAAGGAAGAGTATATAAAGATACGGAAAAAGGGCAGGGAAATGGAATCACAGTAGCTAGCTCTAGTTGAAAAGCTAGCACTGGCACTGGCACAGCCATGGTGGGCTGAATGGCCGCCTTCTCTGCTATAAATACTGACCCTATAAATATTGCTCAAGATGTGAATAATTCACACACCCTGTCCTTCCATCTCGGCCAGCATTTACCACCCTGTCTGTTAATTAATGGTGGATGTATATTTAGATGCACGTGATATTAGGTTACCACTTACTCCATTCTTTGCAAGGATGGATTTCACTGGTTAGATGGAGACCATTGACTTTTATAATGAGAATAAGAATACAGGTGTGGCTGTTATGCAGGTCAGATACTATAGATTACAAGGAACCCTTTGGCTTGATAAAGCTGTAACAGAATAGGTAACTTGGACGAGTTAAAAATATTAGAAATGTGAGAATGCTAGGTGAAGGAAATGGTTAAAGTCTAAATAACAAAAGCTGTAAAATAACTGGGAACTATTCCAAATCTACTGCAATTTTTTAGGAGCGCCTCTCTCATTAGTTTTGGCTTTTCATTTTGAACCCTTCCTGCACCTCCCATTCTTAACTTAACTTTCTATGCTTACTGGGCCTCTGTACACACATGGCCATTCTGTGCTGCGCACACATGCCATTTCCCTAGACCATAATGAGCTACTCAATTCCCCTCAGTGTTCATTTTTTCCCCTCAGTGCCGTCATCCACAGAACAAACAATCGGACCTGTAGAATTTAAGAAAGACAGGATAGAGGAGGAAAACAAATAATAGAAGCCAGCAGGACAGAATTCAGAGGACAAAGAATTAAAGGAAAAAGTAATGATAGAATCCAAAGGGGAGATACGCAATCTGTGCATTCCTGACACATGGGAGGAGCACATTTTGGGAGACCGAATACCCTCAGCCTGTGATTTTCTATTTGTTAATTTTAATGGATTGACACTCATGGGCTGGGGGTGTTCAAGTTCCCCATATGTTCTGCTGGCATGTGCCAGGATCGCCAAAGTAGAAAACCTCTCCTAAAGAATTTACAGCCCAACTGCAGTTTTGCTAGTGCTAACCCTTCAACTACTCGAATCCCATTTTCTTTCCCTTGTGGGGAAAAAAGTGAGAATGCAGAGCCAAAAGTCATCAAAGACAGGTATAAAGCATCAAGAAATAGTAACAGCAGTGGGTTATTGGCATAGGAAGGTGGCATAAAGCTGCCACTTTTGCATAGGTGCTCACGCCTTGAATCAAGCTGACGACGGGGGTACTGCTTCATTGTGGGTGAGGAGTTTCTGGGACGTCAGAGCAGGGCTGGGACTAAAAGCAGAGTAAGTGCTCCAGGTCCAGGATTACCTATAAGCAACATCAGAGGAGACCTCACTGTCCAGTTTGCATCTCAGTGGACAATGGAACTGAGAGCAAAGCTTTGGAGTTCACAAGTTTTGTCTATATTTTTAGGGATGCTGTATGTTTTATGTTGTGTAAAGTGCAGATCAGCCATGATCAAATTGAATGGCGGAGCAGGCCCGAGGGGCTGAGTGGCCTCCTACTTGTTCTTATGTTCCTAGACAATCATGCTTTACTATTCATCCTGGAAATCCAGCTACATCAATTCATCAACTTCAGTACACACACAGAGAAAGCTAGAAGTGTGTTTTCGATTAGCTAACCAAGCAGTTAAATTGTGCTGTTTATTTTTGACAATTTTATTAGCTTTTTGTCGTGTTAAAGTTAGTTATTAAAGACTAGTAGCTCAAGAAGTTGGTTAGCTTCCAACCAGAAGGCCGCGAGTATCTCTGGACTACCCCGGACTCCGATTCTATTACCTCAGTTGGAGAAATGAGGTCGTATCTTCACTGGGTCACATGGTGGATGGTTATGTGGCTGAGAGATTGGGAAGAAAGGGCGGGAAAGGAACACTGACATTCACCTCTCTTCCCTTTCCAAATTCTAACTTTCATCGGCTGGCTTTAAGGAAGCATTGACAAAAACTTTTTTGAAAGGATTTTTTGTTATTTTTTTTTCCTGCTTGAACTTCTATCTCATGTCAGAAGTGGTTCAGTAGAGGTTAAGAAGAAAATCACTTAACTAAAGCTTGCTGTTAATTAAACATTGTCAAGAACTTGACCTGCAACATTGCTGAAGTAACCTACTAAGAGCAGTTTTTATTATAGCGAGTCTACTGCTCCACTATATACCCAAGCATAAAGGCAGCATTGTTTCCATTCAGTATATTAGTACTTTACAGCATATCAGTCCAAACTACTGGCTCCCGAGCAGCACCATAAGCTTCTAATATATGTATTCTGCCCAGCGGCAAAAAGAACACCTGTTGGCTCACCACCATCATTTCTCTCTGTAAGTGGCCAAAGGTCCATTAAAAAATTGGGACAACCTGGTTTATCTGTTCAGAAAGCGGGCAACTGAGCTGAACCGTTGGAGATTTAGTCCACGCCAGTTCAAACTGGCACTGCGTGCTGAACTAAAACCAAGTTTTGCCTGTAGGACCTGGAATAAAGCCACGTTTGAGATTATATCATATTACTGTGTATTTTAGATAATGTGGATTATTTGCTTTCTGTGCCAAAAATGTGATAATTCATAATCAACCATGAGGGAAAGTGCTTTGTATTGAGCACTTTCTATTATTCCAATTAAATCTCTGTGATAAGGCAACAATTATACAAGCAGCAAAGGTTTGTTGTAAAGGTGTATTTCTCTACACTTTGATCAAATAATACGTATAAATTGTGCAGTATTGATGGATATTATAAGCAATGGAGTCAGTGGTTAAAGTGGAATTTGTTGAGGTGTACTCAGCCCCTGGGCCCTGCGACCTTTGACATTACTCTGTGACCTTTGACACCCTGCAACCTTTAGGATTTCAGATGTACCTGCTCATACTCACAGAATAGTCAAAGAGCAACTTGGTAATTTTTCAGAAATATAACCAGTTTGTGCACATGTTGCAACGCAAATGTTTCAAGAATACTTTCCAAATCTAAAACTCCTGCGGTTTCTATTGAATGGGTTCAGTGTTTAAATTCCTATGCCCCTTTCTTTCAGTGCGATTACGATGGGGCTTAGCCTCCTCTGACCAGCACAGTCCCCGCCTCCATACAGAACCATCTCTCACACCTGATGATTTTATTTCAGAATAAAATCTCCCCAGACTAAATATAGGTTTTAGGTTATGGTGTTGGGGAGGGGCGAAAGGGGTGGGGGTACTTTAATTTGGATATATTTTGTGGCGCTGGTGGTGAGTGACGGTAGCAAGGCCAGTAGGGGGTCTCTGTGGATGGAAGTAGCAGCATTGCTCGGGGAGTGAATGGAGCAGGAAGAAACCTCAATAAAGGAACAATGAACATACCTATACTAACGGGGAAAGCACTGGCCAGGGGACATGCGTCAGTAAATCAGGACTGACAAGAATTTTCCAATGATTTCACAGGACGTTGCAGCTGAAACTAAAGCTGGCTGCTGGTGGTAGTAGGGGAGGTCCCTTTGCCCACAGCTGGCTGGGATCTTCTTGCCTCTCGCCTGACTTACGGACATTATTGTTGTTGGAACCGGTCGGGAATGCTCAACTGGCTGAAATTAACAACCTCTGGAATGGGTTTCCTGCCATTCAATGGCTTTTAAAAAAAATTGCCTTCTAACTGGACGGTCAGCGCCAGAATGGTGGGATTGGGCCCCTTCCGGCACATCGGTAAAGTAGGCTAGGCACACTTTCCCTTGGCCCCAGTAGAGGCAGAGCTAGTGGGATTATGTCACCTCGCCAGCCCCACCTCTGTGTGGTGGCCAGCGCAGGAAGCCCCTCCTGATCGGAATTTTAAAAAGAGGCGGAGACCCGGTGGAAGCTCAAGACTTGAGCCTTCTTTACACCTTCGCCGGCCCAGCCTTTATTTTTAGTGCTTTGCACAATGGGACCCCGCATGGACCTGAGGAACAGGCTCATGTGTTGAACGTTGATTCGCACAGTTCCTTCGAGAGGGAGCTGGATCTGTTCCTGGCTGGGGTGGAGATCACCTCGTACAAGAGGAATTCAGGGCCAGAGTGATCTCCTAGACTAGTTTTGATCATCTAAGGAGTTTCCCAGATTTTTTTCCCCCTCAAATTGGCCTGGGTTTTTATCTGTTTTTTCGCCTCTCCCAGGAGATCACATGGCTCCAGGTGGGTGGGGAGTGTATATTGTGATGCACAAGGCATCACAACTGTGTTTCGTTTGTTTCATGCACAGACCCAAATTCCCAAAGTGCTTTCCGGATGAGCAAAACTTTGCATCTGGACAATAAAGCTGAAAAGTTAGCCAAGTGTTTTTAACCAAAGAGGTTTGGAATACATGGCGTTGTTTACATTGGATACAAATAAAACATAAAAGAAAGTTAACAAAACATAAATTGGGAGGAATAAGGAGGAAAAGAGAGGGAGGGCAGAAAGTGAAGACGAGATAAATAAAAGTGAAGTGTTTTAAGTTTTTCGTTGACTAAGGGGGCGATTTTGCCAATGGGGGCGCGTTGGAGGCGGGACTGCTGCTTGTCGGGTTTTAGTCCCGCCTCCATCGACTTCTGGTCAACCCACGCTATTTTCCCTTGATTGACCTTGTTAAGCCCGCTGGGCCAATTAAGGAGAAGCCAGTTACAGAGAACGTCAGCGTATAACGTTTCCTAAAATTTTTGACCGATGAATTGTCATCGTTTGACAGCTCTGTGAAGCTGTCAAACACTGACATTCTATGTTGTTTGATGAGTCCTTATATATTATTCACATATATTAATGATCTAGACGAGGGAACTAGATGTAATATCTCCAAGTTTGCACAAAGCTGGGTGGGCGTATGTGCTGTGAGGAGGATGCAGAGAAACTCCAATATGATTTGGACAGGTTGGGTGAGTGGGTAGATGCATGGCAGATGAAGTATAATGTGGATAAATGCGAGGTTATCCACTTTGGTGGCAAAAACAGGAAGGCAGATTATTATCTGAACGGCAATAGATTGGGAAAAGGGGAAGTGCAACGAGACCTGGGTGTCCTTGTGCACCAGTCGCTGAAGGTAAGCATGTAGGTGCAGCAGGCGGTTAAGAAGGCAAATGGTATGTTGGCCTTCATAGCAAGAGGATTCGAGTACAGGAGCAAGGATGTCTTGCTGCAGTTGTACAGGGCCTTGGTGAGACCACACCTTGAGTATTGTGTGCAGTTTTGGTCGCCTTATCTGAGGAAGGATGTTCTTGCCATGGAGGGAGTGCAGCGAAGATTCACCAGACTGATACCTGGGATGGCAGGAATGACATATGAAGAGAGATTGGGTCGATTAGGCTTATATTCGCTAGAGTTTAGAAGAATGAGAGGGGATCTCATTGAAACTTATAGAATTCTAACAGGACTAGACAGACTAGATGCAGGAAGGATGTTCCCGATGGTGGGGGAGTCCAGAACCAGAGCTCACAGTCCAAGGATAAGGGGTAAGCCATTTAGGACTGAGATGAGGAGGAATTTCTTCACCCAGAGAGTGGTGAACCTGTGGAATTCTCTACCACAGAAGGCAGTTGAGGCCAATTCATTAAATATATTCAAGAAGGAGTTCGGTATATTTCTCAAAGCTAAGGGGATCAAGGGATATGGGGAGAAAGCAGGGACAGGGTACTGAATTTGGATGATCAGCCATGATAGCATTGAATGGCGGAGCAGGCTCGAGGGGCCGAATGGCCTACTCCTGCTATCCTATCTTCTATGTTTGTATTCAAGACTCATCAAACCTCTTTTGTGAGCAGGAAATAGATGGATGTTGCATCGGAGAATGCAGCAGCCATCTGTCATCTCTGCCGGTGAGATGTGAGACTCTCCGCATCCCCAACTGTTGAAGCCTGCAGGAAGAAAAAAAGGTAAGTAAACATTTTCTATCACTTTCCACTAACCTCACAATACTTACCTCTCCACACTTGCACCCATCACTTACCTTCACAGCGCACTTTTGCACCCCGCAGACCCCCGCAGACCCACTGCTCGCCTCGGTGACCCTGGCGGGGTTTCCCGACGTCGGGAAGCCCGCGCCTCTGTTGGAAAAATGGGGATAATCCTCTTAACTGCCTGTTAACAGGAAGTTAAGTGGCGGTAATCCTCTTCCTGCCTCCAGGAGACGGGACCCGGCGCGGGTCGGCTACCCGCCTCCTGGGAAGATGGCACGGAGGCGGGTTGGGAGCAGGATGGGCACCCGCCCCCAGGTTCTGCCATTTTCCCGGCAGTCCCGTCTCCAAACCCGCCTCCCCAGGGCTGGCAAGATCGCGTCCTAAGTGTTTATTTTTGTAGTATAGGGTTAATATATAGTAAAAAATCTGTCGCTGTCATTTAAATTGCTTTGTTACTGTAATATAACATCACCGTGCATGAGTTGAGACCTTAAAAATGGCGAGTTCAGGAATTCCTTGGATTTACTGGTGTAAAGTGCTCAGTTGGAAAAACATCTTAATTTTTTTTATTATCTATCAAGTGATAAATATAATTAAAAAATGCAATATATTGCTCAGCGCTGGAAAAGAAATTCAACAAGCATCTATTAAATCAGCTATCTGGATCAATGTTATTTTATACTGTTCACACCCAGCGAGCAAGAATAATATTTCCACACCCCACCCAAAAAAAGGTTTTGAGGTATGCAGGTATAGGGTATCTTAATGGCACATGTTTTATTTAACATTCAAAAACTGCAACAGAATTTGAGTCAAATCCCTGTAAGCCGAGGAAATGAAACAGTGCCACCTTGTGTTCACCAACGTCAGACGGATATTCGAGGACAATTCTCTTGAATGACTAACCGGCTTCATTAAAATGTTAGTGTCTGCATATACTAGATAAAAGTTAAAGGCGGAGAAATTGGTATGCGTTGTGCCCATTTTTCAAGCATAAAACAAGCGCTACGTATACCAATTTCTGGGCGCGTCGTCCTGCACTGCTGGCATGGCCACTGCCATATTGGTCCTCGCTGTTTTTAGCTGTCCCTCGCGATCACCTGAAAGCAACATTAGCCCAATTTAAATATACAAAGAAGGCTCCTGTGCCTGTTTCAGGACCCTTCTGCAATATTCATCAAAAGCTAGGTGGCACATGCGTTCCTAACTAGCCGTCCTTAAAGGTTAGGTGGAGCCCAGGAGAACAGGACGGTTCTTCCTGGCTCCACAGCACTACCGTGGTCCACCATCAGCCTGCGATCGCCCCGTGGCGCATGACGAGCTGCCTCTGGAGACGCAACGGGCCCCGCCAGCTCACAGTGATTAGTAAGATGAGGCCCAAGGATCAATTTGGGGAGATCCTTGGGCCGACCTCTTCAGGCGCGTGCCGCATGTACCACGCCCGTAGTATGACACTAACCAATTGCTACCTGGTACAGTTACGTAAACGTATAGTACTAATTTGACATGGACCTTTTTGTTTTTAAGCTTACACGTTTTTGAAGGTATCAGAAGTTTAGTTCTTACTTTGCATTTTATTTTGTTTCTTTTCTTTATTTTAGGTCCTCCTACACCTTGCAGACAAAATGATGAGCAAATATAGGAATTGCTAGATGAAAAAAGACCAAGGTCCATCTAGTTTGCCTTCTACCATCCTGGTAGTCGCATGATACAACGATAATGGAGTGTTGACTAATCAGAGCGATCAATCTCTATCAATGAGTCTACAACAGACCCAGACAAGAGGCGAGGAAAACCCCAGTGGTGGAGAACTTTGGGAACCATAGGTCCAAAGTTCCTCCCAAGCACACTACAATTACTCACATACCATCTCCCAAAGTATTATTTTCTGAAATAAATCTATCTCATTTGCATTTGGATGAATCCATACTAACTGTTCCCACTGTTTCCCTAGGGAGCTTGTTCCATAGATTGACCACTTGCTCACTGAAATATAGTTTCTGCAGATTAGTTATGAATTTACCCCCCTTCAAGCACAGGCCGTGTCCTCTGGTTCTGCTGTTCTGGACAAGGTGAAACAGCTTGTCATGGTCCACATTGGCATATCCCTCACTCTACCATTACCATCAAGCCAGGGGACCAAACCTGGGTCAATAAGGAGTGTAGAAGAGCATGCCAGGAGCAGCACCAGGCGTACCTAAAAATGTGGTGCCAACCTGGGGAAGCTGTAACACAGGACTACATGCATGCTAAAAAGCGGAAGCAGCATGCTACAGACAGGGTTAAGCGATCCCACAATCAATGGATCAGATCAAAGCTCTGCAGTCCTGCCACATCCAGTGGTGGTGGACCATTAAACAACTAACGGGAGGAGGAGGCTCGATGAACATCCCCATCTCAATGATGGTGGAGCCCAGCACGTAAGTGCAAAAGACAAAGCTGAAGCGTTTGCAACCATCTTCAGCCAGAAGTGCCGAGTGGATGATCCATATCGGCCTCCTCCTGAAGTCCCCACCCCCACAGAAGCCAGTTCGATTCACTCCACATGATATCAAGAAACGGCTGAGTGCACTGGATACAGCAAAGGCTGTGGGCCCCGACAACATCCTGGCTGTCGTGCTGAAGACTATTGCTCCAGAACTAGCCACGCCTCTAGCCAAGCTGTTCCAGTACAGCTATGACACTGGCATCTATTCGACAATGTGGAAAACTGCCCAGGTATGTCCTGTGCACAAAAAGCAGGACAAATCCAATCCGGCCAATTACCGCCCCATCAGTCTACTCTCAATCATCAGCAAAGTGATGGAAGGTGTCATCGACAGTGCTATCAAGCGGCACTTACTCACCAATAACCTGCTCACTGATGCCCAGTTTGGGTTCGGCCAAGACCACGCGGCTCCAGACCTCATTACAGCCTTGGTCCAAACATGGACAAAAGAGCTGAATTCCAGAGGTGAGGTGAAGGTGCCTGCCCTTGACATCAAGGCAGCATTTGACCAGGTGTGGCATCAAGGAGCCCCAGTAAAACTGAAGTCAATGGGAATCGGGGGGAAAACACTCCACTGGCTGGAGTCATACCTAGCACAAAGGAAGATGGTTGTGGTGGTTGAAGGTCAATCATCACAGCCCCAGGACATCACTGCAGGAGTTCCTCAGGGCAGTGTCCTAGGCCCAATCATCTTCAGCTGCTTCATCAATGACCATCCCTCCATCATAGTGGGGATGTTCGCTGATGACTGCACAGTGTTCAGTGCCATTCGCAACTCCACAGATAATGAAGCAGTCCATGCCCGCATGCAGTAAGACCTGGACGACATTCAGGCTTGGGCTGATAAGTGGCAGGTAACATTCACGCCACAGAAGTGCCAGGCAATGACTATCTCCAACAAGCGAGCATCTAACCATCACCCCCTGACATTCAACGGAATTACCATCGCCGAATCCCCCACCATCAATATCCTGGGGGTCACCATTGACCAGAAACTTAACTGGGCCAGCTACATAAATACTGTGGCAAGAGCAGGTCAGAGGCTGGGTATTCTGCGGCGAGTGTCTCACCTCCTGACTCCCCAAAGCCTTTCCACCATCTACAAGACACAAGTCAGGAGTGTGATGGAATACTCTCCACTTGCCTGGATGAGTGCAGCTCCAACAACAGTAAAGAAGCTCGACACCATCCAAGACAAAGGAGCCCGCTCGATTGGCACCCCATCCACTACCTTAAACATTCACTCCCTCCACCACCGGCGTACCGTGGCTGCAGTGTGTACCATCTACAAGATGCACTGCAGCAACTCGCCAAGGCTTCTTCGGCAGCACCTCCCAAACCCGCGACTTCTACCACCTAGAAGGACAAGGGCAGCAGGCACATGGGAACACCACCACCTCCAAGTCACACACCATCCTGACTTAGAAGTATATCGCCGTTCCTTCATCGTCGCTGGCTCAAAATCCTGGAACTCCCTCCCTAACAGCACTGTGGGAGTACCATCACCACACGAACTGCAGCGGTTCAAGAAGGAGGCTCACCACCACCTTCTCAAGGACAATTAGGGATGGGCAATAAATGCTGGCCTTGCTAGCGACGCCCACATCCCGAGAAAGAATTTAAAAAAACATTGTCTAGCCCCTTTGGTATGCTAAAACCAGCAATCATATCATCTCTCAACCTTCTCTTTTCCAGTGGGAACATGACCAATTTACATAATCATTCCTCAGAATCCAATCCCTCCATCCCCTCAATCATTCATCTTTTCTCTGTTGGTTGTTCTTGGGATAGAGGCAACATTGGCAAGGCTGCGTTTATTGCTCATCCCTGGTTGCCCGCAGAAGGTCTTGGTGGGCTGTCTTCTTGCACCACTTGAAATTGCCCTCCAACTTTTCCTCCACATAGAGGATGTTTGGCTTCTGCTTGCTACCTCTCCCAATCAAGATCAGAAACCTCTTGTGTGGCTACACCAATATCTCCCATTGAGTTTTCACAGTACATTCATATGGGAATGGTAGCATAGTGGTTATGTTACTGGACTAGTAATCCAAAAGGCTTGGACTAATGATCCTGAGACGTGAGTTCCAATCCCACCAAGGCAGCTGGGGAATTTAAATTCAGTTAATTAAATAAATCTGGAATGAAAAGCTAGTATTAGTAATGGTAACCATGAAACTACTGGATTGTCGAAAAAACCCAACTAGTTCACTAATGTCCTTTAGCCGGTCGGGCCCACAGCAATTAACTGCCCTCTGAAATGGCCTAGCAAGCCACTCAGTTGTACACAACTGCTACCTTCACCACAAGGACCACCTTCTCAAGGGCAATTAGGGATGGGCAATAAATGCTGGCCTTGCCAGCGACGCCCACATCCCAGGAACTAATATCAAAAAAACTCAAAAGCACTGCTGCATTTAATCTTATTAATGACATGGGACTTGCCCAAATATCATTAAGAAACAATGTAATGAAAAAAGCTGGCCAGAATATTTGCACATTAATCTTAATCATACAAAATAAAAGAGAGCCGCATATACCAGGCATAACAACATAGTAACAACAAACACTTTAAACCTCCTCCTCCAGCCCTACAACCCTCTGAGAACTCTACGTTCCTCAAATTCTGGACTCTTCTGCATCCCCCACTTCCTTCACCCCATCATTGGCGGTCGTGCCTTCAGCTGTCCAGACCCCAAGCTCTGGAATTCCCTTCCTAAACCTCTTTTTCCTCTTTTAAGACGCTCCTTAAAACCTACCTCTTTGACCAAGCTTTTGGTCACCTGTCCTAATGCCTCCTCCTTTAGCTCGGTGTCAGTTTTTGTGTCTGATTACACTCCTGTGATGCACCCTGGGACGTTTTACTGCGTTAAAAGGCGCTACATAAATGCAAGTTGTTGTTCTGGTTGTAAACATTTTAAAACATCCTGCAGTTGGCTGCAGTTTTACAGCTGATACGAAGTCCAATCCACTCAGGATGCTTTTCAGTGGAACCTAGCCGGGCATCACTGTTAAACTGCTCTACGTTTAAACGTTAATTTCCCCTATTCTGACTGCCGTATCCTCTCCCTTTACCACACACAGCAGCTGCCACATTCAGTCCATGATCAACTGCTATTTGAAGTTTACAGAAATGTATTTTTTAATTGCCGTGTGGGCTCACCGTGAATGTATGGGGAAAATAAATAGCAGCAATGGTTTGGTGTGGAAGCTTTCTTACAGGAGCACACCCAGTGTATCTGGGGCAGCCGCACTAATCTGCTCTCATTATCTCCATGTGCTGAGGCCAGATTACAGCTTTGGGTCGCTGTATGAATATGCGATGAGGGTTAGAGGTTATCGTCTATCTAAATATGTTATTGAAGTATTTGCAAACCTTTCATACTGACATCTACTATTTATGGTAGAAATGTAAAATATGTGGAAATAACCAGACGTAATTTGCTGTTTTACAGCAAGGCGTAATATATAAATCACTATTTTCCGCGATTTAGGTCACAAGTGTCGCAATAACCGCTGATTCCTTTATTTTCCCCAAAACACTCTGACATGTGGTGTGCTCTTTCTAGCTCTTCTTGATCAGGGATTTACCTACAAAGGTTAAAAATAAACGCAACATCAGGATGCTGTAATCTCTTTACCCTTCAGACCTGAATGCTAAGAGATTACAATATCATTTAGGATTTTTTTTGTGTTTTGAGCGCAGCAACGCATGTTCAGGGGCCAATGGGTTACCTGTTTGCCTGACTGCACTTTGCTGCAATGGATGTGACATGGTTGACTGACAAAAATGTCGAAGATAGTTCTTTTGTTTTTCTTGTTCACTTTATATTTTAAAGTGTCGGCTGTGGCTCAGTGGGTAGCACTCTCACCTCTGATTCAGAAGGTTGTGGGTTCAAGTCCCACTCCGGGGACTTGAGCACATAATCCAGGCTGACACTCCAGTGCAGAACTGAGGGAGTGCTGCACTGTCGGAGGTGCCGTTTTTCGGATGCCCTCTCAGGTGGACATAAAGATCCCATGGCACCATTTCGATACTCCCCGGTGTCCTGGCTAATATTTATCCCTCAACCAACATCACTAAAACAGATTATCCGGTCATTATCACATTGCTGTTTGTGGGACCTTGCTGTGCACTATTTGGCTGCTGTGTTTTTTACAATACAACAGTGACTACACTTCAAAAGTACATCATTGGCTGTAACACACTTTGGGACATCCTGAGGTTGTGAAAGATGCTATATAAATGCAAGTTCTTTCTTTCCTTTCTTTATGAGAGATATTAGCGTTGGAAATGGAACTCTTCCCATCCAGTACCACCATTCAGTACCTCCAGATCTATAACCCGCTGTGGGTTCACAGTGAATGCACAAGAGGAAAAAGAAGCAGCATGAGTTTAGTGTGGAGCATCCCTTCAGGACACACCCATTTTATCTGGGGTACCTACCTGAATCAGCTCGAATTACTTCCATGTATTGAGTCTGGATTATAGCACGGGAGCTAAGTAAAACTGAGGGTTTAATAGAGGTCAGATGCAGCATGGTTAGATGTAGAATAAAGCTTCCTCTACTCTGCTCCAACAATGTGCCTTAGCTTCAAAAGAGCAACCCCTGTGTGGCACATGTCCATCTCACGCAGGTATCTCTGAGTGCGATTGCCAATTAGTTCCAGTTTTATCCACTAAGCACTAGGTTCAGACCTACCTTCCATTATCTGCACTTTGCTTGCCTTGATGCCTACTGCTGTTACTGCAGCTGCAGCTGCTTTGTAATTTGGAAGGGTGCATTAATAGTAAATTGGGGAAGACTACAAAGAATGTGTTTCTTTCCTACTATTGTCACTACTATTTGTTCCTTTTTGGCAATTTCATCCCAATGAGTGTTCAGCAACTTGTATGACCCAACAGAAGAATGTATGTGACGTGAAAGGTAAAAAGTAACTAGCTGGGTAGGTTTTCCTCATTCTTTGATTGAAGTTATCCTCTATAGACAGTGTTTAATCTCTTTTATTTATTGTCATCACATACAGCAGGACCAATCCAGTAGTCCTCTAATATCCCACATAGCTAATTATATCACAGGGTGGGTCTGCTGATGCAAAAACAATGGTGCATGCACTAGATTTGCACGTTTATGATTTATACAAAGTTGTGCTCTTCACATTCTGGATGTGGACCAATGCGGAAGTACTTATGGGAAGTCACTGCAGTTTGAACCATAAAAATTTACAGCACAGAAGGAGGCCATTCAGCCCATCGTGTCTGCTGGCTCTTTGCTAGGGCAATCCAAAATGAATGCCACCACCCTGCTCTCTCCCCATTGCCCTGTATCTTCCTCTGCTTCAAATGTTTATCTACTCTTCCCTAAGAAGATGCAGTGGTTTCTGGCTAAACTGCACCCCATGGCAAAGCATTCCATTAATATAGCAGCCCTTCATATTGATTTCAATGGGAATGAAAATCAGGCGGTTTCTATAATGAGTGTAAGGTAGCAAGTTGAAAATCTACCCCATTGTGTCTCCTTCGACTCATTGGCAGCAATGCCTGAGAGATCAGCCATATAGATTAGTCAAAGGATACAATGTTTTGTGCTGTGTGGCCTATTACAGGAGGAGGAGGCTCCATGAATATCCCCATCCTCAGTGATGGTGGAGCCCAGCACGGGAGAGCACAAGACAAGGCTGAAGCGTTTGCAACCATCGTCAGCCAGAAGTGCCGAGTAGATGATCCATATCAGCCTACCCCTGAGGTCCCCACCATCATAAAAGCCAGTCTTCAGCCAATTCGATTCACTCCACATGATATCAAGAAATGGCTGAGCGCACCGGATACAGCAAAGGCTGTGGGCCCCGACAACATCCCGGCTGTCGTGCTGAAGACTTGTGCTCCAGAACTAGTTGCGCCCCTAGCCAAGCAGTTCAAGTACAGCTATTACACTGGCATCTATCCGACAATGTGGAAAACTGCCCAGGTATGTCCTGTGCACAAAAAGCAGGACAAATCCAATCCAACCAATTGCCGCCTCATCAGTGTACTCTCAATCATTAGCAAAGTGATGGAAGGTGTCATCAACAGTGCTATCAAGCGGCACTTACTCACCAATAACCTACTCACTGATGCCCAGTTTGGGTTCTGCCATGACCACTCGGCTCCCGACCTCATTACAGCCTTGGTCCAAACATGGACAAAGGAGCTGAATTCCAGAGGTGAGGTGAGAGTGACTGCCCTTGACATCAAGGCAGCATTTGACCAAGTGTGGCATTAAGGAGCCCTAGTAAAACTGAAGTCAATGGGAATCGGGGGGGGAAAACTCTCCACTGGCTGGAGTCATACCTAGCACAAAGGAAGATGGTTGTGGTGGTTGCAGGTCAATTATCACAGCCCCAGGACATCGCTGCAGGAGTTCCTCAGGGCAGTGTCCTAGGCGCAACCATCTTCAGCTGCTTCATCAATGACCTTCCCTTTATCATAAGGTCAGAAGTGGGGATGTTCGCTGATGACTGCACCGTGTTCAGTGCCATTTGCAATTCCTCAGATAATGAAGCAGTCCATGCCCGCATGCAACAAGACCTGGACAACATTCAGGCTTGGGCTGATAAGTGGCAGGTAACATTCATGCCACAGAAGTGCCAGGCAATGACTATCTCCAACAAGCGATAGTCTAACCACCGCCCCTTGACATTCAATGGCATTACCATCGCCGAATCCCCCACCATCAACATCCTGGAAGTCACCATTGACCAGAAACTTAACTGGACCAGGCACATAAATACTGTGGCAACAAGAGCAGGTCAGAGGCTAGGTATTCAAGTCACAAGTAAGAAGTGTGATGGAATACTCTCCACTTGCCTGGATGAGTGCAGCTCCAACAACACTCAAGAACTCAACACCATCCAGGACAAAGCAGCCTGCTTGATTAGCACCCCATCCACCACCTTAAACATTCACTCCCTCCACCACCAGCGCACCGTGGCTGCAGTGTGTACCAGCTACAAGATGCACTGCAGCAACTCGCCAAGGCTTCTTCGGCAGCACCTCCCAAACCCGTGACCTCTTCTACCTAGAAGGACAAGGGCAGCAAGCACATGGGAACACCACCACCTCCAAGTTCCCCTCCAAGTCACACACCATCCTGACTTAGAAGTATATCGCCAATCCTTCATCGTCGCTCGGGTCAAAATCCTGGAACTCCCTACCTAACAGCACTGTGGGAGTACCTTCACCACACGGACTGCAGTGGTTCAAGGCGGCGGCTCACCACCACCTTCTCAAGGGCAATTAGGGATGGGCAATAAATGCTGGCCTTGCCAGTGACGCCCACATCCCATAAACAAATAAAAAAATATATAATATCAGAGCTACTAGTTGATGGTTAATCAGTAAGTCAAATTTTTATTTTCTGATGCTATATTCTGAGTGTTGTGATATTTTTGGGTTTGAATTATGCGATTATATCAGCGGCCTTGATTGTTTTTAAACTATGTATTCATTTTTTTTAAAGTCCAAGATACATAGGAAGCTGCTAAAAGAAAAAAAGACTTATATTTATATCGCACCTTTCACGGCCTCAGGACATCCCTAGCGTTTACAGCAAATGAAGTACTGTTTTTGAAGTGTAGTCACTGTTGGTGCACAGCAAGCTCCCACAAACAGCAATGAGATAATGACCAGATAATCAGTTTTAGTGATGTTGGTTGAGGGATAAATATTGGCCAGGACACCAGGAAACCTCCCCTGCTCTTCTTTGAATAGTGCCATGGGATCTTTTACATCCACCTAAGAGGGCAGAAGGACCTTCGGTTTAATGTCTCATCTGACAGGTGGCTCATCCGACAGAGCAGCACTCCTTCAGTACTGCACTGGAGTGTCAGCCTAGGTCATGTGCTCAAGTCCCTGGAATAGGGCTTGAACCCACAACCTTCTGACTCACTGTGCTACCAACCGAGCCACGGCTGACACATTGATAGGAATGACGTTCCAAGTTGCAGGTAGTTAGGAGGAGTGTAGCAGTAGAAGGGAATGGTGAGTGGGGTCATGTGCTTTGGCAGTGTTGGGAGGGTGATTGTGAAAGTATTGGGGATGGTAGTCCTTGGGTCTGGGATCACTGCGAGTGGTAGGGGTTTACTGTAATGTGGCCGCAATGGGAGGCTGGTCTTCGGATGTAAGAACAAGGGGATAGGGTGGCGTTTTGCAGGAGCATTGGGGAGTGGGGTTGTTGGATGTGGGGTCTGGCAATACTGGAGGTTCCAGTGAGCTTGCTTTATGTTTTAAAGACCTTCCTGTACTTTTTAACTATCCGTAAGGATGAAAAAATATCTGTTTACTTTCTAGGAACCAATCATAAAACTCTTACTTCACAATCACTTACAAACCCCTTTGTAAATCCTTTCAATGCCCATCTGCTACACTTACAACCCCTCCCAGCATCTCTATCCTTGCAACAGCTTAACCTCCGATGTGCAACATCTCAACAGATCTGCTGGTTTCTCTGATTTTGTTTTCCACTCTTTATCCTGTTTTTTTCCGCTGGCTTCTTTTCCTTCGTTTTCCCCTCAGCTTCTTCCTTATAATGTTGCTGTTCCATTGAACTGTGCAGTATACGTTCTGGACACCACCATCACTCACCTACCAACAATCTCTAGCAATCACGACTCATAACTATCGTATCTTCACCTCACCCTCACACACTTACCACTGCTGCAAGCCTCACACCCATATCTCTCACCTTGCACACAATGCCAGAAATTAAACCAACCATGACAGGCACATCACCCAAATACATTGTACCACACTCACTGACACACTTCCCTTTCTCTTGCAGGCACTGTGGCTCATAACAGGAGAGGGCAGGAACAAACAGGCGGGGGCAAATACGGCTGCACAACTTAACCCCCGTGGAGGCGATCATTGGAGGGGCCGTCACTGAGGTCATGGTGCTGGGCGAAGCTGAAAGCATTGATGATGACTGTATGCTCCTACCTAATCCTTCTTCTCACATCCCACTTCCCCCTCATCCCACAATCTCTTTTCACTTACAAGCTGCTGATGGTGTATGCGTGGACATCTTGCTTTTTCCCCCACCCCTCCCCTCACCACAACCCGACCCTTGTGCCTTTCTGCTTTCAGATACCCAAGAGCTGCCAGCAAGAAGTAGAGGAGGAGAGTGATGGAGAAGAAGAGGCACCGTCACTCGATCTGACACTCCCAGGCACCAGCTCTGAAAATGGCACTACGCGAACTTTAGAGGGTAGTGTAGGGGTGGGATCTGCACGTGGTGAGTCACCAGGCACGAGTGGGCTGCAGGCAGGCCAGGGGGAAAGGGTAGCGCAGGTGCCAGCTCCCCGGAGGGCAAGGTCGCACACGAGTTCTGCTGCACAGGACTTATGTGAGGACTTCAATGGGGCGTCCTTCAGCAGAAGGGTGATGGGCATGCACACAGAAATGCTTGGCGCAATGGCAGGCCTGCTAGAGAGCCTCTTGTCACTGTCAAGGAGCATGGAGGAGTCTGGCTCCAACATTGTACGGGGCTTTGCGCGGAGTTTGGAGCCCATGATTTCCAGGATGGAAGTGATGGACAACTCTATTAGAGAACTTATGGACCCAACCATGATACTGGGTGTGATGGGCGATGTCGCAGCTTCCATTGCAGCACAAACAGAAGCGACCCAACGTCTGAGTGCTGCAGTGGAAGCTCAGACTTCTGCCATCGTGGCTGAGTTTACCAGTCTGGAAAGTATCTTGCAGAATCTCACAGCAGTCCAGTAATCTGTGCTCCAAACGATGACTAGGAATGCTGAGGCGCCGCCCCGGGGGAGTGGCAGTGGCTCCATGGAGCACGAGCCTGCTGTCCTCTCTCAGGATGACAGCAGTTGTACTTCCATCCCTGCCACTCCGCCAGTGCCCTTGCTGCTGCCTGTCAGCCAGCCAGCCCAGACTGCTGCCACCCATGCCGAGATGGTGCAGTCTACAGCCGGGCCTTCTAGGCCCAGAGCTCCTCGAGGTCGTTCTGCAAGGCCATCTGCAGTGTCCCCCACGGAAAGTCAGCAGCCTTCCACCAGCCATGCTGCAGCCACTGGGGTAGCACTGCGTAGAAGCACTGGGACAGGCAAAGGCATGCGGAAGACAGGCACTAAGGGAATACACAAGGTTGATTAGTTGACATTGTAATGTTAAATTGGAATCATTCATTTATAAATTATGTTTGTTTTGTGGTGGCTTTCATTTCAGAATTGTGCCCAGGGGGATACTGTGATGTTCTGTGACAGAGGGATGGTAAGGTGGGGAAGTGTTGAGCAATGGGGATCTTGGGTTTCAGTCAGGGGAACCGGAGTCTGACAATGTGCTTACGGACAGCCCATCCAGAATGGGGATTTTCAGGCTGCCTCCTCCCTTCCTCCTCCTGAGGTAGTCGCAGAAACCCTGGTGGCAAGCGCTGTGCTCTCATGATGACCAAGTTGTGGAGGATGCAACAGACCGCCTAGAAGTGGGACACGAATGAGTACTGGAGAGCCCCTCCCGAGCAGTCAAGGCAGCAGAACTGTTGCCTCAGCACCCCGATGGTCTGCTTGATGAAGTTCTTCGTGACAGCATGGCTGTCATTAGATGAGTGCTGGCCATGAGTGGTGGGGTTGCGGAGGGGTGTCATCAGCCAGGTGTAGAGCGGATAGCCTTTTTTGCCGAGCAGCCACCCTCAGGTTCGACACGGTGGCTGAAAGATTGCTGGCACAGCGGACTGGTGCAGGATAAAGGCATCATGACTGCTGCCAGGATACTGGGCATTCACCATCATGATGTGCTGGGTGTGGTTGCACACCAATTGCACATTAAGTGAGTGGTAGCCTTTGCGGTTACGGTACATCTCAACAGTGATATGTGGCGCCCGCAAAGCTATGTGTGTGCAGTCGATGGCGCCCTGCACCGTGGGGAAGCCCGATATCCTCACAAAACCACATGCACGCTCGTCCTGCTTCTCTCTGTTCAGAGAGAAGACAATGAAGTCCCTTCTCCTGGAGTACAAAGCCGCTGTGACCTCCCGGATGCAGCGATGGACGCCGAACTGCGATATGTTAGCTATGTTGCCTGCTCCAGCCTGGAAGGATCCGCTGGCGAAAAAATTCAGGGCCACGGTCACCTTGAGGGTCACTGGCAGTGCTGTTGTCGCCCTGCTCTGAGGCTGCAGGTCTGGTTCCAAGAGGTGGCAGAGTTCTGTGACCACCTCTTTGGTGAAGCGGAGCCTCCGAATACACTGCTCTTGGCTTAAGTGCGGGTAGGAGAAGTGTTCCCTGAAGACCCTAGGTGGATAAGGCCTTCTCCTGAGAGCCCTCCTTCTCCTCCTCCCTCTGCGAGCAGTTTATCTTTGCTGCCTCTGCTTCATCTCCCTGTCATGCTGCAGCACGAGGGGGACTGCAACTAGAGCCCCCATGACTGGGAGCAAGTGGTGTAGTCAGAGGCCTTCCTTTAAGAGCCAATGCCTTCCCAATGCCTAGCAGCACTCCCTGCACACTTTCCCAACTTTTAAAAATGTCACACCAAGCCACTACTCAAATAAACTGTACAGGAACCAGTACAAAAGCAAAAAGTAACTTACCTCAAAGTTGCATTGTGTCCCTCTAAGTAGCGCTGGTGGAGGGTCCGTCGTGCAGCTGAACACACGTTCAGCTGTGCGTGTTAAGCAGAGGGCATGCAGTGGAGCGACGATGTCCAAAATGGCAGGTCGTGCATCAAATCACACTGATTGATGTCACGATCTGCCTCATTTGATTTCTTCCAGTGCACACAGGCAACGGTCATGCTATCGCCCTTCCCAAGATGCCCTTCTGGATGTTGGCGCAAGCGTGGCGAGTGCCATTTTTTCCTTCAAACGGCCATAACAGCCGGCATTCAGGTGCCGAATTTCGTGGCCTATATACCTAAATGTCATGTTAAATTTAATACTGTTTTTACACCGAAAGTAAAACAAGTACAGTTCTGCCTTGCCTGAAAACCATAATTTTTAATTCAAACTCTATGAGCTGGATTTTGTCAATGGGGACGTGATGGAGGCGGGACTCCCACTTTTTGGGTTGTAGTCCCGCCTCCATCGACTTGTGGCCAACCCACTCGATTTTCCCTTGATTGACCTTGTTGAGCCCGCCCAGCGGGCTCAGCAGGCCAATTAAGGGCCACCCGGCAACAGGTGACGTCACAGATTGACATTTCATCTGTCAAGAGCTTTTGACAGATGAAATATCAGCGTTTGACAGCTCCTTGAAGCTGTCAAACACTGACAATCTGTCCTCTAAGTTAATTCCTTCCTCTCAGGCTGATTTAGAGATCTCTGCAGAACAAAAAGCAGAGGCTGCAGCTTTTGACAGCTCAACGGCCATTCTGCTTTCTG
The DNA here is from genome assembly GCA_030390025.1 of Squalus acanthias. Classification (NCBI taxonomy): domain Eukaryota; kingdom Metazoa; phylum Chordata; class Chondrichthyes; order Squaliformes; family Squalidae; genus Squalus; species Squalus acanthias. Next base: position 46,178,589 of record CM059438.1, read on the forward strand.
TGCCGGTGAGATTTCTGACTCCCGAGACCTGAAGGGCTGACACCTGCAGGAGGAAGTTAAGGTAAGTAAAACCTTTTTCCACACTTTACACTTACCTTACACACTTACCTCTGCACACATGCACCCATCACTCACATGCCCACCGGACATATCGACCCCTCCAGATCCACGGTCCACCTCGCTAAAACGGCGTGGTTCGGACCTGTTGGGAAGCCCACACTTCAGGGCTAAAAATAGGGATTAGGCAAAAAACTGCCTGTTAACTACCTGTTAACAGGCAGTTTATTGGCACTAATCCCCTTCCCGCCTCGGGGAGGCGGGTCCCAGCACAGGTCGGGTACCAGCCTCCTGTGAAACTGGCATGGAGGCGGGTTGGGGGCGGGATGAGTTCGGGACCCCCAAATCTGCAATTTTAACCCCCCACACGCCTCCAAACCCGCCTCCACGGGTCAATGAAAATTCTGCCCTGTGTAACTGTTCATCTTTCGCATTACATTTCTTTCATGTTCCTCTCTTAAACATTTGATCTACCCTCTCAATGGCCAATCTTAGTTTTTCAAGGTGGTGCGCTCTTAGAATTACAGAATGATACCTGTGAACCAGCGCCTCATCTTTCATTCCAAGTGGAGCATGTGCCAGTGACAGCCAATCACCATCGTGGAAAACTGAATGGAAAATCCTAGGTTGCATAATCTGGTTTGTGTGCATCATCTTGACTGTTCACTTTACTGTTAGTCTCTGACAAGTCACTGGTACCTCTTGTGTGTATGATTTCAGGGATTTAACATGGAGTTGCAGCTTCAGGACTTTAAACCAAAAGTACCTTACATTCATTAAAAATAACCCAGATTCAGAAATCTGCAGGTTAAAGTCTTGGGGCAGAATTTGCGGTCAGGATGACGGCATACTCTCAGAGTAGAAATAGACAGCAAGTTTGGGATTTCAGCATGTGCTAAATCCCGAACTTGCGATCTGTCAAGTTCTGACTTGACAGATCATCTGGTCCGACATTGAAATCCTCATTGCTGGCGCAGAGTTGGGCTAATTGCCCACCAACTGCCCAGCAATTACGTATGAAAATGTTACGACTGATGCAAACAGGCGTAAGGGGATACCTCCTGACAAATCCAAGTATGTATTTAATTTTAAAAGCTTAAACTACAAGCCAGTCTTTCAGACTTACTGTTAGGTGGGTGGTGCTCTGAGTGAGGCTATTATCTTTGAGATTTGGAGTCCGGAAATGGAAGCATTTACATATGACCCACAGGATTATTACAGTTATATTTACTGTCCATGAAAAATATTTATTGTTCATGAAAAGTAAAGAACTGTCTTCCAATAGATTTTTGAAGAAAGCATTATTCTCAGGTTTCTAAAATGGTTTGCTAGGAGGAAAAAAAATGAAAATGTAGATGACTTACAAAATAACAATGCACTCTGCACACACCCAGACCTCAAAATCACAAATTTAAGTATATTTTCGAAGTACTGAAGTTTAAATGGAGAATAGCCCTACGATCTCTCATAGTATTAATGAGAGACCTTCTGTTTGCTGATTGGAGCACTGGCCCCTGTGATCCCAGGTACGCTTACGCACACGGTGTGCCCCTGGGATCTGTGAGCCACTACGCTGCACTCTACTCTGCAGTGTCTGACAGCAACTTCTCGGAGGAAGGTCCCCAGCAGGTAAATGCGCATTTGGTTCGGATGCTGGTGGCGTAATCCTTAGTAAGGCGCTGACCGCAAAATCAGATCCAATTCTCTTTTGGTGAATCTCCAAAGTAGTCCTGAATTGGTGGATGTTCTGACGGTGTTTAGTGCATGCAGTATACCAATGGTGACACTGATGGTACATTATGTAATAGGAGTCTTTATACTGCCACCACAGACTGGCACACTAATGGCTGGTATATTGGTGAGTGTGTGAACACAATCTATGGATCCCAAGGCAGCTCAGCAATATGAAAATGTGTTTTTGTTTATCTGTTGCAGAGCTGCTGGGAGGCTGATATGGCAAGCAGTAACTTGAGAGTTTATTTAGAGATTGCTAATTGCTTTGAAAGGCTTCTGAAAAATACCATTAGCACAGAAAAGAATCACTACCTTCAACTTTACTGGAATAAGGAAGATGTGGTTGATGTGCGAGCCCGGTGAATCTTAGCATGTAATCAAATTGCAGTTGCTTATTAATTGTCCAGTTTCTAAATTAGTGTTTCCTTGCCAATAGATAAAAGGAATGGGTATCTGTGAATGTGCGGGTTAGGTTGATTTGGCTATGATAAATTGACCCTTAGTGTTAGGGGGGGATTAAATATGTGGGGTTACGGGGATAGGATAGGAAGGGATATGTTAGGGGGAATTAAATACGTGGGGTTACGGGGATAGGGTGGGATATGTGTCGGTGCAGGCTCGATGGGGATTCTGTGTGAGAAAGCAGGGACAGGGTACTGGATTTGGATGATCAGCCATGATCGTATTGAATGGTGGAGCAGGCTCGACGGGCCGAATGGCCTACTCCTGCTCCTAGTTTCTATGTTTCTATGTTAATGAAGAATCTCGTTTCTGCAAGCAGGGACAGACAGAATTGGAAGGTGGGTGGATAAATAGTGCATTATATTCAATACTGAAAAGACTAATTTAGTACTTCTAGCAGAATGCCTATGTTTCCAAAAGTCATCAGTTATTTTCAAATTAAGAAAAAGACAAGCATTTCATCCTCTAAAACCAGGAAGTGCTCGGCAGGTTAATCAGCGTCTGAGGTTTGGTTTTGAATCTTCATCAGAGCTGAGATGGTGAAGTAGAAGGGCCTGTCTGAACACATCTAGTGCATCTCCAGGAATGGCTTCTTCTGCACATTCACCTCTGGACTGGAGTCCCCTAAGGTTCCATCCTTGGCTCCCTCTTCTTCCTCATCGACATGCTGCCCCTCGGTGATACAATCTGTAGAGGGCTGGGGGAGGGAGGGAGGGGGGCGGGCAGCTTCCAATTAGCCAGGTCAAGTAAGTTTCAGCTTTCGGGAAACTCCCACTTTCTACCCGCTTTTACAGTACGTCCGTCACTTGTTTTGACCCGTGCAGATTAGATGTCATCAGTAAAGTAAGAAGCTGAATGTTTGGAATTGAATAGACTCGAGGTGGGCGGACATCGCAGTCAATTTTCTTGACAGAAGTACTAAATTAGTCTTTTCAGTATTGAATATAATGCACCATTTATCCACCCACCTTCCAATTCTGTCCGTCCTTGCTCGCAGCAATTCAGTTGCTGCACTCAGTTATCCCTTGTCTTTATGTTTTATTCTGAAAAATTACTGGTCAGACAAAATCAGAGACCAGGGGCGCGATTTTCCCAATGGACGCGGGTTTCGGTTTGGGTGGGTTCCAAACCCGCCTCCACTGAGAGGTGGGAAAAATTTGCGATTTTCCCCTAATTGGCCAGTTGATTTCAGAGGTATGGGTTCCCCTGGGCCAATTAGTGTTTTGGGACTGAAACTCACCTCTGCTGACGTCACTTATCCAGCTTCATTTAAGGGCTGCTTGCTGCCTTGGCTCATTTCACTGGTTTTTGGTCGATGCTGCACCCACCTCCAAGCTGTTATCTCCTTGAAGAATGGCCAGCTCCAAGGCAAGGGCCTCCCTGAGGTTCTCGGATGAGGCGCTGGGTATGCTGGTTGTGGGGGCGAGAGCTAGCAGGGAGGTGCTCTTCCCCTCATCTGGGAGGAAGAGGCCTCCCAAAGAAACCAAGGCTGTGTGGGTCCAGCTGGCAAGGGATATAACCTCCAGATCTATGTGCAGATTGGGTGATTGCTTCTGTTTATTGATGAAATGCCATTCCTGTGGGAATGTATTAAAATTAGGTGATGGCAAACTGTTGGCGTGATGGCATCTGTTATTTCGGCTTAGGCAGTTCCACATTGCGGGCTCTGCGACACTTGCGTGGTCAGGTTGGTGGCCAGAGTGAAAGGAGGCCAGAGAGTCATGTCCATTGTCTATCATGTGTTAAGAAGGAGCCAAGCACATGTGCCACAATGGGCAACCTATGCAAATCTGGCCAGGATGAGTGCATTCCTTGCACGACGTGCTTCCATGCGCTGACGCCTTCTGCCCTGTGCAGCATCAGGTGGGTGAGCAGGAGGTTGGGGCTCCTGCTGCTGTTGCTGCTGAGCTGCCTGGTTCTGCTGCTGTCGTGGCTGCTCCTCATCCGAATCTGAGGTCCATGGTGAAGGGAAATAAATGGTTCCCATGCTGCTGGCAGATACCTCCGTTGGGGAAGCGCTCAGTCCAAGCAGGGAGAGGGTCTTCCAAGGAGGTCCCACAGTTGAGAGATAGAAGCTGCAGCACCTTCGACTTCGGTCGGCCTGCTAAAAGTGCTGAAAGACCTTTGGAACAAAAGTTCTGCCACCTGCAACTGCTCCCTGATGAAAGCTCCGTTTTAATGGTGGAGCTGCAGCTGTGAGGAGGCCACCCACTTGTCACCCGCCAGGATGAGCAGGAGTGGTTTAGGAGGGTCGTGCAACACGCTGAAAACATGGTAAAATAACAAAGGCCTGTCAAAATAGAATTATAGAGGACCTTAACGACTATTTAAGGGTCTTAACTACCTCTCCCAACTGATGGAGGCGGGACCGAATCGCACCCATCAAACCCGCCTCTGGCAAAATTGCGCAGAGGCGGGTTCCGAACCCGCCCTCAGTTTTTGCCATTTTGCCAACTGTCCTGCCTCCAAACCCGCCTCCTTGAGGCTGGGAAAATCGCCCCCATGGCATTTGCTGTAGAATCACTGCCCACGGTGCTATCATAAATGGGAGCAGTGGACTGTGGACAATACTCTCACTTCTTACCAGTTCATAGAGGAGCAAAGATAAACCCCGAGGCCCATCATATACATTCATGATGCAGTTCTGTTCCAACAACATGTCACATGTATAGACGTCTATACCAAAGCTTTGGTCTGTGCTACAACCTCCTACTCGGTTTTGAAGCATAAAGCATGTGACAAGAGGTGGTGAAAGATTCCAGTGTATAGGTATCATCTTACATAATATTTAGCGATTCTGTTGAAAGTTTTTAAGTAACTTTGCTTGCGGGATCAATATTGGTCCCTACACTAGAAGAACTCCCCTTCTCTTCTTCAATAGGATCTTTTATGTTCACCTTTTATGTTCATCCGTTTAACGTCCCATCCGAAAGACGGTACCTCCGACAGGAAAAAATAGAAAAAAGTCAAAGCTAAAGGCACTATATCTGAATGCGCGAAGCAATCGCAACAAAATAGATGAATTAATAGCGGAGATAGAAATTAAAAGGTTTGACCTCACAGCCATTATGGAGATGTGGTTGCACAGTGACCAAGGATGGGAACGTAATATTCCAGGATACTTAACTTTTAGAAGAGATAGGCAAAATGGAAAAGGAGGAGGAGTAGCCCTGATAATAAAGGATGGGATAAAGACAGTAGAGAGAAAGGATCTTAGCTCCGAAAATCAAGAAGTAGAATCAGTTTGGGCGGAGCTAAAAAACAGCAAGGGGCAGAAAACATTGGTGGGAGTTGTTTAGAGGCCCCCAAACAGTAGTTGTAATGTAGGGCAGAGTATAAATCAGGAAATTAGAGCGCATTTAATAAGGGTAATACAGTAATCATGGGGGACTTTAATCTACATATAGACTGGGCAAACCAAATTTGCAGTAATAGTGTGGAGGATGAATTCATGGAATGTATACAAGATAGTTTTCTAGATCAGTATGTTGAGGAACCAACTAGGAACAGGCTAATTTAGATCTAGTATTGTGCAATGAGAAAGGGTTAATTAATAACCTTGTAGTAAAGGGGCCCTTAGGGAACAGTGACCATAATATGATAGAATTTTATATTAAGTTTGAAAGTGATTTAGTTAAATCCGAAACTAGGGTCTTAAATCTAAACAGTGTCAGCTGTGGCTCAGTTGGTAGCACACTCGCCTCTGAGTCAGAAGGTTGTGGGTTCAAGTCCCACTCCAGAGAAGTTGCGTACATAAAACTAGGCTGACACTCCAGTGCAGTGCTGAGGGAGTGCTGCACTGTCGGAGGTGCCGTCTTTCAGATGAGACGTTAAACCGAGGCCCCGTCTGCTCTCTCAGGTGGATGTAAAATATCCCATGGCACTATTTCGAAGAAGAGTTATCCCTGGTGTCCTGACCAATATTTTTCCCTCAACCAACATAACAAAAACAGATTATCTGGTCAGAACACAGTGACCAGTGACAGATTACATCAGTGACTCAAAGTACTTCATTGGCTATAAAGCGCTTTGAGACGTCCGGTGGTTGTGAAAGGCGCTATATAAATGCAAGTCTTTCTTTTTTAAACAAAGCAAACTACGTAGGTATGAGGGACAAGTTGGCTAAGGTAGATTGGGAAACTACATTAAAAGGTATGACGGTAGACAAGCAATGGCTAGCATTTAAAGAATTAATACATAATTTACAACAAATATACATTTCTTTAAGGCACAAAAACCCCACAGGAAAAGTGGTCCAACCGTGGTTAACCAGAGAAGTTAAAGATAGTATTAGATCAAAGGAAGAGGCTTATAATGTTGCCAAAAAGAGCAGTGAGTCTGAGGATTCAGCAAAGGAGGACCAAGAAATTGATAAAGAAAGGGAAAATAGAATATGAGCAGAAAGTTAACATGCAGGTACAGCAAGCAATTAAGAAAGCAAATGGTATGTTGGCCTTTATTACAAGAGGATTTGAGTATAAGAGTAAAGACGTCTTGCTGCAATTATATAGGGCCCTGGTGAGACCACACCTGGAATATTGTATATAGTTTTGGTCTCCTTACCTAAGGAAGGATATACTTGCCATAGAAGGAGTGCAACGAAGGTTCACTAGACTGATTTCTGGGATGGGAGGATTGTCCTATGAGGAGAGATTGAGTAGACTAGGCCTATAGGGGGAAAAATTGGGTTGCTTTGCACCTCCCGTTAGCGCCCCAAAGCAACTAGCGCCCGGGCGCGGCACCACCCACGCCTCCCGCGAAATTCAGCGGGAGGTTAGTGGCGGCGCTAACTGGTAGCGCCCCGTGGTGCTGCGCCACCGGCGATGACGTCATCGCTGTGCGCAGCACCCCGGCCGCGAACTTCGGGAGCATCCCGACTTACCGTCGGACGCCATGTCCGACGGGGTTAGGGGGGCCTACCTGCAACCAGGGAAGTGCTATTTAAAGGCAAGGTGTGGGGCGGCCATATTTGTTGCTGGCTGCCTGCCAGCACCTGCCTGCGCTCCCGTCCCCGGCCTCCTGAATCGCCCCCCCCCCCCGCGGAGTGCCGGCTGCGCTCCAAGAGCCCGGCACTTCTCTTGAGTGCCGGGCTTTTTTGCCGGCACTCCTGATCCCCGGGGGCCCAGCTGGGCCCCGGGTTGCGCTGCGCAAGGCCCCTCCCCTTTAAGAAGGGGAGGAAGGTCTGCAATACCGCGGTGCGACGTGCCGCAGCGCATGGCGGTGCAATATTGACTCACAGCGCCCCAAGAGGGATGCGGGGTGCTTCCAGTAGCGCCCCACTTCCCTCTTGGGGCGCAATCACTCAATTTCCGGTGCCGGGGCACTAAAAGTAGCGCCCCAGCGAAGTTAGCACCCCAATTTTTAGCCCATATTCTCTGGAGTTTAGAATAATGAGAGGTGATCTCATTGAAACATACAAAATTTTTACAGGGCTTGACAGGGTAGATGCAGGGAGGATGTTTCCCCTGGCTGGGGAGTCTAGAACCAGGGGTCACAGTCTCAGAATAAGGGGTCGGCCATTTAGGACTGAGATGAGGAGAAATTTCTTCACTCAGAGCGTGGTGAATCTTTGGAATTCTCTACCCCAGAGAGCTGTGGAGGCTCAGTCGTTGAGTATACTCAAGTCAGAGATCCGATAGATTTTTGGATGTTAAGGGAATCAAGGGATATGGGAATAGTGCAGGCAAGTGGAGTTGAGGTAAAAGATCAGCCATGATCTTATTGAATGGCGGAGCAGGCTTGAGGGGCCGAATGGCCTACTCCTGCTCTTATTTCTTATGTTCTTATGACAGAGCAGCACTCCCTCAGTACTGCACTGAAGTGTCAAGTCTCTGGAGTGGGGCTTGAATCCACAACTGTCTTACTCAGAGATAAAAATGAGAAGTCGCACAACACCAGGTTATAGTCCAACAGATTTATTTAAAATTACAAGCTTTCGGAGCTGTCGCCCCTTCGTCAGGTAAAGGTACAGTGAGGGAATCTACAATACACAGTATATAAACACAGAAACTGCAGAGATACAATCTTTCAGGGAAGCATTACTTCAAAGACACACCAGAGCATAGCCAAGACAATGAGATAGGTCACAGGGGGTCCAACGTGTCAAATTTTCAGTTTCTGTGTTTATATACTGTGTATTGTAGATTCCCTCACTGTACCTTTACCTGATGCATCAACGCCAGATTCATCAGCCGCACTCACAAGACAGTCCAGAATGTCACCCGAGCACAACGCAACGCCATCCACGCTCTCAAGACCAACCGCAACATCGTCATCAAACCAGCGGACAAAGGAGGAGCCATCGTCATACAGAACAGAATGGACTATTGTAAAGAAGCATACCGACAACTGGACAACCAGGAACACTACAGACAGCTACCCGCAGATCCGACCAAAGAACACACCCGCCAACTCAATAGACTGATCAAGACCTTCGATCCAGACCTTCAAAACATCCTACGCGCTCTCATCCCACATACTCCCCGCGTGGGAGACTTCTACTGCCTCCCAAAGATACACAAAGCCAACACACCCGGACGTCCTATCGTATCAGGCAACGGAACCCTGTGTGAGAACCTCTCTGGATACGTCGAGGGCATTCTGAAACCCATCGTACAGGGAACCCCCAGCTTCTGTCGCGACACTACAGACTTCTTACAGAAACTCAGCACCCACGGACCAGTTGAACCAGGAACACTCCTCGCCACGATGGACGTATCGGCACTCTACACCAGTATCCCCCACGATGACGGCATCGCTGCGACAGCCTCAGTACTCAACACCAACAACAGCCAATCTCCAGACGCCATCCTACAACTCATCCGCTTCATCCTTGACCACAATGTCTTCACCTTCGACAACCATTTTTTTACCCAAACACACGGAACAGCCATGGGGACCAAATTCGCACCCCAATACGCCAACATCTTCATGCACAAGTTCGAGCAAGACTTCTTCGCTGCACAGGACCTCCAGCCAACGCTGTACACCAGATACATCGACGACATTTTCTTCCTTTGGACCCATGGCGAAGGATCACTGAAAAGACTACACGATAACATAAACAAGTTCCATCCCACCATCAAACTCACCATGGACTACTCCTCAGAATCGGTTTCATTCCTGGACACACGAATCTCCATCAAAGACGGACACCTCAGCACTTCACTCTACCGCAAGCCCACGGACAACCTCACGATGCTCCACTTCTCCAGCTTCCACCTTAACCATGTTAAAGAAGCCATCCCCTATAGACAAGCCCTGCGAATACACAGGATCTGCTCAGACGAGGAGGAACGCGATGGACACCTACGGACGCTGAAAAACGCCCTCGTAAGAACGGGATATGACGCTCGACTCATCGATCGACAGTTCCGACGGGCCACAGCGAAAAATCGCATAGACCTCCTCAGAAGGCAAACACGGGACACAACCAACAGGGTACCCTACATCGTCCAGTACTTCCCCGGAGCGGAGAAACTACGCCATGTTCTTCGCAGCCTTCAACATGTCATCGATGACGACGAACACCTCGCTAAGGCCATCCCCACGCCTCCACTACTTGCCTTCAAACAGCCGCCTAACCTCAGAAGTACCATCGTTCGCAGCAAATTACCCAGCTTTCAGGATAACAGCGACCACGACACCACACAACCCTGCCACGGCAACCTCTGCAAGACATGCCAGATCATCAACACAGATACCATCATCACACGTGAGGACACTACCCACCAGGTACATGGTACATACTCATGTGACTCGGCCAACGTTGTCTACCTCATACATTGCAGGAAAGAATGCACCGCGGCATGGTACATCGGCGAGACCATGCAGACACTGAGACAACGTATGAACGGACACCGCGCAACAATCACCAGGCAGGAGTGTTCCCTCCCAGTCGGGGAACACTTCAGCAGTCAAGGACATTCAGCCTCGGATCTGCGGGTAAGCGTTCTCCAAGGCGGCCTTAGGAACACACGACAACGCAAAATCATCGAGCAGAAACTGATAGCCAAGTTCCGCACTCATGAGGACGGTCTCAACCGGGATCTTGGGTTTATGTCACGATACATGACGTGATCCGGACTCGAGTCGTCGTTGGCTTGTTCACAGATGTGATTCCCAGTAAAAAAGTAAAAATTTTAAAGTTTATCGTTTTACATACAGACTGCAGCTTTTGACACGTTAGACCCCCTGTGACTCCACCTCATTGTCTCAGTTGTATCTTGCTATGTCTTTGATGTGGTAAGTTCCTGGCTGACCTGATTGCCTTTTGTCACACCTCGGCAGATAAACAGTCAGGATGATTAAATTTAGTTGTCTGCCATTGTAAGGTACACATGCACTGTTCTCTATCTATATATGCTTTGGCGATTCTGTATCTCTTTACTTCACCCGACGAAGGAGTAGTAACTCCGAAAGCTTGTGATTTCAAATAAAACTGTCGGACTATAACCTGGTGTTGTGCGACTTCTCAATTTTGTCCACCCCAGTCCAACACCGGCATCTCCGCATCAGTACCTTTACCTGACGAAGGGGCGACAGCTCCGAAAGCTTGTAATTTTAAATAAATCTGTTGGACTATAACCTGGTGTTGTGCGACTTCTCATTTTTGTCCACCCCAGTCCAACACCGGCATCTCCGCATCATTACTCAGAGATGAGAGCTACCACTGAGCCAAGGCTGACACTTTAAGATTTAAAAAAATACTATAATTTAGCTCTGAAATGCAAAACAATTGTAAGCAGTAAACAGTAGAGTAAATTTTCCAGTCACTATTGTTGGCAGTTCCAGAGTACAATGGGTGGAGGGAATCAGTGTTGCCAGACCATTGTTCATTGTGCACTGCGCACAAACTCCCACTTGGGTCTCATGGCAGACCTAAGGAGTTCTCACTGAAAACAGGCAAGAGCTTCTCTTTAATGTGTAAATATATTCTCAGTGAATGCATATTCGCACACAGTTCAATTTCCTGTGATTCTCACTAGGAATGTGCTGTGTGTTGAATTTGATCATTCAAATGGGCTGTCAGGGGGCCAGACACATTTTGGGTTAGCAGGGAGTCAGCATTTAAAGGGGGAACATGCTGTGTTTTGAGAAGAATATTATAAAGTCAAATTTATATTTAGCTTTGTGCTAGCTGTTATTCTCACCGTTCATTTTTGTCAGCTGTTTTCTTTAAGGTTTTTGCTCAAACATTTTGGTTGCCAGATTTTTTAGTTGCTGCAGTTATAATTTTTAAAAATGGTGTTTCCTTTTTTTTTTGGTATTATTTGGAGGGTGAAAGGAGGGATGCAGGGCAGGTCAGGTTGCAATAGAGATGACTGAAGCATCCAGCTTTTTCCAAGAAGCCATATTCATAACCATGCACACACTATTCTTGGAATGTCAAAGGAAAGTGCCTTTACTTTATTAGCCAGAATGATAGCAGGACCTGTGAGGACAGGTTGCATAAACTTGTTTTGTATTCTCTTGAGCATAGAAGATTGAGGGGTGATCTGATGGAGGCATTTAAATTGTTAAAAGGATTTGATAGGGTAGATATGGAGAAACGATTTCCTCTGGTGGGGGAATCAAGAACAAAGGGGCACAATCTTAAAAGATTTGGCATTTAAGCATTTAGATATCTACCTCATACCAAGCTGCCAGGGCTATCAGTCATTCTGTTGAATCAAGCAAGTGACTGATATGTTGTTCACTAGGGCGAAAAATCTCATAATCTTCCTGATGGACAATTCAGCAGAATGAGAAGGGTGAGCATTTTCTTTTTCCAGATGGAAGGTTTCACCAGAGTCCAGAGCATCGTTGATGGGACACACACATGTGGCCCGAGGATGCCTGAACATAGTTTCACAGCCTTTGTGAATAGTACGGGCTTCCACTCCACTAACAAGCAAGTCATCTGTGTCCATCAAAACTGGGCCACGCAAATGAATGCCCGCTTCCCAGGCAGCATTCTAAAGCAATTCAAGTGCCAGAATTACGTGGGAATACATTTACATATTGAAGAGAAGCTCTTGCCTGCTTTCGGTGAGAACTCCTTAAGTCTGCCATAAGAAAAAGAAAGACTTGCATTTATAAGGCGCCTTTCACGACCTCAGGATGTCCCAAAGCGCTTTACAGCCAATGAAATACTTTTAAAGTGTAGTCACTGTTGTAATATAGGAAATGCAGCAGCCAATTTGTGCACAGCAAGCTCCCACAAACAGCAATGTGATAACAGATAATGGGCTGGATTTTCATTGACCTGTGGAGTCGGGTTTGGAGGCGTGTGGGGGTTAAAGTTGCAGATTCGGGGGTCCCGACCCCATCCCGCCTCCATGCCAGTTTCGCTGGCGGCGGGTACCCGACCTGTGCTGGGACCCGACTCCCCGAGGCGGGAAGGGATTAGTGACAATTAACTGCCTTTTAACAGGTAGTTAACAGGCAGTTTTTTGCCTAATCCCTATTTTAAAAGCTGAAATGTGGGCTTCCCGACAGGTGCCAACCATGCCAAGTTATCGGGGCGGACCATGGGTCTGCAGGGGTTGGAGGGGTCGATATGTCCGGTGGGCAGGTGAGTTATGGGTGCATGTGTGCAGAGGTAAGTGTGTAAGGTAAGTGCAAAGTGTGGGAAAAAGTTTTACTTACCTTAACTTCCTCCTGCAGGTGTCAGCCCTTCAGTTCTCGGGAGTCAGAAATCTCACCGGCACAGAAAGCAGAAAAGCCGTGGTGCTGTCAAAAACTGCAGCCTTCTGTTTTCTGTGCTGGAATGATTTCTAACTCAGCTGAGAGGAAGGACTGAAGTTAGAAATCATATTGTCAGTGTTTGACAGCTTCACAGAGCTGTCAAACGCTGATATTTCATCTGTCAAAAGCTCTTGACAGATGAAATGACAATCTGTGACGTCACCTGTTGCCGGGTGGCCCTTAATTGGCCAGCTGAGCCCACTGGGCGGGCTCAACAAGGTCAATCAAGGGAAAATACAGTGGGTTGGCCACATCTCGATGGAGGCGGGTCTACAAGCCAAAAAGTGGGATTCACGACACCAACCCGACCCCAGTATCAAAATCCAGCCCAATCTGTTTTAGTGATGTTGATTGAGGGATAAATACTGGCCAGGACAGTGGGGATAACCCATGCATTTCTTCGATATAGTGCCATAGAATCTTTAACGTCCACCTGAGAGCAGACGGGCCTAGGTTTAACATCTCACCTGAAAGATGGCACCTCTGACAGTGCAGCACTCCTTCAGTACTGCACTGGAGTGTCAGCCTAGATTTTTGTGCTCAAGTCTCTGGAGTGGAACTTGAACCCACAACCTTCTGATTCAGAGGTGAGAGTGCTACCCACTGAGCTACGGCTGACCCAAGTTGGAAATTTGTGCGTGGTGCAGAGTGAACAGTGATCCAGCAACATTGACTCCGTTCACCCATTGTACTCTGGTACCCCCAAAGGATAGATAGAAAAAGACCTAGGTTATCCTCTTCAGCCCTGGTTCTTGATACCTCTGAGAAACAAACAGCAGCAGAGTGTAAATACAACATGGCCCATGCAGCCATCAGGGTCATTACTGAGCATACTACAGACATCCAGATGTCTGGACGGATCAGGGGGTGTTTTACGATACAGGCCTTCCAGGGTCTCCAAGACCATTGCAGTATTGTAGTATGCTGCATGCTCCACACCTTTGCCTTCCAAAGTGGGTGGAGAAAGAGGACCTCTCAGTATCTACCCTGTCAATCCCCTTCAGAATCAATGAGATCACCTCTCATTCTTCTAAACTCCAGAGAGTATAGGCCCATTCTACACAATCTCTCATCATAGGACAGCCCTCTCATCCCAGGAATCAATCTAGTGAACCTTCATTGCACTGCCTCCAAGGCAAGTATATCCTTCATTAGATAAGGAGACCAAAACTGTGCACAGTACTCCAGGTGTGGTCTCACCAAGGCCCTGTACAATTGTAGCAAGAATTCCTTACTCTTATACTCCAACCCCCTTGCAATAAAGGCCAACATGCCATTTGCCTTCCTTATTGCTTGCTGTACCTGCATGCTAGCTTTCTGTGTTTCTTGCACGAGGACACCCAAATCTCTCTGAACACCAACATTTGAAAGTTTCTCACCATTTAAAAAATATTCTGTTTTTCTATTTTTCCTACCAAAGTGAATAACCTCATATTTCCCTACATTATATTCCATCTGCCACCTTACTGCCCACTCACTTAGTCTATCTATATCCCTTTGCAGACTCTTTGTGTTCTCCTCACAGTTTACTGTCCCACCTAGCTTTGTATCATCAGCAAACTTGGATACATTACACTCAGTCCCTTCATCTAGGTCATTAATATAGATTGTAAATAGCTGAGGCCCCAACAATGATCCTTGTAGCATCCCACTAGTTACAGCCTGCCAACCTGAAATGCATGAATATTCTCTTGCAGATGCAAAAGGCATAGCCTATCCATATGGACAGAGATCTAAAATGAGGGGAGCCTCCTATGGTTTTGAGCTACTCTTTATGCATTACTTTGTGCTACAAGCAAATAAACAGTGCTGAGATGCTGGAAGTTTGAACGGCACATTTTTTTATTTATTCATTCTCGGGATATGAGCGTCACTGACAAGGCCAGCATTTATTGCCCATCCCTAGCTGACCTGAGTAGCTATTTGGTATAACTGAGTGTAGGCCACTTCAGAGGGCAGTTAAGAGTCAACCACATTGGATGGGACTGGAGTCACATTTAGGCCAGACCAGACAAGGACATCAGGTTTCCTTCCCTAAAGGGCATTAGTGAATTAGTTGGGTTTTATATAGCAATCCAACAGTTTCATGGTCACTTTTACTGATACCAGTTTTTTTTAATTTCTAGAGTTTGTAACTGAATTGAAATTCTCAAACTGGCACAGGGGGATTTAAACTCTCATTCCCTGGATTATTAGTCCAAGCCTCTAGCTTACTAGTGCAGCAACATAACCACTACACTACTATGCCTGTACATAGCAGGCAACCTTGCATCCATCTTGTGTGTGAATAAATGAACGTGCATCATGCAGGTTTGAAGCTTAATTTGTAGGGTCACCTTTTCAAATGGTGGATGAAAAACAGACCTATTTTTAGGTGCAGTAATGAAGCACGCCTTACTGCAGGATGGATGCGCATGTGAAGTTTGGAAAGAACAGTTTTAGGAGGATTTGGTATGTGGCCTCAATCAGGTTGTAATCCAGGCCCAATTCAGGCCTGGAGCTTGCTATGAGTTGCGAATGAGGATATCCACAGGAAATCTGGTGAGGGTAGCCCAATGTGATTGCAGTGAACCTTACGCTCATTGGTCTGAAGTGAACGAAAAGAGACCAAAAAGACATGTTACCTTTAATAATTATTTACAATTGTTTGATGTTTAAAAGAAGTGATAGTGAGATTCATTTTAATTTAAAAGCCATCAGTAAAATTTTATAGGCTATGACATCAAAAAAAAACCTTAGAAAGTTAATTTAAAAATTCTGGTTTTTTTGGTAACCACAGTAGTCCAGATGGGGTCTCTTTAGATGTGAGGTTAGATTTTATAAATTTGCACTTTCAGCAGGTTTGTGCACGGGATGTACATATCGGAAAGTCAGGTGTCCCGCAGGATTTACTGTGCCCGCAATGCAAATTTGTAAAATCTACGCTGTGCTATAGATCAAAGGATTTTGACGGTGCAATTAGAGTCAAAGTCTGGGTCACTTGGCACTGGTATTACAATATCAACTGGACAAATACACAAGAGTGCTTTAAATAATATATAAGGTCATATGGAAACAGTTTCTTACCTTGCTTTTGGGGACCGTATTAACCACAGATAGAGAATGAGATGGCGCAGTGACTGTGTGCCCTTGACTTTGTAAAAAAAAAATTCTATAAATTCCAGCCTGAGACGACACACTTCGTATCATTTAACAATTGCCAATCAGCCTTGTGGAGCTGAGCCAATCTATTCTCAGAGTTTTCAGTATCAATAACTACATGGAGAATATTCTGACTTGTTCTGTTTCATGTAATGCAAAACTAACAGGAGGGATAAATAACCTTCATAAGCTATTTTGTGCTAAGGGTTCAAAGTCATTTGTTTCTGGAGGAGAAAACTGTCTTGCTTCACGTGCTCTACACTTTCACACTGAACAGATCTCCTGACATATTTTGAAAATGTTTGAATCTTTCACCTGTATTGTATTGGAAGCAAAGAAAGTTAGACATGAAAGAGAAAGGTGACAAAAGCTAGGGAGATAGCTTGCATCACCGTTGTCGCTACTAATCTGCTACAAAGACATTGATTTAGTTAACAATCTATTTCAATATGTAGATATATCTTGCAGGGAAGAGTGGGTGGGGGGGGAGGGAGGGTTGTGAAGATGGAGCACACCCCCTCTCTCCCTCCCTATTGCAATACTTCTCTCTCTGTCCTCTTCTGCCTTTCTCTCTTTTGTTTCTTTCCTTTTGGGTATGGCACCGAAGGCATTCGTTCGAGGGCTTGGATCGCATTTTCTGCCCCATCTCCCTCCGCCTCCCCAGGATCTGGGTATACTGAGAGGGGGTGATGGGGTGTGGTAGAAGAATAGATAGGGAGAGAGAAGAAAACAGAAAGAGAAACAGCAACAACAACAACTTGTATTTATATAGTGCCTTTAACCTAGTAAAATGTCCCAAGGCACAGCCACATAAGAAGATATTAAGACAGGTGACCAAAAGCTTGGCCAAAGAGGTAGGTTTTAAGGAGCATCTTAAAGGAGGAAAGTGAGGTGGAGAGGTTTAGGGAGGGAACTCTGGAGCTTAGGGCCTTGGCAGCTGAAGGCATGGCTGCCAATGGTGGAGCGATTAAAATTGGGGATGTGCAAGAGGCCACAATTGGAGGAGTGCAGATATCTCGGAGGGTTGTAGGGCTGGAGGAGGCAACAGAGATAGGGAGGGACGAGGGATTTGAAAACTAGGATGAGAATTTTAAAATCAAGGCGTTGCTTAACCGGGATCCAGTGTAGGTCAGCAAGCACAGGACAGTAACACTAATATAACAAAGTCAGGTAAGAGGGAGCCAATGTGCCATGAGCAATACGACGAGAGATATAATCCCTGAACTGATATCTCTTTAATGCCCCCTCACCCATTGAAATTAGTGCATAACACTCTAATGGCATCTGTAACGGTAATGCCTGATGTTCTTGGTTCCTCCACAGGATGGCTTTAGTATGTCTATAAAATAATATTACAAGAGTTCCTGTTATTCTTGCGTGCTCCATGTTTACAACAAATGCAGCAAAAAGACAAACAAGATCACAGATGAGGTAGTCCAACTTGATTCATATATCCCGAGAGATCCTAATGTCACTCCATTGTGGCATCCAATTGTTTCTTAAATGATTCCAGGGTTTCAATTCAGATGCAAGCTTTTGCAAGTGTTACACTTTGCCTTGTGATGCTTTCAGTCTGACACATGTGCCAGTTACAAGGCTTCTATTCATATACTAGTTGATCTCCCGTGGTGTTGCTCACAGGTTGTATGGGGCATGGTTGCAACGTTCGGCTGCTAACCTGGCCTGTCCCTTTAAGACTACAGCTCACGTACTCCCAATGGGGAAGTTGTCTAAACAGACACATCCTGAGGTCAATTACAGGCTTGCTGCTGTTGGCAGTTGCACTAGATTGGCATTTGCTTGTCCAATCTCCTTCAAGCTCGGTATTAACAGCAGGAAATCACTGCCTTTCTTTCTCTGTATATTTTTTTATTAAATAGATTGTTCGGTTGTGATTTATTGGTGCTTTGTGCAACGTGTGATGTCTGAAGTGTGATGGTCACTCCAGTCACAAGGCATGTATATGTCCGTAGGCCTCCCAAGGCTTTGCTGACAGCCAGTCAGGGATCTGGAGTGTGATTTCCAATATTTATGGCAATCCCACTATAACTTAAATGTGACAGTGATTCACCCATCAATATATTGCAGCAAATTCACTGGAGCAATATAATCACATGATGAGGTAAAAATACTACACATTCTTCAAATAATATTAAAAGATGCAGACCTCACATATCAATAAACCTACTTGTCTACACAAAATGTGCTTAAGAAGCAAGTAACTTCATTTCCTCTCTAAAACCTCTCCATTGTCGGTATTTATACTTTAAAACATTATTTTTTTGTTATACCTCCCACTGTGGATTTGCAATGTTTGCTTACGATTCAATTGTACAGTTGTTTATTCTTCCTCCTGCCTCCCCCAAATCTTTTTCTCTCTCTCTCTCAGTTGTTTACACATGACAAGACAATCTATTCTGCTTCCTCTTACCACAATGGATTTGTAATTCTTGCTAAATTGGTTGCAGGGTTACCCAGACAGGTTTTCTCACTGACAAGTCTCCAGTGCCCAGCATCTAAAAAGATGGTCATTCACCCGGCAGGCTGACTGGCCACGGTGTCCAAGGTCAGCATCAGAGTGCTCATAAACATCTCCTATAGCTTTGACAAAGATATCAGATCACACAAAATAACTCATCTCGAACAATACCATTCGCTCAAGAACATTTAATTCATGACTTAAATTGTACAGACAAAAAAAAATTAAATCGTCAATTTTGATTTATTGGCTGCCTGGTCCTCACAGTTATTTGTAAATTCTCTGTCTGGTTATCCTCAGTACATTCTGGATATTGCTATTCTCCAGAAGCAGGGTGCATGCTACCAAGGTGTCATCCTTGGCTCAGTTGGTAGCACTCTCATTTCTGAGTCAGAAGGTTGTGGGTTCAAGCCCCACTTCAGAGATTTTAGAAGGATATGCAGCTAGGGTTCGATGAAGTAAGGTGGGAGGAGGCTTGTGTGGCGCACAGACCGGTTGGGCCGAACCTGTTTCTGTTTTGTAAGTTCTATGTAACTCCTGTGTTGCAACTCCCTCTCTCACACACACAATTTCTCAGCAGGGGCTAGAATTCCACACTTGTTTCATAGCTGGTATTCATGCGGTGTGGGTTGTCCTTGTGCACGCTGGGTATTGCGATGGCAGAGATGCAGGGTGAAAACTATAACACTCATGATGCAACTCCCTCTTCCACACACACAATTTCTTCTCAGCAGCTGGAAATCCCCAGCACTCAGACTCAGCTGAAATCTCCAACTCAAGCCCCAGGCTCCAGACCGAAGGGGTGGGCCTATCTGGGGAAAATGTCTTGAGTACTTCTAACACTTATAGATAATTTGAGTGATTTTTTTTCCAGAACTATATAATGTTATTTCTGGCTGTACACACTAATTAGAGTGTAAAGGAAAAGTGGCTTATCCAAACTGTGAAAAGAAATTCTTTGAGCAATTCGGATTGGTCCTTTTTGTGCTACTTGCTGGTTCATGAATGATAGCTCCAAAAAAATAAATTGAGAGGTTTGATTTTCTGCTGATTATTTGTTTCTCTTTCGCACTTTGATTCATTCATATAATCAGATATTTGGTGGGTAATTTTCACCCGATTTTCATTTCATTTATTTCCATGACAATCAGGCGGGTTCTGTAACAGGCTGCATCAGTTTGCAGTCCAAGGGATGAAGGTGAAACAGAGAAGCGATTATTGCAGCAATCAGAATTTTTTGCCATACGAATTGGTGACATTTTGGCGTGTCGAGCCCACACTTCTAGGTTTGACGTCTTTTGAAGGGGTGTCTGGCTGGGTGCACACTAGATGCAAGACTTTTATCTGCATAGGTATCTGTGTGTGTGTGTAATACAAAGTAAATTGAAATGTGCGAATAATTTAGGTAATTCAATTAGATACTACAGAGTTCATTGTATCTGTTGGGATATAATGAGATCAAATGAAATCACTTCTCGATGGGTCAGAATTGCACTCTGGCAATGCACTGTGAATTCACTAATCCCATACTCAAATATAGCTACAGTTAATCACATCAGTATCCCGTGACTCAAAGTAAAATAAATTAAATGCATCAGTTCAAAAAGGAGTCATGGGATTAACACCATCATCTCAAACAGTAATACTGTTTTCGGAAGTATCACATTCTCCTGTAATCAAGAAAGGCTTAAGCCTGGTCCAATTATTTTAGATGTAAATCTAACGGCTTAAATAAAAATAGAAATGAAATTGTTTCTTATTTCTGCTGCATTGATGTGATGACGCAAATGGCAAGATTCTTGTCAATAGCTGGCAAAGAGCCAAAGTAGGTTGACAGCACTAGTGCAACCCGAACCTGGTGTCTTCATGTAGGACACTTAATATTTCAGCAGTAGGCAGATGTGTGTAACTTTTAGTTGGGTTGAATGAAGATTATCGTTTGATTAATTTTGCCATAGTAATCGTTTGTTGTCATCCACAAATACACACACACACTTTCAGTCTCTCACAAATACACACACACACTTTCACAGTCTCTCTCAAATACACACACACACTTTCACAGTCTCTCACAAATACACACACACACTTTCACAGTCTCTCACAAATACACACACACACTTTCACAGTCTCTCACAAATACACACACACACTTTCACAGTCTCTCACAAATACACACACACACTTTCACAGTCTCTCACAAATACACACACACACTTTCAGTCTCTCACAAATACACACACACTTTCACAATCTCACAAATACACACACACACAGTCTCACAAATACACACACTTTCACAGTCTCTCACAAATACACACACACACTTTCACAGTCTCTCACAAATACACACACACACTTTCACAATCTCTCACAAATACACACACACACTTTCAGCCTCTGACAAATACAGACACACTTTCACAATCTCACAAATACACAGACACTTTCACAATCTCACAAATACACACACACACTTTCACAATCTCTCACAAATACACACACACACTTTCACAATCTCTCACAAATACACACACACTTTCACAATCTCACAAATACACACACACACTTTCAGCCTCTGACAAATACAGACACACTTTCACAGTCTCTCACAAATACACACACACACACTTTCAGTCTCTCACAAATACACACACACACACACTTTCAAACTCTCAAATACACACACACACACTTTCACAATCTCTCACAAATACACACACACACTTTCACAATCTCTCACAAATACACACACACACTTTCACAATCTCACAAATACACACACACACACTTTCACAGTCTCTCACAAATACACACACACTTTCACAGTCTCTCACAAATACACACACACACTTTCACAATCTCACAAATACACACACACACTTTCACAATCTCTCACAAATACACACACACACTTTCAGTCTCTCACAAATACACACACACACTTTCACAGTCTCTCACAAATACACACACACACTTTCACAATCTCACAAATATACATACACACTTTCACAGTCTCTCACAAATACACACACACACTTTCAGTCTCTCACAAATACACACACACACTTTCAGTCTCTCACAAATACACACACACACTTTCAGTCTCTCACAAATACACACACACACTTTCACAATCTCACAAATACACACACACACTTTCACAATCTCACAAATACACACACACTTTCACAATCTCACAAATACACAGACACACTTTCACAATCTCACAAATACACACACACTTTCACAATCTCTCACAAATACACACTCACACACTTTCAGTCTCTCACAAATACACACACACACACACTTTCAGTCTCTCACAAATACACACACGCACACACTTTCAAACTCTCACAAATACACACACACACACTTTCACAATCTCTCACAAATACACACACACACTTTCACAATCTCACAAATACACACACACACTTTCACAATCTCTCACAAATACACACACACACTTTCAGTCTCTCACAAATACACACACACACACACTTTCACAGTCTCTCACAAATACACACACACACTTTCACAATCTCTCACAAATACACACACACACTTTCACAATCTCACAAATACACACACACACTTTCACAGTCTCTCACAAATACACACACACACTTTCACAATCTCACAAATACACACACACACTTTCACAATCTCTCACAAATACACACACACACTTTCAGTCTCTCACAAATACACACACACACTTTCAGTCTCTCACAAATACACACACACACTTTCAGTCTCTCACAAATACACACACACAATTTCACAATCTCTCACAAATACACACACACACTTTCAGTCTCTCACAAATACACACACACACTTTCAGTCTCTCACAAATACACACACACACTTTCACAGTCTCTCACAAATACACACACACACTTTCACAGTCTCACAAATACACACACACACTTTCACAATCTCACAAATACACACACACACTTTCACAATCTCACAAATACACAGACACTTTCACAATCTCACAAATACACACACACTTTCACAATCTCTCACAAATACACACACACACACTTTCAGTCTCTCACAAATACACACACACACTTTCACAATCTCACAAATACACACACACACTTTCACAATCTCACAAATACACACACACACTTTCAGCCTCTGACAAATACACACACTTTCACAATCTCACAAATACACACACACACTTTCACAATCTCTCACAAATACACACACACATTTTCACAATCTCACAAATACACACACACACTTTCACAATCTCACAAATACACACACACACACTTTCACAATCTCACAAATACACACACACTTTCAGCCTCTGACAAATACAGACACACTTTCACAATCTCACAAATACACACACACACTTTCACAATCTCTCACAAATACACACACACACTTTCACAATCACACACACACTTTCACAATCTCTCACAAATACACACACACACAGTTTCAGTCTCTCACAAATACACACACACTTTCACAGTCTCTCACAAATACACACACACACTTTCACAATCTCACAAATACACACACACACTTTCACAATCTCACAAATACACACACACACTTTCAGCCTCTGACAAATACACACACTTTCACAATCTCACAAATACACACACACACTTTCACAATCTCTCACAAATACACACACACACTTTCACAATCTCACAAATACACACACACACTTTCACAATCTCACAAATACACACACACACACTTTCACAATCTCACAAATACACACACACACTTTCAGCCTCTGACAAATACAGACACACTTTCACAATCTCACAAATACACACACACACTTTCACAATCTCTCACAAATACACACACACACTTTCACAATCACACACACACTTTCACGATCTCTCACAAATACACACACACACAGTTTCAGTCTCTCACAAATACACACACACTTTCACAGTCTCTCACAAATACACACACACACTTTCACAATCTCTCACAAATACACACACACACACTTTCAGTCTCTCACAAATACACACACACACTTTCAGACTCTCACAAATACACACACACACTTTCAGTCTCTCACAAATACACACACACACACTTTCACAGTCTCTCACAAATACACACACACATTCACAATCTCTCACAAATACACACACACACTTTCACAGTCTCTCACAAATACACACACACACTTTCAGTCTCTCACAAATACACACACACACTTTCACAGTCTCTCACAAATACACACACACACTTTCACAATCTCTCACAAATACACACACACACTTTCACAATCTCACAAATACACACACACACTTTCACAGTCTCTCACAAATACACACACACACTTTCACAATCTCACAAATACACACACACACTTTCGGTCTCTCACAAATACACACACACACTTTCAGTCTCTCACAAATACACACACACACTTTCACAATCTCTCACAAATACACACACACACTTTCAGTCTCTCACAAATACACACACACACTTTCAGTCTCTCACAAATACACACACACACTTTCACAATCTCTCACAAATACACACACACACTTTCAGTCTCTCACAAATACACACACACACTTTCAGTCTCTCACAAATACACACACACACTTTCAGTCTCTCACAAATACACACACACACTTTCAGTCTCTCACAAATACACACACACACTTTCACAATCTCACAAATACACACACTTTCAGCTTCTGACAAATACAGACACACTTTCACAATCTCACAAATACACACACACACTTTCACATTCTCACAAATACACACACACACTTTCACAATCTCACAAATACACACACACACTTTCAGCCTGACAAATACAGACACACTTTCACAATCTCACAAATACACACACACTTTCACAATCACACACACACTTTCACAATCTCTCACAAATACACACACACACTTTCAGTCTCTCACAAATACACACACACACTTTCACAGTCTCTCACAAATACACACACACACTTTCACAATCTCTCACAAATACACACACACACTTTCACAATCTCACAAATACACACTCACACACACTTTCAGTCTCTCACAAATACACACACACACACTTTCAGTCTCTCACAAATACACACACACTTTCACAATCTCTCACAAATACACACACACACTTTCACAATCTCACAATTACACACACACACTTTCACAGTCTCTCACAAATACACACACACACTTTCAGTCTCTCACAAATACACACACACACTTTCACAGTCTCTCACAAATACACACACACACTTTCACAGTCTCTCACAAATACACACACACACTTTCACAATCTCTCACAAATACACACACACACTTTCACAATCTCACAAATACACACACAATTTCAGTCTCTCACAAATACACACACACACTTTCACAATCTCTCACAAATACACACGCACACTTTCAGTCTCTCACAAATACACACACACACTTTCAGTCTCTCACAAATACACACACACACTTTCAGTCTCTCACAAATACACACACACACTTTCAGTCACTCACAAATACACACAAACCCCCTTTCAGTCTCTCACAAATACACACACACACTTTCAGTCTCTCACAAATACACACACACACTTTCACAGTCTCTCACAAATACACACACACACTTTCACAATCTCACAAATACACACACACACTTTCAGCCTCTGACAAATACAGACACACTTTCACAATCTCACAAATACACACACACTTTCACAATCTCTCACAAATACACACACACTTTCACAATCTCTCACAAATACACACACACACTTTCAGCCTCTGACAAATACAGACACACTTTCACAATCTCACAAATACACAGACACTTACACAATCTCACAAATACACACACACACTTTCACAATCTCTCACAAATACACACACACACTTTCACAGTCTCTCACAAATACACACACACACTTTCACAATCTCACAAATACACAGACACACTTTCACAATCTCACAAATACACACACACACTTTCAGCCTCTGACAAATAGACACACTTTCACAATCTCACAAATACACAGACACACTTTCACAATCTCACAAATACACACACACACTTTCAGCCTCTGACAAAGACACACTTTCACAATCTCTCACAAATACACACATACACTTTCACAATCTCACAAATACACAGACACACTTTCACAATCTCACAAATACACACTTTCACAATCTCACAAATACATACACTTTCACAATCTCACAAATACACACACACACTTTCAGTCTCACAAATACACACACACTTTCAGTCTCACAAATACTCACACACACTTTCACAGTCTCTCACAAATACACACACTTCCACAGTCTCGCTTCCATATTTCTGAGACCTGCCCTCCTGCTCACTCCTATATCTCTAAAAAAGCATATCTACTCTGTGTGCCAGGGCTATCCTCAGTCTCTTCTGAACCCAAACTACCGATCTTTCATTCCTGCTTTCAATCCATCTTCATTCGATTTGCCCATTCCACTTCTATTCATCTGCATTAAATTTCCTCTCTCATCCTCTCCTATCCTCATGTTTTTGACTCCATCCCTCTTACATCTCTATCTCTTACATCTCCTATCAAAAATGAGAAGTCGCACAACACCAGGTTATAGTCCAACAGATTTATTTAATTTTACAAGCTTTCGGAGCAGTTCGCTCCTTCGTCAGGTAAGTTTAGCAGTGAGAGAATCTCCCAGAATTCACAATTTAAACACAGACAAAATATATTCAAATCTTTCCCACATCAAAGAGCATAGCCAAGACAATGAGATGTGTCCCAGGGGGTCCAACGTGTCAAACCACCTGCTGGCTGCATATCCTGTCAATCTGTGTAGGTTCTTGTGTTAGCCTTTTTAAAAAAAAAAACACCTGGGAAGACCGGCCATGATGTCAATTCACGTTCTGTATCGTGACATGAACCCGATATCGCGATTGAGGCCCTCCTCATGAGTGCGGAACTTGGCTATCAGTTTCTGCTCTATGATTTTGCGCTGTCGTGTATTTCGAAGGCCGCCTTGGAGAACGCTTACCCGCATATCCGAGGCTGAATGCCCCTGGCTGCTGAAGTGTTCCCCGACTGGGAGGCAACCCTCCTGCCTGGCGATTGTTGCGCGGTGTCCGTTCATACGTTGTCTCAGTGTCTGCATGGTCTCGCCGATGTACCATGCTCTGGAGCATCCTTTACTGCAACGTATCAGGTAGACAACGTTGGCCGAGTCACATGAGTATGTACCGTGTACCTGGTGGGTAGTGTCCTCACGTGTGATGATGGTATCTGTGTCCATGATTTGGCATGTCTTGCAGAGGTTGCCGTGGCAGGGTTGTGTGGTGTCTTGGTTGCTGTTCGCCTGAAAGATGGGTAATCTGCTGTGAACGATGGTACTTTTGAGGTATCATGTCACGATACAGAACGTGAATTGACATCATGGCCGGTCTTCCCAGGTGTTTTTTTTTAAAAAGGCTAACACAAGAACCTACACAGATTGACAGGATATGCAGCCAGCAGGTGGTTTGACACGTTGGACCCCCTGGGACACATCTCATTGTCTTGGCTATGCTCTTTGATGTGGGAAAGATTTGAATATATTTTGTCTGTGTTTAAATTGTGAATTCTGGGAGATTCTCTCACTGCTAAACTTACCTGACGAAGGAGCGAACTGCTCCGAAAGCTTGTAAAATTAAATAAATCTGTTGGACTATAACCTGGTGTTGTGCGACTTCTCATTTTTGTCCACCCCAGTCCAACGCCGGCATCTCCACATCATCTCCTATCAAGAGAGTGAAGCAGTTAGGAGAAATTTCTTAATGCAAAGAGTTGTTGGAGCATGGAATGCTTTGCTACAAGGAGTAGATGAGGCACAGACCATCACATCGTGGAAGGGAAGAGTGGATAAACATTTGAAGCAGAGGAAGATGCAAGGTTTTGGGGAGAGAGCAGGGCAGTGGGATTAGTTTCGGATTACTCTAGCAGAATGGCTGCTTCAATTTAAGAAGCCAAATTTCTTAACCTGATAGAGATAATGAGTTATCCATTGTGTTTGCCTGATGACATGTAAATGAAGCGGAGATGCCGGTGAATGAAGGTGTAAATGAAGGTGAGCTTGCAGACAAAAACAATCTTCGTTTTGGCAGGAGATGAGTGTTTGCTCATTAGGGGAAGCTGTTTAAAGTGTATTATTGTTAAGTGCTGGTGATTGTATTTCTTGATGTGATCTCATCAAGTTTTGTTTGGTCAAGGAACTTCACTGATCATCATATGTTTATGAAATTTGATCTTGTCAAATTTTGACTGGAATTCTGACCTCAAAGTTAAATAAGTGAATGCGAATAGGAATTTGCTGTAGTTCTACTGTTCATCGCTTAATTCAGACATTAGGGTCAGAGAGTGGGGACTCCATAACATCAGGCTTACCTTAGGTATACCATGATTCAGATCTAAGCGACAACAAACCTCAAGGGGTACAAGAGGATGAAGATCAGACAGAGTTGCCTATCCTGAGACTATTACTTTTAAAAGACTGTCTCAGTAAAAGAAAAATAAAGACTTGAATTTATATCGCGCCTTTCACGACCTCGGGATGGCCCAACGCGCTTTACAGCCAATTAAGTACTTTTGAAGTGCAGTCACTGTTGTAATGTAGGAGCGGAGTACCAGATGTCGGGGATTTCACAACCACCCTCCTCCCCTCCCCTCCCCAGTTGTCAGGGCGTATTTCAGGAGAAGTGATTGAAATGGTTAATGAACCCATTAAAAACTTCACTCATTAGGTTTCTATTATATTTGATCTGAGTCTGTGCTAAAATCTGCTATGCTTTATATTTTCCGTTGAAAAATAATTTTAAGGTACTTTAGCCTGCAGAAACTCTTACTCCGTGCTTAAAATTAGCTTAAGCTTCCCCAGTGGTATTTGACTGCAGTCATTTTCCATCGCCACACGGGCGAGGCTCACAAACAGCAAGTCCTGGCGCAAGGTGTGAATGGCCACATCTGCTTCCAAACATTTGAGAGCCTTCGTCAGATTGGAAAAATCAGTGATCACTTTGCAAGACCTGACGAGCCTCCCAGAACTGAACTCTAATATTAAAAGCTTTACTTTGATAAGACAAAAATAGCTATGTTCCTGGATGTGCAGAGAGTTGTAGCTTTCTAGTTTTTTCATTAAATAATATAAAATGCAGTAAGTTAATGAAGAAAATCTACCTCAGAAACATGGAGGCGACGTTACCAACTACTGTACGTTTTTTTGGACGATGGAGGGTTCAGGGAGCCCAGGATAGCGGCCGAGTTGCACCTCGAGCAGTCACTGACCCCGGCCTGACCCCTGGGACCCCGCGCCTGCCCCACCGGCCACGTGCTCCACATCCGGGGCTGCGGGCGGCGGTTGGCGGCTCGAGCAGGCGGTAGGCGGACACGCGGGGGAGAGGAGCGCGCCATTCATCCAGGCGGGGGGGAGTGGGGAGTGGGGGTGGTGGGGGAGTGGGGGTGGTGGGGGAGGAGTGGGTGGGGGAGTGGGTGAGGGGGGGAGGGAAGGAGTGGGTGAGGGGGGGAGGGAAGGAGTGGGTGAGGGGGGGAGGGAAGGAGTGGGTGAGGGGGGGAGGGAAGGAGTGGGTGAGGGGGGGAGGGAAGGAGTGGGTGAGGGGGGGAGGGAAGGAGTGGGTGAGGGGGGGAGGGAAGGAGTGGGTGAGGGGGGGAGGGAAGGAGTGGGTGAGGGGGGGAGGGAAGGAGTGGGTGAGGGGGAGGGAAGGAGTGGGTGAGGGGGGAGGGAAGGAGTGGGTGAGGGGGGAGGGAAGGAGTGGGTGAGGGGGGGAGGGAAGGAGTGGGTGAGGGGGGGAGGGAAGGAGTGGGTGAGGGGGGGAGGGAAGGAGTGGGTGAGGGGGGAAGGAAGGAGTGGGTGAGGGGGGGAGGGAAGGAGTGGGTGAGGGGGGGAAGGAAGGAGTGGGTGAGGGGGGGAGGGAAGGAGTGGGTGAGGGGGGGAGGGAAGGAGTGGGTGAGGGGGGGAGGGAAGGAGTGGGTGAGGGGGGGAGGGAAGGAGTGGGTGAGGGGGAGGGAATGAGTGGGTGAGGGGTGAGGGGAAGGAGTGGGTGAGGGGAAGGAGTGGGTGAGGGGAAGGAGTGGGTGAGGGGAAGGAGTGGGTGAGGGGTGGGGGGAAGGAGTGGGTGAGGGGTGGGGGCAAGGAGTGGGTGAGGGGGGAGGGAAGGAGTGGGTGAGGGGGGGAGGGAAGGAGTGGGTGAGGGGGGAGGGAAGGAGTGGGTGAGGTGGGGAGGGAACGAGTGGGTGAGGGGGGGAGGGAAGTGGGCGAGGGGTGGGGGGAAGGAGTGGGTGAGGGAAGGAGTGGGTGAGGGAAGGAGTGGGTGAGGGGTGGGGTGTAGGGAGTGGGTGAGGGGTGAGGAATAGGGAGTGGGTGAGGGGTGGGGGGAAGGGAGTGGGTGAGGGGTGGGGGGAAGGGAGTGGGTGAGGGGTGGGGGAAGGGACTGGGCGAGGTGGGGAGGGGAGTGGGTGAGGGGTGGGGAAGGGAGATGGCGAGGGGTGGGGGGAAGGGAGATGGTGAGGGGTGGGGGAAGGGAGATGGCGAGGGGTGGGGGAAGGGAGATGGCGAGGGGTGGGGGAAGGGAGATGGCGAGGGGTGGGGG